>OY997266.1:597468616-597976116 GCA_963921465.1 Triticum timopheevii | reverse complement strand
ACCGGAGCCGCTTCACCGACACCATCGTCAACCCTATCAGAGTAGCTTCGCCTATACCATTCTCAACCCTACCGGGGCTGCTTTGCCAACTCACAAGTCCACGGCCTCAGATCCGCTTCCTCGCACCCTCATCCAACCTACCGGAGCAGCTTCTGATGCCACGTCCACGGCCGCAGATCTACATCCTCGACACCACCCTTAACCCAACCACTGGAGCAGCTTCTGACGCCCCGTCCACGGACGCAGATCCGCGTTGTTGACACCATCCTTAACCCAAGCACCGGAGCAGCTTCTGACGCCTCGTCCACGGTCACAGATCCGCGTCGTCGACACCATCCTTAACACGACCATCGGAGCAGCTTCACCTACGCCCTCGTCCACGGCCACGGATCCGCTTCACCCACACCGTAGTCCACCTTGCCGGAGCCGCTCCATAAACACCCTACTCGACGGTTCTAGATATCCTTACCGGACCCCGACAACCATCGCAGCGTCATCACCCTTGACGTTTCTAACCTGATTCCCACCGTCTGGAGATATGCCAAGCACCCGCCACGGCCTAGGTACTTGTCACCTTTAAACCCGTCTAGAATCACCTGCCCGATGTACTTCAAACATACTAACCGGTCGCTGTTACCTGTTATGCAGCTGGCAAAAACTACAAGGACGATGTTTCTTCTGGATCTAACAGCTTGGCCAACCAAGATCCTGGACTGAGGCATTGCTATGATCTTGTAAGTGTGTCTCTCTCTCTCTCTTGTATTGTTCTGTGCCTGCCAGCGTGCTTTGCTAGGATTTTCGACCAGTAATCCCTTTGTGCAGACAATGATTTCTACTACTGGCTGCTAAATTAGATATGTAGATGTCATACATGATACTACCTCGTACCTCCGTTCCTAAATATAAGTCTTTCTAGAGATTCCACTATAGGCTACATACGGAGCAAAATGAGTGAGTCTACACTCGAAAATGCATCTATATACATCTGTATGTGGTCCATACTGGAATCTCTACAAAGACATATATTTAGGAACAGGGGCAGTACATTACACAAAATCATAGGTGGCATGTAGGAATTCCAGTGCACTACATTAGGCTCCCTTAGAGTGCCTGCTAGTCCAGCATACAGAGTCATGGCTAGTTTCTGGTACGCACACAATTGTTAATTGGTGGTTTAAATATGCGCAAGGGATATGCAATGTAGTATCCACTACAAAAAAATAGACTTCCGTGATGATACGTGTTTGTCACAGTAGGTCGCGTTTTCTGTCATGCATGTACATCCATGAAGATTTTTTGACAGAATCAAGATAGTCATACCTGTGCTGTCGTAGAAGTGTTCCATGATATTACCAAAATTATCATCATGGAAGTGTCCACTTCCATGACGATAAATCGCACGTCACAGAAGTGCTTTCATCAAGGGTGACCAACACATGGCATCCACCGTAACGGAATGCCGTTAAGCTATCGAGTCGGGTTTTGGATCCGATAACCCGTTAACAGCCCTGACCAATGGGAAATTTCCACGAGTCAAATTCTTATTGGCCGGACGAAACACGTGTCAGCTCGTCAGTGGGTCAGATAGGTGCCTATGATATATCGACACGTGCCACGGCCCACCACTAGCCCATTTAGCTTACAAAGCCGGCCCGTTTAACTTGGTCAAAAGTTAACGGGCTGGCCCATGAAAAGCCTGTTAATGGTCTCTTCGCAAATAGCCCATTTTACAGCCCGTTAACTCACGGCCCATTAGGCACTAAAGGAAATCGGCCCAACAACGTCATGTGGGCCGTCAAATATAACACCATCCCATTTCACTTTTGGCCCATGTATGGCCCACGACGTCTTTCGGCCCATATGAGGCCTTCGTATCTTTCGGCCCTTTACAGGCCCACGGTGACTCTAGCCCATAATGAACAGTAATTTTCTTTGTCCCCGTTAACGGCCCGTGATTTACATGGGTCGTTTCTAGCCCGTGTTAGCTTTCGGCCTATTGACGGCCCATATGTTCTTGGGCTCCTTTTCTGCCCTCGATTACTTCCGGCCCGTTACTGGCCTGCTCCCCTAATGGGCAGAATTGGGCCCATGGCCAGAGTCGACCCGTTACTGGCATGTTCCACAAATGAGCCAAATTCGGCCCATGGCAAGAGTCGGCCCGTTACTGGCCTGTTACCCTAATGGGCCAAATTCGTCCCATGGCAAGAGTCGGCCCGTTTCTGGCCAGCCCGTCCTATATTTTGGCCCATTAACGACCCATTATGCCTGTTAACGGCTCGTTACCATGCTAGGCCAATACCAATTATGCTCGATTACGGCCCATGTAGACCCATTTATCCGACGGCCCGAGGCCCATCGATTACAGGCCCATTTATCGACGGCCCGAGGCCTACCGATTACAGGCCCATTTATCGACGGCCCATAGGAGACCCATGGATCCTACGGCCCTTATATGGCCCATGGGTAGTTGCGGACACTAGCAAACCAGGGAAAAAGAAGACTAGGAAATAACTAAGGCCGAAACTAACGCTAGGGTATTAAGGCGATTGCACAGATTACATCCACTCGGCATCAAAGATCGCCACCAGTGCAAATATAGGGAACACCCTACACTATACAAAAATGGCTTGCTGTTTTCTTTAGCCGGTGGCTGCATGTTAAGAATAAATTTTGTATCGCATCAAAACAAATTACAACTATATAACAAAAGGAAGGTTGGCATACAACTTAATAGTTAGCAGATAAATGCACCACCAGAAGTTCAGAAGCTCGGTTCATTTGACCTGACTGTTACGTTTTCATGCTATATTGTCCGATGGAGTACCATAACCCTCGCCTTCATTTCCCCTAGGCTCCTGAACAACATAGTAAATGTCTGATAGTCTGGTTTCAAAACCATGCATATCTTGACGACATTGAGCAATGTTTCTCCTTGTTTCACAAAGGGCCCCTGTTAGGGAATGCACTTGTGTCTGGAGTGTAGATACAACATTGCTTTGAGCTTGCATATCTTGATCATGAGGCAGTTTGGACGATATTGCCTTAACAACCAACCCAGTATTATGCAGGAACGTGCTTTTGGCACTGTTAGTGAACAGGTACTGACCCACTGCAGCAAGAGCTGACATTGCGGTTATAGTTGCCTCGCCACCTTCAGAAGGTGGCGGTTCCACCATTTTTTCCATAGCTCGCTGAAAAGTTGAGGTTTTACATTAGTAGTACTAGAACAGAAGATATTAAGGAGGCAGCAAAACCAAACAAAATAGCTTTGGTCTATATACAGAACTTATTCTGGTGAACCCATGTAAATTATTAGTTGTATTTTACTGCAAAGTACATAACAAAACCAGGTTGCAAACATATGACCATGTACCATCACTAATGTATTGTCTATTTCTTCACATTGTATTGAGGGCTAAGGATAAAGAGACGAAGTTTATAATACGGTAAGCATAGTATGACATCATTCATATCACAAAACAACTGAGAATAGACAAACAGGCAATTGTAACGTTGTGTGGGCAAGTCCAACATGGAACTAGATTACGGGTCAAGATCAAAGGAACATCATTCCTCCCTTTTAAACCTTGTAAGGTGCAATGATACGCTAAGACAATTGTGTATAAAATTGAAAATAGTAATAGACATTGGCTGCAAACCATGCAGTTCAAGGCACAAGTCAGAGTAAGTAGTAGTTAAAAGGCATGAGGATTAAGGACTTACAACAGCGGCTTTGACTCGTGTAGTCATGCCCTTCTTCTTGCTGGTGTGACAGTCCTTGAAGATTTCCACAGCATTTGGTTCAGGTACTTTTTGGTCCTTGCGGGCTTTCCTCTGCATTTCTAACAAGTCAATATAGATCTGATAATATGGTACAACAAAAAGAGTGAAACAACAGCTAATTACAAGAGCCTCTTAGTGTGCAATATAGCTACGAGATCCTGTCATCTGTTGGAATTTCACTTTCGTACGGTTGGCCTTGTTCTTTGAACAGTTCACCTACAAGAAGATATATTTGTGTGGCACATGCGTCAATAGGACTTCAACATGTGATCTTATCACATATATATAATGTACCTGATACTTCGCATCAGACCAGTGTTTAACAAGGCCCCTCCAGTCTTTATCCTATATATTTTCCACTGGAGATGTTTGGGAAAGTTCACTGTTATCCTTGCCTTCAAAGTGAGTTTTCCTCAAGTTATACTAATACTGTCGCAGAGCAGACTTGAATACACGGGTGCAAGCTTGTCTGGTTGCATCATCTTAGCTATCCAACTTGAACCTCATCTGTTGAAAATTATGGGAGTCTCATTATCAGCAACCTAGAAAGTATGGGACACAGCAAGACGATATTACTAGTTTCCATACATGACCATACTTACAGATAAATGGTCGAGGAAGGTGTTGAAGTGGGTTTCGTCTTTGTCATTCTTGTACTGAATCCATGTTGGGAGGATACGTACATGACACCTAACGGCAACCGCTGCCTCTGATACTAACTTGGCCGACTCTGTAGCATCACGTGGCCTTTTTAAACCTGCCTCAAAACGGATCTCCATTCTTCCTCCTCTAGATTTAGTTAACCTATCAAGCATTATCCCTGATGTTTGTTTCCTCTTGCGTCTAGGTGCTAGTCCAACAACGAACATAGGAAGTGTTAGTGTACATCAAACTGTGAGACTACATATAAAGAAGCATGCAACTGTAACTTGACTCCAGCAACTACCTTCTTGTTGTTGAAGCTCACAAGGTTCATCTGATATTGCCAACTCGTCTTGTGTCAAGAGTGCTTGGGAAGGAGTGTCAGGTGGCAAGGGAGCTTGGGAACATGCTGCTAGCTCAGTTGACGCACGAGTATGTCGTGCAACTGGTAGTACTGTGGTAGGTGTTGCAAGAACTAGGGCTGTCTCTGCTTGTTTGGTGGCAGCCATTTGTTTCTGTTTTGCTTTATTTGCAGCTCGTGTAGCATGGGATGCCGTGTTTGTAGAATTTTCCGCTGGACTTTCACCTTCTATTGCACCATCAGTACCAGCAGAATCTGCAGGATTCATCCGCTTCTCATTCCCTGCCATTCTGTGTTTCTTCCTCTTTCTTTGTGCCATGTTAAGTCAAGCCGACAAGAAAAACGAATAACAATTTAGTTCTTCAGAACAAATTGATGCGTGATGCAGACGAACTAAACTTTGATGTTAGACAACCACATGATAGGAGGATGTAATATGTATGAAAAACAGGACGGAAGAGATAACCAGAACTATGATGTGTAAACTAAGAAGAAGACATTTCACCAAATTAGAAGCAATGCAATGGAAGGTAGACACCATATGAAAGATGCTACAAATATCGCTCCGCCAAGTTAACAGTGTCTCAGCATAAATGGCGTTTAAACAAATGTGAAGCAGTACAAGAAGTAAATCATATGCAAGATGCAAACAACATCACACTACCATGTTAGAGGTCTCTCATCATTAGTGCCATTGCATATTCACAGCATTGCATATTCACAGCTTATGATGTGTAAACTAAGGAGAAGGCATTTCAACAAATTAGAAGCAATGAAACCTAGACACCATATGAAAGATGCAAAATATCACTCTACCAAGTTAAAACTGTCTCGTCATAAGTGCCATTTCAACAAATTAGTAGTACAAGCTAGAAAAGAATGTGAGATGTAACCTATATCACACTCCGAAGTCAAACGTGTCTTATGATAAGTGATTGTTGCAGGTTACACAACAGTAGTAATTTGATGTAAGAACATGGTGTGATAGACAGATATTGTATGTTCTAGAAACATGAGCACGTGTCTTATTCAAGTATAATGTGTAAAGTAAGAAGATGGAATTCAACAAAATTAGAAGCAATACAAGCTAGACATCACACATAACATGCAACCACATATAACAGTGCCAAGTTAGAGGGAGCACCAGTGATGCTGCACTAGGGGAGGCGTGCTCATCATAAACACAGCTTTGTTGAGTGTCTATGCATGTGTTGTCTTGGAAATCATCTTGGGGGTGTGGAGGAGTAGAAACTGTAGAGGCCCTCCGTTTGGAAGGAGCACCTTTATCCGCTGCCTTACTAACTTCCTTCTGCTTTATTGATTTTGAATTGTCAAGTAAAACCGACAAGAAAAAGCAATAAGATTCTCTCTTCAGAAGTCATTCATGCATGATACTGACAATCACTACTTTGATGTAAGGCAAACACATGATACCAGGACGGAATATGTACGAAAAACAGGACGACATGGCATGTTCATAACTGTTTGTGTAAACTAAGCAGAAACCATTCTAGAAAATAAGAAGCAATGCAAGCTAGACACCACATGAAAGATGCAACCAATATGACTCTGCCAAGTTAAAAGCATCCCATCATAAATGGAATTTCAACAAATTAGAAGCAGCACATGCTATAAATCATATGAAAGTTGCAACTAATATCGCACTGCATATACTAAGGGTGTCTCGTCATATTGACTAATGCGGGATACAAAAAAACAATAGTTTTATGTAAGGACATGCTTAATAGACAGATGTACTATGTACTAAATACAGGAAGGCATGTCACATTAACAGGTATAATGTCACATTTACAGGAGTATAAGCTAAGCAGACTAGCACATGCAGTTTAACCAGATTGGAAGAATTACAATCTAGACACCATATGCAACATGCAACCACATATCATGCTGCCAAGTTAGAGCAAGCACCTGCGATGCTAGTGTAGGGGAAATGCTGTAATCAACTACAGAGCTACGTTCAGTATCTTCATCAAGCATTTCTGTTTCTTGAGAATCATGTCGGGAGGCTGACGCTGCATTCTTTAAATGAGGAGTAGTCCCCTTGCCTGCCTGCCTCGTCATAAGTGATTGATGAGGGATACACAAGAACATTAGTTTGATGTAAGAACATGGTTAATACACAGATGTATTAGTATGTACCAAAAACAGAAAGGCATGTCATATTCAAAGGTATAATTTGTAAGCTAAGCAGATGCAATTTAACCAAATTGGAAGCAATACAAGCTATACATCCGGCTGGAGTGGTGAACATGATCATCTAGGACCTGAGAGCCTCGTGGGAGGCGGGCTGCTTCACCACCATCGCGGCTTTTTAGTTGGCTTCCAGGTGATGCCTGTCTTTGCTGGGCTTGTCACTGGCTCAGCCAGTGCTCTGACTAGCTATTTGTCCTCTGGTGCTCACGGGATGGTGGTTCATGTAAAAAATATCTTTCCTTATCTTAATAAAGACCGATTTCGGCCTTTAGAATACAAGCTAGACACCATATGGAACATGCAACCACATATGACACCGCGAAGTTAAAGCAAGCACCTGGGATGGTGGTTCATTGCGAGCAAGGTCATCAACTCCAGAGCAACATTTACCGTCTCCATCTGCTGACACTGCACCCTTTAAAGCATTGTAACGTGCCGCGCCTAGCCGCGTAGAAAGCTGGCACGACTTGTCTCTTTTCTGTTTTGCTTCACTTCGGCAGACTCTGAAATACCCTTGCATAAAAAAACAATAGTGAGAGTATGGATGAAGTGTGTGCAGAACTAGTGCACTGTAAAAGTAACAGATAGCAGGTGGCTGAAAAATAAATGACAGGATACATATGATAGCTCTACAACATTGCATGGCAAACAAAATTAGATTCTACTCCGTATGATTTTGTAATATATGAGCACAGGAAATGCAGGTACTCCTCCAGCACAGCACCACAAGTGGTCACATCTAAGATAACAGTCGACTGAAAATAAATAGGTCAGTCGATTTTTTTAATGAACCATCCGATCTATAAGGAACGGGCAGATGGCCTTTGTCTACCTCCTTCCAGTCACTGTTGATGATCTTGCTCTAACCGCCAGCGACCACCGGCCCAGACCCGTGCCTCCGCCGCCCCACCCTCCCATCGACCTCACACCACCGCCGTGCTTGGCAGCGCCCCCAAGCCATCCCTTTAATCCCGGCCGACCTCTAGATCGGGCGCCAGTAGTTCTAGGCCGCACACGCCCCTAAGATAACACCAAGGCGCTGCTTCCCCGACGTAATAGTCGTACTAGCGCCTGTTACGCCGGGGAATGCTTCCGTTAATTGGGAATCAACTGGCCAGAAATTGAAATTCAGGGGGGCGACGGATCTCTAGCTAAGGTGAAATAGTATATGAGGAGAAACCTTGTGCATTGTGAGTTACTAGGAACATCTAGTATCAAGAAGAAGCTGTCAACTAGTGTCTTCTGTGGGATGAATACCCTGCAAGCAGAGACGTAAGATTTGCACGAATAAGGGAAGAGGAGTACCTTCTTCAGTTGCTGGTGTGGTCACCTCCACATGTCGCGCCGATCTTCTTCTTTTTATCGGGGAAACTGATGTTCTGGACGGTGCAGGCTTGGACGAACCCATGGCCAAATTGTTGACTATGTTGCCGTGGCCGTATGTCGGCGGAGGGGAAGCAGATCCGAGGCGGCGAAGGACGGCGTAGCAGGAACAACTCCGGTGCGGTGGAGGGTGGCAAAGTTGGAGCGGCAGCGGTGAGGCACAAGACAGCGTGGTTGAACTGGCTCGGGTATGGACGGCATGGCCTCGGCTACAACTTCTAGCCGTGGAGGGCATTGCGGTTGAGGTTGCGGTGGACGACGACATCGGGGTATCGCCTCCGGCGTGATGGAGGAGGGCGGCGGTTGATGGGTGGGATGGGATGGCGGACGGAGGACGCCGGGGTTTCGCGGCTGGTGGAGAGGTAGTTTTGGCGCCCACGGAGTACAAATGGGGAATCAGACGGGTTGGGGGGGGGGGAAACCATGTTTCGGTCTGGGACGCGCTTGTTTTTGGCTTTTTTGAACAGAAGATGGGACGCGCTTGTTTGAAATTTGGGGAAAGTACAAACTTTGGCCCCCTCTTCAATTTTGGACCTACTGCGGGTCGGGGGTAGGTTGGTAATCCCAGGTGTCCCAAATAGTGGGTGGGAGCGATTTCGGCCCCACGCATGTGTGCTTAGGCAGCCATTGTGTATGAATTTTTTTTGGAGGCGGTTGCGTGGCATCTAGATGAAGCTACAAACCTACCCCCCGGTTTAGACCTTTGGACGTCGGGCCGGTAGGTTTCAGGGGTCGGAGTTATTAGAAAAGTAATTTCCTTGTACTACCAAACATTGGTCTCATGCGGTTTCGGGCAAGTAGAGGCTCTTTTGACGCTTCGTTCGAAATTTTGAAACACAAGCATTCACGTTTAGAGTACTCTTGAACTATGAGGAGTGACCTAAATAGACAAGGTTATATTTGACCTTGTATGTTTGAAAACCTCATTAAATTATCCGCTTCCTTTTGAAATTTTGACACTCTAAAATCCTATAACTACGATTATTTTGGAATGGAGGAGCTAAATTTGAATCTATTTTGTACACGACTACATATGCTATTATGTACAAAATCAGAGCAAAGATTGGTACCCCCATAGTTTAGGTATGGTTTACAAATGCCATGATATCAAATTCAAATAACTAAATGGACTTCATGTTGAATTCGATTTTTTTAAACCACCTTAGGTTGAATTTAAATGTATGCTAGTTCATAGGTAGCTATTTATAAATGTCCATTGTGTAACTTTCGTATGTATAATGTGCTTTACACACACAATAACATGAACTATAATCACGTTTATATTCGATTGCTAAAGCGATGCATTGTCTGGAGTTCAAAATACTAACTATGTGGATCAATTGTCTCGAATAATAACATAGAAATGCTCAAATTCGATAGAATCTAGATGTCTGATGGATCAATGACCGCTCCTTACGTGAATTGCAAATATCATGATCCCATCCTAATATTTGGATACAATTTATATCTTTAATCAATGTGTAGAGCAGTCTTTTACGTGTAGTTTCACTCTCCATCGGTGGTCTCTCACACATGCTCACACACTCTCTCCCGAGGTGTCTTTCTCGCACACATGCTATAGATATAACCCTCCCTCCCTCTCGTAACCATTTACAACGGTTTTCACTCACGTTTATCAGAAGCACTCTTCCTCTCGCAAACATACACACGCACAATCCTCATCGACCCTTTCTATATACATGGACCTGCCTACGTGTCTCGTGTATGCACATTATCTTTACGCCTGTCTCTCACGCATTATCTCACACCTCTCTTCCTAGTCGACGATTATGATTCTAGCAGAGCATTCTGTAGGATGCCCCTTAAAGTTAGGTTGGATGAATAATAATATCAGAGATAAAGGGGTTACCTTAGTCCAAGAACCTAGAGTTACAAATCCTAGCTGGCTGTCAGTGGACACAGAGTCCTTCACAATTCTGCTATCTTTGTCTTGTACGACTAGTCATCCATGGGTCTTCCTAAATGTTTCATGGGCCGATCAATGTGGCGCAGGATGGAACAGAATGAAGGGCCTCACCTCGACCCACTGGACCTCACGCGGCGACACACCCTCTGCCCCCACGTCTCATTATCTTCTCACACCCAGACATACCAACACAAACACCACACACACAGAGAAAATTTCTCCTGGTGCCTCTATTCCCTCCCCCCTTGCATATACACACTCAAGGGAATGGAATATCTTGTCGTGACGTCATATTCGTCTCTCTCTCTCTCTAGAACACTCTCATTTCTCGTGCTATCTCTCCCACACCCCCCTGTCGGCCCCTCTATCCATGCCTCTCTCGAATACGTAATACACACACATACCTCTCTAGGCCCCACCAAATGCATCAACTACGCAATCACACATGTTACATCATGTACCCCATTGATCTAAAAAGCCCTCTCTTCACGTTTTTTTTGCATACAACATTCCTTTTGCATAAAGTGTGGCCAAAAAAATATTTTAGAGTTTCTACATATATACAACATTACAAAGTTATATGGAGGAGTACGAACGCTAATTTGCATTGCATGGTGCCCACAATGATATTTATTCTGCACTATGAATTTGTATATTTTTATACTATATACAAAGTTAGTCATAATAAAGAGAAATGAAGAGCCTCTCTCTCTCCATCGCATACCCCCCCTATACGCCCCTTTCACGGATGCACACAAAACTATCTCCAGGTCCTCTAAAAGTAAGCCCCCAGAAAATTCACGCATGTTTCATCTTTCTCTCGCGATATATGCAATGACGATCATTGTATTTGAAGCGAAAGCACGATACATACATTGGACTTCATAATCTACTCATTACGGTCACCGTTTACGTTTAGTGGTTATTATACAGTCATGGGCTCACCTTACAACTTTGTATTTGCTCATGACATGACTAGTTGACCAGTTAAACGCTCCACGTGGCACCTCTAGTGTTGCATCACATTATCTCACTACCATCGTGCCCACCTGTCGACTTGTATCTATTCTACATCTACACTATTATAAAATACATAAAATATAAAATACACTCTTATAAAAAACTGAGTTGGTGATGATTGTGTGCCTGCCATCCTGCAATATAGGCCATCCGATTTATATCTGACGGATAAGAAAGAAACTATGACAATTTTGCAAAAAGGTACCCACACACCTCTCCACATTTGCAAATAAGGCCATCCCTCGTTCATCGTTTTCTCTCACAAGATAAACAAGTCATACAAATGCATCTTGATGTTATGTGCAACGCACGGGCATCTTACTAGTAAGAATGAAAACAAACGACAAAAATATTTTGATGGTGGTTCAAAGTCATGACCGCGGGCACAGCGGACAAGGTGGCCTTGTATTGGTATGCCGAGCCTTCTGTTTTAACACATAGGAGCTGGTGTGGTGATTATACACACACGCATGCATGCACACGAACTCCGTCCATGCAACACTCACACAAACACATGCACCCATGCACACACGCAACACTCACACGTACACATGCAGCCACGCACGCACGCAACACTCACATGCACACACGCACTCATGCATGCACACCAGTACACCACACAACCAACACACACTCTCACGCTCAAGTGCTCAACCTACACGTGCATGCGCACACATCAGGCCCTGACAGACACATACACAACCAGGTGATTCCCGCGCACGGGTTGGAGCCTTGTCGCGCCTGCATAAATTTGTGTTTATCTGACCTTTTCCCTGTGCGAACTAACAGGTGGGACCCACAAGGAACGTGGTCAATTTAACTAGTCAACATGGCACCACGCAGACTATTTGGCCTGTCAACAGAGTGCAATCCGATGCTGAACTATGAGCAAGTGACCAGATAATCACCGCAAAACGTATATAGTGACCATAATCAGCTTATTCTCAAGTTCGGTGACCGTATTACGCTTTTCTCTCTGTAGGCCCTCCAAAACTACATCTCTACACGTTCTCGCATGTTACATCTAACAACTATGCAATACAACACTACTACTACACTCTAACACAATAAATCATATGTGTTTTTAGTTTTACTAGATATCATATTGTTACTTATAATTATTCACTTTGCATACATTAAAATTGCCTTTGAAATGTATTGCCAGTATCATCTACCGCGCGGGAAAAATCCCGCCCTTTCCTGTTTAATTGGGTTTGTATCGATGGATCGTGCGAAACAACAAAACAATAGTGCTATACAGTACAAGTGACAGTTCACTGGGCCGTCGTGTCGTCTACTCCTCCGTCGTAAGAGTGGAGCGCTCGCTTTCATAAATCTTCTAGTCCCTTTCGCCGACATTTGGGGCATCAAGCTACTGGGTCCACGTGCCATATCGGAATACAGTGCAGAGCAGCCGAGGTGAAGCACCCCAGTCATGGCGCCGGCGTCGTAATGAGCAATGAGGCGTCAAATGACAAAGCTGCACCTTCCCGCAGTTAAGTTGGAGGGACGAAGTAATAATGCTAAAAAAAGAAGTTGGAGGGACGAAGCAACCATCATTTCACTCGTTGCTGAATCCGCTTCTCCCTCATCTTCTTCAACTTAACCACGTGTTGCTTCTACCATTGTTCTGCCTCCTGTGGGACGTGGATCAGCATGGTAAAGCACTGACACGTGGGACCACATGTTAGAAAACCGCTAGGACAACATCCTCCGAAAATACAAAACCTCCCCCGCCATCCGCGCGGCAAAATCACCTCCTTTTTACTAATCTCTGATTCTATAAAATTTTAGATCAATTTAATTGAGATTTGTATAGATAGCGCACAGGAGCAAAACCAAGTGGTACGGTTAAGGGCATCCACAATGTGTAGCCAAATGAGAAAATAGCTTTTGGCATCATGGGAACCATTGTGGACGGTGTTGCCAAAGCCAAAAAGATGGAACGGAAGCTCCCTGATTGATTGATTGAAGGAATAGAAAAATGCAACGTCTCACCTCTTTCTCCCATGCTTGGACGCATGTAGTATAGTATAGAGCACAGAGTCTACTCCCCTGTCCCTTCTATCACAAATCACAAAGCAGTGAGGCATCAAATCACAAAGCACGGACGAAGCAACCATCATTTCACTCTTTGCTGCCTCCGCTTCTCCATCATCTTCTTCGAGAAACCATCTCACCACACTAGTACTAGTAGTACTAGTAAAGGACTTCCTGGATGCAAATAAGGCGGTTGTCTCGGCTTGCAGGAGGCACTTGCAAACAACTTACCGTGGTCTCCCTCAATGGTGTTCTCCGTCGAACGCACTTTGCCAAACCACAAAAAAAACGTCGACGTCACCGCAATGGGCAAGGAATTCAAATATAGTTACTACCTCCATTTTTTTTTGTACACAAGGCCAGTATATCAAAATTACAATTTGCAAAGGGCCACTAACACTAATCGAGGTAAAATTGATGGGGTTAGCAACCAAGGACATTAATATCCCCTGCATGCATGCGGAAGTGAGGAGGTTCGTTTGCATGGCGCTGCATTAATCAAGCGATGAGGAGTGAGATGGTTAGCTCTTTGGTCTTTCGAGAAAAAAATACGCATTAATTGACACGTGAAACGAGGATTTGTATCGAAGGAAAACCCCGCCTTTCTTTTTTAACACTAGTACTCCTAGTACGTACTTATCCTGTTTGGGTCTAGGCCTTGCATTGCCAAACTTCGCCACACATTGTTGCCAAGCTTGCCTAAAGTTTTCAAAATGAGAAGGAGGTACACTTGCGCACGGCTGTCGCGGTCGCACCGCACCCTCACACGGTCGCTCCTGCACGCCGCGGTCGCACCGCACCCTCACACAGTCGCTCCTGCACGCCGCAAACCCAACCAAGGGAACGCACCCTCACTGACACGTGCTGGCGCATGTGAACAAACCAAACTCAGCCGTCCTACCGCTGACACATAATTTTTGTTCATAGAGTATGTTTATCCAACCGCATGCTGGGGAGTATCCGTACGGCCTATGCGGTGATCTGTTGGGGAAGAAGAAGAGGTGAGGAAGAAGGAAAGAAGGGTTAGGAGACGTAGGATATTCATCCAACCGCCTGAAATGGTAGACTGATCCAAGTCAGGCGACTTGCATAACAAATAGTATGTTTTTACACAGCAAAAATCCATAAAAACAACAACATAAAGAAAAACTATCACTGCTCGCGGAAAGAGACGGCCTCGTCATCTTTGGTTGCCGGCGCGAACCAGCCGACGTGTGTCTCCGCACCGTGGTTGTCCTCGGCCTCCAGCTACTCGTTCAAGCAGAGCGTGCGGGCGCTTTGCACGGACTAGAGCACAGCCCGGTTCAAGTCGAGGACGTCCGGTTCCGCCTGCAGGAGGGCCTCGATGGCAGCGACATCCGCGCGCTTCACGTCGAGTCGAGCCTCCGCCGCCCGGTTCAAGTCCAGGACTTCCGGTTCCGTCTGCAGGAGGGCGTCGATGAGAGCGGCATCCGCGCGCTCTGCGTTGAGTCGAGCCTCTGCCGCCCGGTTCATGTCCAGGACGTCCGGTTCCCCCTGTAGGACGGCCTCGATGGTAGCGGCATCTGCACGGTCCACCTCAAGTTGAGCCTCCACCGCCCGGTTCACATCCATGACATCCGGTTCCGCCTACAGGAGAGCCTCGATGGCAGCGGCATGCGCGCGCTCCGCGTCGAGTTGAGCCTCTGCCTCCCGGTCCTCCTTTAGTATCGCCATGTTGAACCGCTGGTCCGCCTGCACCATGGGGGACTCGGACGCCCGCACGAAGTCGACGTCCATCGTCTCATACCCATCGAGCGACTTCTGCGCCGCGACCTCCGCAGTGAACATTGGATCAGCTTCCTCCTCCTCGTAGCTTGGCTCCAGAGAACTCGGGGATTGGCCCGCCGCAAAGCGAGCTTGGGAACGGAGGTCTGTGGCGCCGACCGCCGCCGCGATTTCTGCGGGGCGCTCCGGCGTCAGCATCTTGTAGTAAGTGATCTTGCGGTGCACCATGGCTTTCCAGCGAACTAGGGGACGCTTGATGCGGGCTAGGGGATCGAAAGGTGGGGGAATGGGCTGGAGATTTGGTGTGGTTTTAGGGCAGTGGCTGGTGTAGGCCGAGCAGCGAAGGTTCTGGTGTGAATAGTGGTTCTGGTGACGACCGGTCAATCGGTTTTGACTATACATCGCTCTTGTCGCGTTCGCGTTGCAGCCCGGGACGCTGGACCCTCCACGTTGCTCACCAAATGGAACACGCTTCGTCGTGTGTTTTCGCTCGCTTATGGGACCGCAGTTGATTGCAAACCGACGTCCCCCCCCCTCCCCCGCCCGCGTCATTTATTATACCACCACTCCCTCCATTTTATGCGGAGTAAATAAAAACAGAGGGAGTATACTACGGATGAGGATCCCATGACGTGGCCGAACCCATTGAGTAACTGACATGCGGGGCCTAGCAAGCATGGGGTCCGCAAGTAAGTGACCGAAAGGGAGGGTAAGGCAGGGATACCTACGTCAGAGGATCCACTTCCACTATACTACTTTGACCAAATATTAGAGTAATAATATATGACATGCAACTTACACAAATGTTAGAGTAATAATATATGACATGCAACTTACACAAAGCATACAGGGTCTAATGCGTTTTTCGAGGCTAACTTTGACCAAATGTTAGAGTAATAATATATGACATGCAACTTACACAAAGCATACGATCAATTTCTTATCTGAAAGGAGTTTCCAATGATATAATTTTCACATTATACATCTCATGTACTCCCTCCGTCTAGGTGTGTAAGTCATCTTACCAAAACCAAATAATCCCAAAACACGTACTACCTCCGTCCGGATTTATTGGTCCCCATTGTGTTTCGTGCCAAATTTTGACCATAGATCAAAATGTTCACGCATGTCACCAAACATTATATTTTTCAAAACTATGTTCAAATACGAATCCAATGAGATAATTTTTCATGACATGCATTAACATTTTGTTAGTTAAATCTTTAGTCAAAATTTGACACAAACTACAAAGGGAACATATAAACCAGGACGGAGGTAGTAGGCGCGGTGCATTGACTTCTACCTCGTTTCTTGTTTTTGACATATCAACCAATAAGAGATGAGGGTGTGCATGCTTTTAATGACCTGAGACTATCAGACATGACATGCAGTGGTTAGTTCATTGCATGCAATACTATTAATTAGCAAATAAGCATCAATGTCTCTCGTTTTCCCCTCCTCCTAGGTCACGGTGCACAGCCTAAGATGACTTACTCACCTATGTGAAAGGAGTACTATTAATGTTGTCAATAGTCAAACTGGAAACCATCTCGAGCACAAATCTAGGAGTACGTACGAATCTAACAATATTGATTGGGCGTTGTTGAATGTTGATACCTTTTTTATCATAGTAGAGATACTTTGACTACACATAAAACTTATATGTAAAGTAGAAAGGATAGGAGGGAGTATATTGTACGTTCAAAAACGAAACGAACATTGAATACCCTTTATATATGATTTGCGGATGCTATGATCACCGGTTCAAAATTTTGAATCCGCCTTAGGTATCACGTGCCCCCACTCGTTCCCTCTCGATTTCATCTCGGGGTCCGGAGATCTATTGAAAGAGGACTAGGGTGGGTACATGCGAATGATACTCGGCGGAATGTTCAAATGAGGTATGCGGGTGGATGGACTCGACTGGAGGGCGACATGATCGATGGAGAAGAGGGTTGGAGAGGAATGAGAAATAAGCAAACGCCACATGATTACACTTGAACCGCTGAAATAAACAATAAATTGTCTCGCTTGGCCTACATAGTGAAAGGCCTAATGCGCAACACGGAGCACTGACGCTCGAATATGGCCGGGAAAACAGGGAAACCGACAAGTGGGGCACACTCGTCGGGACGACGTAGCGCAGACTAGTCCAATGGACGAGCTGGCCCACGACCTCCTCACCACCGACAACCGTTCATGTGGGTCGTTGGGGCCAACAACGGGGCGCAGCTCCAGCACCGACTCTGGACACGGCGACCGCGGTGAGCGACATGCTCATATCGTCGATAGACACAGTCGGTTTCAGTGTGCCGAGGGTGGCGTTAGTGCTATGGCACAACCAATGGTATGTTTGGTTTGTGCCCAAGGTTACCCCATCAAAGCATTGGGTAGCCAAAATTTTGGTTGAGGTATTGGTTACCCATGAGTTTGCCGACATTGGCAAGAAAAATGAACTAGAGTTGGATAGGGTTCATTGGCATGCCATAGAAATGGAAACCATCCAAACAAAGACCAATCTTTGGGTCATGACCAAAATTTTGGTAAGGTGCACTTTGGCCACAATACAAACACAACCCAACACCCGGCTCGTCGAGGATGCACGGGGCGCCGCGCCGCGTCCGCGGAGTGGTGTAGCACGGCCAACTGCATCCTCTGGACCTGAGACCATGCCGGATTGTCTTGCTTTTTCAATGACATGCGGGGATCGCATTTGAGCAAAGGGCATCTCCAATGTTGCCACGACCGCAGCTGACTACCCTGGCACACCAAAGCCCTCGTCCCTCGCGCCATCGCGCGGTGCGTTCCCAGCCGGCGCCAACTGCCCGCATTCATGTCGTCCGTTCGTATGTCGTTGTTAAGAGGCTCGGTGCCCGAGGAACCAACTCCGGCGACTTAATGACGCACCCGGACGCTTGACCTCACCGGAATGCGCTACTTAAAGCGGCAACACCCAGCTAACCTCCACACCATAGCGCATCGTCCTCCTACCTGGCACCACATCCGCCATGACCGCAAGTGTGAATGCTCTGCGGGAGAGCTTGTCTTCGGGGATGAAGCTCGAGGTCGCCGCCCTCGCTCAAGTCGCCTCTCGCGAGGCAATAGCGGCGTAGCTAGACGCGGACGTGACCGCACAAGCGGTGGCCACGCTGGCGGCCGACGACGGGAGCACCGTCAGCCACGCGTCCTACTTGCCGCCGTCCAACGTCCGGCACCGCCGAGGTCGGGGACTCCTCCGAGGATGAGTAGGGCATGGGAGGCGGAAGGGCATGGTGTGCCAACTGGCCGGTCCATATCTCGTGTTCTACTCTTCCTCGCCGGAGACCGCACCTTCACTTCACGGGTCTTGAACCTCGCCCCCGTACATAGAGATCGCAGATGGAGGACGTCGGTCGCTGCCGTAGAATAGGTTTAGGGTCAGGTTTTCTTTTATTTTTCTGTCCTATAAAAGTTCAAAATGTAATGAAAATCTGTCGTGTTTGCATTAATCTCGGCCGGTGTATATGAACTTTCACAATAATATACATATTGTAGGAGTACTAGCAAGATGCCCGTGCGTTGCATGGAAGATCAAGATCTTGTGGGAGAAAAGGATGAACAAGGGAAAGCCTTATCTGCATATGTGGAGAGGAGTGTGGGTAAATTGTCAAAGTTTCCTTCCTATCCGTTAGATATATATCATACGGCCTATATTGCAGGATGACAGGCACACCATCATCACCAACCAAGACAAATCTAAAAAGCCCAACTAAGCCAACCTCCCAGCATATCACGCGGGAAAAGACCCGGCCGCACCGTTTTAGTCGGGATTACCGGATTACTAGTAGTATTATCGATGGATCGCGCGAAGCAACATTTTTTTGAGGGGGCGAAGCACCTAGTTTAAAAGGAAAAAAAGGCAGTACACTCACAGCACTCCTGTCGCGGTCGCATTGCACCCCACAAACATTCGGTCCTGCACATGGCTCATGCAAACGGAATGTGCTTTGGCTTGCCTCTTCACTGACACGTGGGACTGCACTTGGAGAAACCGACCATGCGCCAAACTCCCCCCGCCCACCGTGCAAAAATCCTCCCCTCCCCACAAAAATTCCCCCCAAATTAGATTCAACCGCCCTTCGGCCAAATATTCCCCAAACCCCCCTCCCCCCGTCCCCTCTCCACTCCATTCGCTCCACCAAAGCCGCCCTCCCCGCCGCGCTGATACGTCGGCGCCGCGGTTCGTCGAGGGGACACATGGCGATCCTCTCGCTCCCACAGTATGCTCTCGTAGACTGCCGTCCTCTAGCCACGCCGCCACCTCTGGCTACGTTCTTGTGGAGGCGCACGACGGTCAGCGCCGCCACCGCTGGCGACGTTCGTGTGGAGACGCACGGCGGTCAGCTTCTCCCACGGTACGCGCATTCTAGACTGTGGCCCCGTTCATGTCGGTGTAGTGCTGAATGTTAGCTGATAGACACTGTTAATCTCATTGTTTGCCGAAGTAGTTTACTGTCAATATGCTCTTCTTAAGAAGCTTCCTTTCCCTGTTCGGCACTCAAGCTTCCTTGCCGAAGTAGTTTGCTGAGATGGCATGCCAAGGCCGATTAGTTGCTAAAATATCCTGCAATATATTTATTGTGACGTAGATTGCCATGGTCTAGTAGCCAATAATTTAGGTGAAATAGCTCTACACCATTTTATACTCGATCTTTGTTGCTGTGATGGCCTTTGATAGTTTGATGGATGTGTGCTCGGCCTCATTGACTGATGAAACAGCCTGCCATAATTTAGCACTCAAATCTGTTTGCTGAATTAGCTTTACATATATTTTGTTACTTAGATCTGCTCGTCCAAATATCGTGCCATAGCTTTAGACATCGACCTAGGTTTTTTTTTCTGTACTTCATAAATAAGCATATATGTTTTTCCTGTAATATCTAGTAGAAGAACTAATTTGTATGTCTAACAGATGGACAAGACTTGGATAACTTCTGCTCGAAGATTCTCCGCTGCATAAGTCGAGGGGGTTGAAAACTTCATGAACTTTATCAGAGTTGAGTATGGTGGTCCGAAATCAGATGTGTTCTGCCCTTGTAGAAGTTGTATGAATTCAGTTACAAGACCCCAGTCAACTATGCAAAATCATCTACACTTGTATGGGATGTCGGTCACATATACTAGGTGGGTTCATCATGGTGAAGCTATGGAAGTCAATGTTATTGACTATGTGGAAGCATCAGATCACCATCTTGATCTGCCTGATGCTCAGGTGGAACAGGAGGAGGAGGTGGTGGTGGCGGAGCCAGTGAGTTTGACCAACATAGAAACAATGCTACAAAATGCTCGTGCATTCCGTGAACTTTCAGCTGCAGAAGAAAAACGGTGGGCCCGCATGTTGGAACAGTGCAACGTTGCTGTCACCCCGGGAAATAAGCTGTCAGTATTCTCAGCTATGGTCACCTTTCTTTAGGTGAAGACATCTGAGCGGATGACCAACAAATCATTCGATGCGATGTTGGCTACTTTTCGTAAATCTTTCCCAAACGCGTCTGAGCTGCCACACACCTACAGTAAAATGAAGAATTTCCTTCGTGCAGTTGGAATTGGATATGATATGATCTATGTTTGTAAGAATAATTGTGTCCTGTTCCGGAAGGATTATGCCAACTTAAGTGAATGCCCGAAATGCAAATCATCAAGATGGAAAGATGGCGATGCTGTGAAGAGGGTTCCTCATAATGGTCTGAGACATTTTCCAATTACACCAAGATTGCAGAGGTTGTTTCATGATGCTGAAACAAGAGAGGATGTACTGTGGCATTCTAGGAACCAGGAGTACGGAGATCAGAATGTAATGAGCCATCCATCTCATGGTAGTGAGTGGAAAAGCTTCAATGATAAACACAAAGTGTTTGCTGCTGACCCGAGAAACATTAGGGCTTAGCTTCAGATGGATTTAACCGATTTGGCCACCAGAGCGCCACATATAGCATGTGGCCAGTGCTTCTTATTCCTTACAACATGCCTCCAAATGTCTGCACCAAAGAATCAAACTACATGATGGCCTTGCTCATCCCAGGTCCAAAAAGTCCTGGAAAGGATTTTGATTTGTTCATGGAGCCTCTTGTGGAGGAACTTCAACAGCTATGGAAGGGTGTTCTCACTCGAGACCTATATAGCAGCCCACCAGCTGATTTCTTTCTGCGTGCTATTGTAATTTTGTGCATCCATGGTTATCCGGCTTTGGGCACTATGTCAGGGTGAACGACACATGGTTACAATGCATGTGTTCGCTGTGACAGGAATCCGCTATCATATGCAATACTTAGCAAGATCTGTTACATTGGACACCGCCGTTTCCTTGCCAAGGACAAGCCGCATCCTAGAAAATACCGAAGACATGTGTTCAATGCAAAGCATGAAAACCGTGATGCGCCAAAGAGGCTCACCGCCGATGAGTTGCAAGTGGAATTAGAGAAGGTTAGACATATTACACCAGGAAACCATCCTGGTAATGGTAGCGGCAAAAGGAAGCATGGCATGGTAGAAGAGAGATTATTGTTTACCCGCAGGTCCACTTTGTGGGACTTGGAGTATTGGAAAGATTTGGATCTGCGGCATAATCTTGATGTGATGCACATCGAGAAAAATATATGTGACAACATTATCGGCACACTTCTTAACATTGAAGGCAAGACGAAAAATACCTTAAAATCTAGGATTGATTTGACACACACTACAAGAAATATGTCGACTCGTGACCACCACTATTGGTCACTGAAAGGTCATGGTTTTTCATTTGCGACCTTTTTGTGACCAAAAACAGAAGGTCAAAAGCTGGCGGTCATAAACTGACTATAGCGACCTTTCTTCTGGAATGGTCAAAGACGTTTATGACCAAAATATGTCTACTGTGGCGTTTTGGTCACTAGCAACCTCCCCAGGCCACGTAGGCATCCAGCGTGGCAAGCTGATGTGGCACAAGATTCAGCCCGGTCCAATTCGGTTTTCTACATGGGCCTAGCCCATTAATTCAGCCTTTTAATATTTATTTTTTCTGTAAGTTACACGGGCCAAGCCCATTTCAGCCTTTTATTTATTTCTGGGCCGGGTCTTTTAACATTGTTTGGGCCATTATATTTTGGAGCTGGTCCCACTTGTCATCTTCTCACACATTGGGCCCACTTGACAGAAAATTCAAAACTACTTAGATTATTTTCATAAGTGAATCCCACAAGTTAGGTTTCCATTCCACACGTTTTCAAATCATGTACATAATCAATATTTCAAACAGAACAGTACAAATGTAGTTCATCAAATAAAACTAACTAAGTCTACTACAATCTGTACATAGTTATTACAACCCAGATATGCCTACTATTACAATATTACAATATTTACATTCTAGTACAACCAAATAGAAGAGACGACTCTTTGCTGAGTAGAGCTATATGGTTTCGAACTTCATTTTGTAGACCTGGAGCTCCTGAACACAAAGACAAACATCATTAGAGATTAGAGTGTACACATGCTAGGTCTAGCATTGGTTAAAAATAACTAATAATCACATGACGAATCTGAATGCAACATATAAAAAGAACTAGTTCATTTCATTAGTATGAGATCTAACTGTTTGCCACTCGGTAGATAACCTACCAGGGAGGCCTTGATATAAACAGGGGTACGTGTAAATATATGTGTTCACAGGCTTGAATACAGCGCCAGGAATTGTAAGTAGAGAACATGTAACATGGTGGCTACATAAACACAACGAGATGTGGCATGCTTAAAAGTCTGAGCCCATGCTATGCCTATATATAATCAGGTGCAACTTAAATATACGTGGGCACATACTGAAAGGAACAAGATAGCATGATGATATCCGATCGACTAGATTTGGGAGAAACCTGATCGAGCCAACACAAAAAAGAAATAGAGCAAGATTTGAACTTTACCTGTAGTGTGTAAAGCAGATCATCTTGGCTGTTATACACGAAAAGAAAAGACAATGTGTTTTTTAGACTGCACAGTCAACAACAACAACAAATGTACATAATGTTTAGGTACACAAGCATTTGTAGAAAGCATTAAAAGTTCAATCTGTTTGGTAGAAGGCACCATTGATCTCGTTCTCATAGCCATACTTACTCGCACACATGCAATTTTAATTAATTAAATGGGCAGGCAACAAAGGCAATTACAAATCTAGGGGCAGGAGGTAGTGAGAGCAACTCAAGATATACACTACTAGAGGGATCGTCAAGATGTAGGGGATGGAGGTGTCTCACTTGGTTTCAAAATAAGATGCACACAAAGACAACCACATAAATATAGCAGTGCATAGTACTGAGGAAACAGGGACATCTCTTTGCCAACATGTATAATTCGGAGCAGCAGTAGCGAGCAGAGGAAGATGAGAGGGAGATGGAGATGCTTATTCTGAAACAGAAGCATTTGAGGAGGAAAGCTACGTGCATGTGCACTTGCGAGGCCATATATTCTGGGTCGTCCACCACACTAGCCACCATCACGTACCCGTCCCATCAACAACGTTACTCCTGCAGCATCCACAGATAACCATTTATAAATTAAACAGACCAGCTACACGTACAAGGTTATACTAAGCATGTAAGTACAGTCCAGCTACACATACAAGGTTATACTAAGCATCTAAGTATAGTCCAACTACATGTATAAGGTTATACTAAGCATGTAAGTACAGTCCAGCTATAAAGTGGATGGCAAAGTGTGGCTGTTGTTGTTCCTACTTTTGCCAACTGAGCTAATTAATCTCATCAACCTAATACACTTCAAATATTGAGTACAGCAGCAACATCTACTTGTTACTGGAGTTCCAGTTCAAGATGGCCAGCGGTCACTTGGCACCATGGAACCTGCACAATTTCCACCATATATATGAATGAGTTAGAAAGAAAACTAGAGTTGAACTACCCAGCCTCATACATACATACATACAGGAGCAAAATTTGATTACACAAGAAGGTAGCTGGAGTGGTGGTGGACAAAATGAAAATCGACGGCCACGGCTCAGCGAGGAGCATTGAAGTTTCACAAAACAGGAATTTCATTAATTTGAGAGTGGGTTTTAGTAGCTCAAGCTTAGTTAAGTTAAGCACTTAGTACTAAACAGCAGCAACACTTGAACCATAACATGTCCAGAAAGGAAACAAAACATGAGACAAGTATTGATAGCAAGTCCACGAAGGACATCCAATGGTTTCAGCCACATCCTAATAAACCTGCAGCATTCTTTAGCACCTAATTATCAGCAACAAATCAATGGCCAGATGAGCACCACCACAACAAATCGACACTAACACTTTGCCCAAGCAAGGAATTAACTCACACACGCAAGATGATGATTGCATACATACAAATCATGTGCTGGCAGAAAAAAATCCAAGCAGGAGCTCATCTTCTCTCTCTGTTTGGTAACTAACAACCTAAATAAAATAAAATAAAAACATGACTTGTTCATACAGATCCCTCTAAAATTCCTTGGCACAAGTGCATCACATATTCATCAACTTAGCAGCAGAAGTAGTGAGCACATGAAGAGGGGGAGGGAGATGGAGGAGCTACCTGCCGCGGTCGCAATGGAAGCAGAGGA
Source organism: Triticum timopheevii (assembly GCA_963921465.1). Lineage (NCBI taxonomy): Eukaryota > Viridiplantae > Streptophyta > Magnoliopsida > Poales > Poaceae > Triticum > Triticum timopheevii. The sequence continues at coordinate 597,951,387 of OY997266.1, read as the reverse complement.
GCAGACCCCTCTTGCCCCCACCCCTCAAGTAGGACAGGGCTGCCGGCTAGGTGTGCCCCTACTCCTCCGCCTCCTCGAGCAGGAGACCCCCTTCCCCTGATGCTGCTTGGCGTGCCGCATCACTAGTCACCCTGCACACAGCAAGTTTCAGATGTTCAGAACAGATCAACATGTTGAGAAATTACGTAATCACAAGAAAGAAGTGGGAGGGTGGATCACGATGGTCTCACCTTGTTACTGTCGTCCTCATCCAACCCCGGCGACCAAGTACACATCCAACCCAGTTCATGAATCCATGGGTGCTAGCTTGCCTACCATCTCCAGCATTGTGCCCCTGGATGCCACAAAAACAACCTGACTTATAGGCATAGATAGAGAAGACCAAAAGCGAAACAACACACTAATGCTACAGTGCCTCGGAGTATAATTTTAATATAGCCAGCAACACTTAAAGAAATAATATCTATAGATGATTCCATACAAAGTAGAATAGTTGTACTTGGCAATGCACACTAGCTAACAGAATGTCCACAATAAATATTTTGGCTAAACTACTTTCCTTGAGAGCTTTACAAATTACAACAATGATTCATCTCACTATTTCTAGAGGTTGTAAGGAACCTACCCAACCCCTGTTGCGTGGAACAAAACCACGAGCTCCTTCCTTATTTAACAACCTGAAGTATGCATGCTGCATATTTGTACAATTTCTAGATTAAACAAACTCCTTGGGTACCTTAACGGATTAATTAACAGTCCATTCATGTGCTGATTACCTAGACTACAGTGCAAGCAACTTGTGCAAAGGGCATAAGTGAGCAACTCTTTGCCCTTCACCATACAGAAACTTGGGCCTAATGAGATATTGATTTTATTGAATCCACGATCGGCTTATGTGGAAACCAACCCGTCCACAGCTAACGCGGGATATTTCTAGGTAAGTGTTGATCGAAATGTTGGCACCAAGGTAAGGCACCCAATTAAACATGCGAGGCCAAGAATCTGGCACGGGCAGAACCGGAACAACACCAACGGCGGGAGGCATGGCGCTGCAAGGAATCAAAGCAGCGTCGTTGACTCGCTGGAGTGGCCATGAAGGACGGGGTGGAGGGGGAAAGGGGGGGGGGTCGGGAGAATACGTACAGCTCTTAGGGTCGTCGGTGCAGCCGGAGATCCCGGTGGACCACGGCTCATCGGCGGGCGGCTCGTAGCTCTCCGAGAGGACCTGGCTGCACTTGCCGCACCTCCGGCCCTCGAGCTGCAGCAGATCAGATCGGGCAATGGGGTGAGACGACAGGAGCGGCGCGGGGGATGGGCGAGAAGCGACGGGGGAAGGGACGCACCTGGGGGACGTGGACGGGCTGGTTGAGCTCGTCGGGGCGGATGTCCTTGCTGGTGGCGTCCTGTTCCTTGGTGAGCTTGACGTAGCGGGATGGGTGGCCCTCCTCTGCGAGAGGGGAAGGTCGTCGGCGAGGCTGAGGTGGGCGGATCGCTGGATCTGGAAGGGGCGGGGGCGGGGGCGGGGGATCTATAAGGGGCGGGGGCGGGCAGATCGATGGGAGAGGACGAGGGCGAGGCGATGGGGAAGTGGGAGTTAGGGTTTGGGGGTAGTTGGGCTGCGGTTGGGTGAGAGGGCGAGGGGGTCAGGGCTGCCGTTGGATCTGCAAGAATCTGACGGTGTTTGATCATGATCCGCGTGATATGCTTATGAACCAATCAGAACACAGCAAACAATTTTACGACCTTGTGACCATAAATTGGTCGTAATCGATTAAAGATAGTTTTTCATGAAAAAATCATTTTCCATTTTTCAGTGTTCAAAATAAGTTTTTTTGTAAAAGACCTATCAAATATTTATTGAAATGATATCATATTTTGCATAAGTTTACATCTTCGATTGGCAAACAATATTGACAACGGGAGTTTTCATTTTCTTTAGACAAAAATCAATTTTATATTTTTCGAGTGCCCAAAATAATTTTTTTTGTGAAGGAACTACCATACATTTGTAGCAAAATTGGACCAAATCAATTTTATAAAATACTATGCCATATTTAATGCACAATTGACATAATGGTTTGGTGTCAAAAGCTTTGATCCACCTCTCTTGAAAAAGACAAATTTCCGCCGATTTAGTTGGAAAGAGGTCAAATTTGAACTGTAGCTGCCTCATAGTTTGCTCTTTATTTTTTCAAAAAAATATTTCTAGGTCCATAAGTATCTATTTAATCAGAGAAACATCAAAATAATTCCAAGATTCAACCACTAGCTAGGAACGGTCAAGCCCGCCGTTTTGACCGCATTTTAAAACGGGCATAAAAAATTCAAAAAAAATCAAAAAATTGGAAAACCTTGGCATTGTGTCAATATATGTGACCAAGTTACCAAGAAAAATAATAAACTTGTAATATGGCAATTATTTAAAAAAAAGTGTTCTCAGAAATGAGCTATCATTTGTGAAGATTCATGGCTTTCAAGTCAAATGATCAATTTTATGGATACATTCATGGCATAGTTTGTTCAAATGATCTCATATTGTGCACAAGGTGCTTCTTGGAATTCCTAACAATGTTGCCTAAGGGAGTTTTCATTTTCTTTGCACGGAAAATTCATTTTTCATTTTCCGAGTGCCCAAAAGGATGTTTTTTTGTGAAGGAACTACCATATATTTGTTGCAAAAATGGACCAAATCAATTTTATAAAATACCAGGCCATATATAATGCACAATTGACAAAATGGTTGGGTGAAAAAAGTTTTGATCCACCTCTGGTGAAAAAGAAAAATTGCCGTTGATTCAGCTGGAAACGGGTTAAATTTGAACAATAGCTACCTCATAGTTTGCTCTTTATTTTTTCAAAAAAATCATTTCTAGGTACATAAGTATCTATTTAATCATATAAACACCAAAAAAATTCCAAGATTCAACCACTAGCTAGGAACGGTCAAGCCAGCCGTTTTGACCGCATTTTGAAATGGGCATAAAAAATTCAAAAAAATCAAAAAATTGGAAAACCTTCGCATTGTGTCATTATATGTGACCAAGTTTCCAGGAAAAATAATAAACTTGTAATGCGGTAATTATTTTAGAAAAGTGTTCTCAGAAATGAGCTATCATGCGTGAGGATTCATGGCTTTCAAGCCAAATGATCAATCTTATGGCCACATTCATGGCATAGTTTGTTCAAATGATCTCATATTGTGTACAAGGGTACATCTTGGAATTCCAATCAATGTTGCCTAAGGAACTTTTCATTTTCTTTGCACGGAAAATTAATTTTTCATTTTCTGAGTGCCCAAAAGGAGGGTTTTTTGTGAAGGAACCACCAAATAATTGTTGCAAAAATGGACCAAATCAATTTTATGAAATACTAGGCCATATATAATGCACAATTGACAAAATGGTTGGGTGAAAAAAGTTTTGATCCACCTCTGGTGGAAAAGACAAATTTTCGTCGATTTAGTTGGAAACGGGTCAAATTTGAACTGCAGCTGCCTCATAGTTTGCTCTTTATTTTTTCCAAAAATCATTTCTAGGTAAATAAGTATGTATTTAATCAGAAATACATAGTTTGATGGCGAGACATCGAGGTTTGGACAGTGGCCGAGGGCCCCAACTCTAGAGCACGTAGAAAATGGATACCATTTGGACATGCCAAAATGGATACCCCAGGTAGGTGCTAGGAAGAAAATCACAACATAAGATTCTCACGAGGAGACCGATCGATGCTCAAACATGAATAAGCAGCCAAGTGTTTGATTTGCGGTACGGGAAATGCACATGGCTAATGGGTGTGAGTTTTGGCTCAGGATGATTAGTTACTAAGACGACCGTCTTCACAAATTTTCACCTTAAAAAGAGGAGCCTAGGTGGTACTTGCTTTACAAAGTACCACACTGGACATAAATACGAATGTTGAATCTGGGCTCAAAATAATGAATGGATTGAGCTGGCATTTGGTGGAGGATGGTTATTTGGGCATCGGAAAGCACTGTAGAAAATGGATACCATTTGGACATGCCAAAGTGGTACTTCCTTCACAAAGTGCTGCTCTGAACAGAATAGGAAAATGAATATTTTCGAATTATTTTTGAACTAGGCAAGGAATGTTTTTGACATATTTGATAAAGATATGATCCAAAACATTTATGAGAATTTTTTGGGAATTTTTGGAATAACAGAAATATAGGTTGCTTCACAACCTAGGACAAAAACTGCCACATGGACATGACACATAGGCAAAAGTGATGAGATGGCGCCTAGTCATCACAACCCACCAAAATCTACAAGGCTATGACCATCTATATTGGTCATTAACAACTAGAAATAAGGCAGCGGACTAGCACTGTTTGCTTTGTGACCATTTCGTGTAAGGAAATTACGACCTTTCTGACCAAAATGGTCGCAATGGTTTAGGGTTTGGAGCCCCAGAACAACTTTTGACCAATTGGTCTGAAATGGTCATAGATCTATGACCAATTCTTCCAGGGTCACTGACAAAAGGTCACTACTTGACATATTTCTTGTAGTGACACCTGGGTATCAGAAAGGATTTGCAGGTGCAAGATGAAGGTAAACCACGGGATATGGCAGCAGCTGTGTACGTCTTGGACAAGGTAAAAAGAAAAGAATTCTACGAGGTCGTGTCACGTGTGAGATTCCCACATGGATTTGCTTCCAACCCTGAAAGGAGAGTCAGTGCAGATGGAAACAAGGTACAAGGGTTGAAAACTCATGACTGCCACGTCCTACTTCAAAGGGTTTTACATGTTATTCTTAGAGGATTGGGCCGCCCTGACTTATACAGAGCAGTTGCAGAGTTGGGACAATTCTTCAGTGAACTCTGTAGTAGAAATATCAGGATAGATGCTTTGGAGCGTCTTAGGGACAAGATACCAACTATCCTATGAGACCTTTAGAAGATATATCATCCAGCCTTCTTTGATGTGATGGTGCATTTGGCTGTTCATCTACCTGATGAGGCACTACTTAGAGGTCCAGTACAGTATGGATGGATGTACCCTATTGAAAGGCGGCTAGGCACTTTCAAGGGCTATGTTAGGAACAGAGCTAGACCCGAGGGTTCCATTGCAGAGGCGTACATTGCTATAGCTGACCAGCTTAGCAAAGAGGTGGGTGAAGACAATCTCGGGCTCAATGTTTTCGATTATTCTGTTCGAGTTACAGTGAAGAGTCGACAAGAGGACAAACCTAAAGATTTGGACAAAATGGTTTGGTATGTGTTGAATAACTGTCCTGAGATACTACCTTATATCAACTAAGTGCAGTATTGCAGCTTATACATCATAATCTACTAAACTTACAGCACATTCTTATATATTTAGATGTTTGACGCGATCACTATGTTGTGCAACATCTACAAAGAGGAGTTACTGCCGCAAAATCCAAGAAACATTGACAAACTGGTTATGGCAGGATTTGAGAAATGGTTCAAGAAACATGTAAGCTTTTGAAGTGCACTGTCAGTTTTTTTTAATATATTGAGTACATAAGATGATCAGCTTGTCTATTTTCTAACCATAGGTTAAGAAGATGCGGGAGGATGGGAAGGCAGTTGCTGATGCCCTTTACTCACTAGCAATGGGTCCTGATACTCGGGTAAGACATTATGAATCTTGCGTTGTTGGAGATGTGCTCTACAACACCCTTGCACGAGACGAAGGCAGCAAGACACAAAACAGTGCCATCATGAGCACGGATACGTATGAAAAAGCTACAACTGAAATGTATGCTAACATAACATACATTGTTCAGTTGCAGTATATGTCCAGTTTCGAGAATCATCGGTGTGTGGTTCTGTTGCGCTGTCGTTGGTATAACCTGTTTTCCAGGATCGCACAACCCAGAGTTGATGATTATTTCAAATCCATCAATGTCAAGGCGGCGTACCAGACCAACGAGCCTTTTATTTTGGCAAATCAAGCAAGACAGATATTTTTCTTGGAAGACACATTTGCATGTAGCGATGACTAGAGAGTATTGCAAAGGTTTGAGCAGAGGAATTCATTTAATGAAGTTGCACAACAAGATGATGCTTACACTGCTCCTGATGTACAAGATAACACATATGTTCCTAATATCTTCGAGAACCATTGAGGGAGAACTGGATTAGGGGGTGGCCGGATGGCCGGACTAAGACCTTTGGCCGGACTGCCGGACTATGAAGATACAAGATTGAAGACTCCGTCCCGTGTCCAGATGGGACTTTCCTTGGTGTGGAAGGCAAGCTTGGCGATACGATATGAAGATCTCCTCCCATTGTAACCGACTCTGTGTAACCCTAGCCCTCTCCGGTGTCTACATAAACCGAAGAGTTTTAGTCTGTAGGACGAAGAACAATCATACCATAGGCTAGATTCTAGTGTTTAGCCACTCCGATCTCGTGGTAGATCTACTCTTGTACTACCCATATTATCAATATTAATCAAGCAGGAGTAGGGTTTTACCTCCATCGAGAGGGCCTGAACCTGGTTAAAAACATCGTGTCCCTTGTCTCCTGTTACCATCCGCCTAGACACACAGTTCGGGACCCCCTACCCAAGATCCGCCGGTTTTGACACCGACATTGGTGCTTTCATTGAGAGTTCCTCTGTGTCGTCGCCTTTTAGGCCCGATGGCTTCTTCGCTCGTCAATCGCGATGCGGTCCAGGATGAGACTTTTCTCCCCGGACAGATCTTCGTATTCGGCGGCTTCGCACTGCGGGCTGACTCGTTTGGCCATCTGGAGAAGATCGAGAGCTACACCCCTGGCCATCAGGTCAGGTTTGGAAGCTTGAACTACACGGCCGACATCCGCGGGGACTTGATCTTCGACGGATTCGAGCCACAACCGGGCGCGCCGCACTGTCATGATGGGCACGATTTAGCTCTGTCATCGGACAACGGCCAGAGCGCCGCTCAGGTGTCTGCTCCGACCATTAGCTCGGAGCCCACTATGCCAGTCGGGGACGGACGGTTAGACGCCACCCCGGAAACTACAATGTCTATGGCGATAGAGCCGGATACCGGTCTAGTCCCTCGCAAGGCCCGTGACTCCGAGGTGCCGGACTCTGATCCGGACTCCGTAAATCCCGCACCTCTCCCGGTTAAGCCCGATTTGGCTCCGATCATGGAGTTCACCGCCGTGAATGTCTTTCAGCACTCACCTTTCGGCAACATCCTGAATTCGTTAAAGTCTCTCTCTTTGTCAGGAGAGCCCTGGCCAGACTATGGCCAACACGGTTGGGACGCGGACGACGAAGAAATTTGTAGCCCACCCACCACCCACTTTGTAGCCACTGTCGACGATTTAACCGACATGCTCGACTTCGACTCCGAAGACATCGACGGCATGGACGCCGATGAATGAGACGAACAAGAACCAGCGCCTATAGGGAACTGGAAAGCCACCTCGTCATATGACATATACATGGTGGACACCCCTAAAGCGGGGGATGGCGAGGAGAAAACGGAGGATGACCCCTCCAAGAAGCAACCCAGGCGCCAACGTCAGCGGCGCCGCTCTAAGTCCCACCAAAGCAAAAATGGCGATTCCGGCACCGGAGATAACAATAGCCGGACAGTGCCGAAGACAACCCCCTCCAGCAGGATTTAGTGCAGGAGAACGAAGGAGCCAGCGCTCGTGAGAGAGCGGCCGACAAAGAGGATGAGGACGACAATTACATGCCTCCCTCTGAAGACGAGGCAAGCCTCGACGACGATGAATTCGTCGTGCTAGAGGATCTCGTCGAGCAAGAGCGTTTCAAACGCAGACTCAGAGCCACGGCAAGCAGCCTCAAGAAGAAACAGAAGCAGCTTAGAGCTGACCAAGACTTGCTAGCCGATAGATGGACCGAAGTCCTGGTGGCCGAAGAGTATAAACTAGAACGCCCATCCAAGAGCTACCCGAAGCGCAGGCTGCTTCCCCAACTTGAGGAAGAAGCAACTAAACCTACATCACCAACGTACGATGCGCCCGATCGGCCACCCCGTGGCCGCGATAGAGAGGCCTTCCGGCCCTCGACCCAAACCGCACCCCGACACCGCTCAAAACATACCAGAGTACGGGGAGACGCAACAGACCTGCAAGACATCTTGGAGAATAAGGCAAGGCAAACAAGATCGATCTACAGATCGCATGAGCGCCCCGCGTCACGTGACGCTAGCCGTCACGCCGGACATAATAAGTATGGCCCGACCGAATACAACAGACCAAGCTCGTCCGAGCTACGTCCGATATAGCTCAGTACAGGGGCGCCGCACACCCACTATGCTTCACAGACGAAGTAATGGATCATCAAATCCCAGAGGGCTTCAAACCCGTAAACATCGAATCATACGATGGCACAACAGATCATGCGGTATGGATCAAGGATTATCTCCTTCACATCCACATGGCCTGTGGCGATGATCTACACGCCATCAAATACCTCCAGCTCAAGCTTAAAGGACCAGCTCGACATTGGCTTAATAGCCTGCCAGCAGAGTCAATAAGTTGTTGGTAGGACCTGGAATCCGCATTCCATGACAACTTCAAGGGCACGTATGTGCGACCACCAGACACCGATGACCTAAGCCACATAATCCAGCAACCAGAGGAATCGGCCAGACAATTCTGGACACGGTTCCTGACAAAGAAAAACCAAATAGTCGATTGTCCGGACGCCGAGGCCCTCGCAGCCTTCAGGTACAACATCCGAGACGAATGGCTTGCCCGGCACCTAGGACAGAAAAAGCCGAAGTCTATGGCAGCCCTCACGACACTCATGACCCGCTTCTGCGCGGGACAAGACAGCTGGCTGGCTCGTAGCAATAACATAAGCAAGAGTCCCGGCAATTCGGATAACAAGGATAACAACGGCAGGTCACGCCGCAACAAGAATAAGCGCCGCATTAATGGTGACAATACTGAAGATACGACAGTCAATGCCGGATTCAGAGGCTCTAAACCGGGTCAGCGGAAGAAGCCATTCTAATGAAACACTCAGGGCCCATCTAGCTTAGACCGGATACTTGATCGCTCATGCCAGATACACGGCACCCCCGAACAGCCAGCCAATCACACCAACAGGGATTGTTGGGTGTTCAAGCAGGCAGGCAAGATAAGTGCCGAGACCAGAGACAAGGGGCTAGATAGCGATGACGAGGAGGGGACCCGGCCGCCGAAAAAAATGGACAGAAGGGATTTCGCCGCAAGTTCGGACGGTGAATATGATATACGCAACCCACATCCCCAAAAGGGAGCGGAAGCGTGCTCTCAAGGACGTCTATGCGTTAGAGCCGGTCGCCCCAAAGTTCAACCCATGGTCCTCCTGCCCGACCACTTTCGATCGACGGGACCATCCCACCAGCATCTGTCACGGCAGATTCGCCGCACTGGTCCTAGACCCAATTATCAATGGATTTCACCTTACCAGAGTCCTAGTGGATGACGGAAGTAGCCTGAACCTGCTTTACCAGGACACAGTGCGAAAAATGGGCATCGATCCTTCATGGATTAAACCCACAAAGACAACCTTCAAAGGTGTCATACCAAGGGTTGAAGCCAGCTGTACAGGCTCGGTCACACTCGAGGTGGTCTTCGGATCACCGAATAACTTCCGGAGCAAGGACTTAATCTTCGACATAGTCCCATTCCGCAGCGGCTATCACGCCCTGCTCGGACGAACTGCATTTGCAAAATTCAATGCGGTGCCACACTACGCATATCTCAAGCTCAAGTTGCCAGGACCTCACGGAGTCATCACGGTAAATGGAAACACAGAACGCTCTCTCCGAACGGAGGAGCACATGGCGGCCCTGGCGGCGGAAGTACAGAGTAGCCTCTCAAGGCAGTTCTCCAATCCAGGCCCCAAACGTCCGGACAACGTCAAGCGAGCCCGAAGTAACCTACAACAAACCCGGCTGGCACGTTCCGAGCAAGCATAGCAGTGCGGCCCCGACCCCAGCCCCCGCCAAATGGCAATGCTGGTACCACGCGTACATAATTACGCCTTAGGGATACCATGGGCATAAGGGGAGGGGCACAACAATGGCACGCCCAGAATGCGGCTTAACCTCATAGAAATAGCCAGGGAGGAAGCAAGCTACGTCAAAAGTCAAGGTGGTATCTATAACGAGTTTAATACCTATTTCTCTTACAATCCTGCAGCTTGCCCCTGAAGGGGACTATGTCAAATGGTCCCATCTCTTGCTTACCGCACTTTTTGTACCGTTCTGCTTTCGCAGCAGCCCTTTTTTAATAAACAATACATAGCTCTTACCTATTATTGTACTTATCCATTTTTATATGCAAACATGTTCAGTCATGACACTATGCAACCGTACACTTTGGCACGGATAATACACCAGGGGCTTACAACACCCCATAACGCGGTGTGAGAAGACCGAACACTCTAACAAGTGCGGCACCCCGAACTTATAGCACTATATGCATCGGCTCCGAATCATGTCTTTGGTCAATAGTTGGGTTTGCCCGGCTCCCATGTTTTGGTACCTTATGTTCCGCATTGTTGGCTAAGGTAGCGCTGGGAGAACTACTGCGATTGTGCCCCAGTTGAGTTTGGTTAACACCTCAGTAGGGAAAACTAAAACTGACTGTCATGATAGTGCGAGAGACCGGTCGCTGTTCGCGAGGTTTTTTCGAGTCCTTAAAGAGTTATGCCGCTTCAAGCGAGGAACCGGACTTTTCCGTCCTAGGCGTGGATAGCGCCCCGAACTCGGTCTTCCGAATACTAGGGGCTTCGCCGAAATTTAAAATTATAGAATTCTATGGCTAAGTGAGAGTGATAAAGTATTATAAGTCCGACGGCCTGGTTCACTATGCTGAACGCCTCCCTAGATGGACCCAAGAATGGGAACAAGAGCGCTCAGGTTTATCCCGAACACCCCAGCACTCGTGGCATGGGGGTCGAAGCCGACGACTTGCATCTCTCAGATTTGATAAACGGCCGCACAGAAGGTAATATTTTAAATTAACAAGCATTGCTTAATGCATATGAACAAAGCTTCAGCGTACATGATAAAAAATGCGAGTTCACTCAAAAATTACATCTTTGGAGCACTCATCCGCTATGCGGCGGGCAGGTTTCAGAACGCCATTGTAATACATCTCGGGCGTACGATACTCCTTGCCCGGCGGTGGTGCGTCCGTCAACAGCTTCTCCGCATCTAGCTTGCCCCAGTGCACCTTAGCACAGGGAAGGGACCGACGGGCACCTTCAATACAAGCGGAGCGCTTGACGACCTCAATCCACGGACACGCGTCCACCAGCCGCTGCACCAGACCGAAGTAGCTCCCAGGCATGGCTTCTCCAGGCCACAGCCGAGCTATGAGGCCCTTCATGTCCTGTTCGGCCACCTTGTGGAGCTCAACCAGGTGCTTCAGTTGGTCGCTCAGGGGCACCGGATGTTCGGTCTCAGCATAATGAGACCAGAACACTTTTTCTGTCGAGCTCCCCTCTTCGGCTCGGTAGTATGCGGCGGCATTAGACACACTACGGGGCAGATCGGCGAACGCTCCTGGAGATCTCCGGATTCGGGTAAGTAGCAGATAATTAACTTTTATATTTTTGCTTTGCATAAAGAATGCCTTACCCGCCGCTATCTTCTTCAGCGCCTCAATCTCCTGAAGGGCTTTCTGGGCTTCGGCCTTAGCGGTCTTGGCACTCTCCAGAGCCAAGGCAAGGTCGGACTCTCGAGTCTTCGAGTCAAGCTCCAAACTCTCGTGTTTTTCCACGAGAGCCTGGAGCTCTTGCCGTACCTCCGTCACCCGCGCCTCCTGCTTCTCTCGTTCGGTGCGCTCCAAGGCCGCACTCTTTTCGGCCTTTGAAACTGCCTCTTTCAGGGTCGCCACCTCGTTCGTGGCTCCTGCAACATTAACGTTGGTCCTGTTATTATTTTGCAACCAAGTATTTCTATATACATTTACAGGAGGTACTATGTACCCTCTTTATCCTCGAGCTGCTTCTTGGCATGGCCGAGCTTGCTCTCGGACCGCTCGAGGCTTTCCTTCAAGGCATTGACCTACGCAATCAGTGCGGCTGAGGTCAGCAGTGCAGCCTGCATTCCCATATTGACATATTTCTACCAGACTCCTGCGTACATCTTTTTAGATCCTCAGCTCGGCTTTTGTTTTCGAACACCGGACTGAGCATCAGGGGCTACTGTCTATGCGGTAATATTATATATATATATATATATATGTTTTCGAACACATACCTCAAAGCCCGTTAACAGGCTTGTACAGGCTTCCGTCAGCCCGCTCTTGGCGGACTGAACCTTCTGAATCACCGCACTCATAACAGTGCGGTGTTCCTCGTTGATGGAGGCTCCGTTAAGCGCCTCCAGTAGATTGTCCGGCACCTCCGGATGGACGGAGGTCACCGGCGTTGTAGGCTTGCCCTTCTTGTGAAGGCGCCGCCTGTTGGACTCTGGAACCGTTGATGGTTCCGGAGCAGTGTCCGGCCCAAGGCCGGATTTGGATCCCTCTGGGGCTTTGTCCCCTTTGGGCCTGGAGTGCGGGAGGTCGCCTTGCGGTGCCTCCATAACCACCTCCTCCTGGTTTAGTCCCCTCTGGGACCCCACCTCGGCGTCGTCCACAGGGAGAGGGGAGGAGGCCGTCGGAAGTGAAGCACTATTCACATCCGACGAGCCCAAGGAGCCGCTCGTCGAGTCATCGAGCTGAGCTCTGGGCGGGCTGCATCATTAAAATTCGGCATGAGAAGCTATCAAATACTAGAGGAACGCCATAAATAGTTCGGGTATCCGGACACTTACAATTTTGCCAGGGGCTTGACCCTGGATGGCCATTCCCCCTCATCGTCCTCAGCGTCGGGGGCGTAGTCTGGCAGAAGGGTCTTCCCCTTCTTGGACCCTCCGGCCTCCCCAGTTGGGGCGGCCTTTCTTTTCGTGCCTCCCCCCGTTGGAGGGGGGGAGGCTTCTCCTTCTTCTCCCTCCTCCTCATCTTCGGAGGCGGAGGGAGCGTTGGGGTTGTCGAGCAAATCCGACGCCCCCGGACACCGGGAACTCCTTTGGGTCCCCGTGGCCCTCTCCTTGCCCTTCTTCTCCGACACCACGTGAGGTGCCGGAACAAGTAGCTTTGCTAATCGTTCGTCTACTGGGCCTTCGGGCAGAGGGGCCGGATAGTCAAACTGTCCGGATGTCGTCTTCCAGTCCTGTCCAAGGAATAGGAGTTTAGATCCTACATAGATTCACACTATGAAATTCGGGGGCCGCTGCCCACTTTGGGTCGCGCGGCTCAGTGATGTAGAACCACCCCGATTGCCACCCTTTGATGGTCTCCACGAAGGCACCCTCGAGCCAGGCGACGTTGGGCATCTTGCCCACCATGGCGCCTCCGCACTCGGCTTGTCGGCCTTTCACAACCTTCGACTTGATGCTGAAGGTCTTCAGCCATAGGCCAAAGTGAGGCTGGATGCGGAAGAAGGCCTCGCACACGACGATAAATGCCGAGATGTCGAGGATGAAGTTCGGGGCCAGATCGTGGAAGTCCATCACGTAGTAGAACATGAGCCCCCGGAAGAACGGGTGAAGAGGAAAACCCAGTCCGCGGAGGAAACGGGGAAGAAAAACAACCCTCTCATGGGGTCTGGGGGTGGGGATGAGTTGCCCCACATCTGGAAGCCGGTGCGCAATGTCGTTAGACAAGTATCCGGCCTTCCTCAGTTTCTTGATTTGCCCCTCCGTAACGGAGGAGGCCATCCATCTACCTCCCGCTCCGGACATGGTTGGAGAAGGTTGAGGTGGGAAGTGCGGGCTTGGGCGCTGGAGCTCGAGCGCGCAGGGGCGGATAAGCAGAGGAGTAAGAAGGCGTGAATGGAAAGGGTGCATTCTTATGCCCTTGTATGGGCGGCCAAAACTACGAGCCCCCCACCAGCCTAATGAAACTCGCTTATCTCCCAAGCGCCGCGGTTAATGGTGCAGTTGGGTTACCCACACCCGTATTGATGAGAATCCCGGAATAAGGGGACATGATCTCTTCTTTGACAAGACGTGCCAAGGAAACCACCTCGCTAAACGCCCTAAGGTGGAAAAATAAAATGAATAAAAGCCTGGCTGTGGCACGATGCCACGCCGCGGAATACATCAGCAGATCCGTTAACGCAAATATTATTCTCTCTACGGTGGAATGTGGAACTTATTTTGCAGAGCTGGACACTACCCTGGTGTTTAACATCTTTTATGGAATATTCGGAGGAGGAACCCGCCTTGCAATGCCGTAGACAACTTGCGCTCCGGACTCGTCGTCATTGAAGCCTGGTTCAGGGGCTACTGAGGGAGTCCTGGATTGGGGGTGTCTGGATGGCCAGACTAAGACCTTTGGTCGGACTCCCGGACTATGAAGATACAAGATTGAAGACTTCGTCCCGTGTTCGGATGGGACTTTCCTTGGCGTGGAAGCCAAGCTTCGCGATACGATATGAAGATCTCCTCCCATTGTAACCGTCTCCGTGTAACCCTAGCCCTCTCCGGTGTCTATATAAACCGGAGAGTTTTAGTCCATAGGACGAAGAACAATCATACCATAGGCTAGATTCTAGGATTTAGCCACTCCGATCTCGTGGTAGATCTACTCTTGTACTACCCATATCATCAATATTAATCAAGCAGGAGTAGGGTTTTACCTCCATCGAGAGGGCCCGAACATGGGTAAAAACATTGTGTCCCTTGTCTCCTGTTACCATCTGCCTAGACGCACAGTTCGGGACCCCCTACCTGAGATCCGCCGGTTTTGACACCGACAACCATCACGTTAATGATGCCGGCGAAAAGATTGCATGTCGTGCTGTAGACATACAAGAGTTGATCAAGAAGAAGCCAACGTTCGAGGACGTTGAGGACGAAGAAGAAGATGACACCATGTGGAATTACGAGTCAGACTGATACACATGGCGAAGATGTTGATGCTGCTGCTGCGGATGATGATTACATTGCTTTTGTCGTATTTGCCTGTCAGAAGACATTTTTTATCTACTATGTGAAATTGTGTTTGCTATGACAACTAAAACATGATGAACATGTTGTTTATTATTTTGCTGTGAGAACATCACTTTTTATGTATGTTGACTGTGTTTGGTGATTGTATGACAACTAAAACATGATGACATTGTTGTTTAGTTGTACTCATATTTGGTTGTGAAACTTGAATTTGATGACATAGTTTGCTGTTGGACTGCAGTTTGCTCGACGTCTTCGAATGAGAACAAAGCTGACCCGACAGGGCCTCTGGTATTTATTTATTTATATGAGCAAAAGGGGATACCCCCTGATTTCCGTTAATAGAAATCATTAGATGTTCACAACACTACGCCCAGCCTGCTACATAGGTTTCATTCATTACTAGTTTCAGCAAAGTGCTCATGTCGTAGCCACTGAATACATCACGAGTGGTACATACACTGCAAATAAAGAGACAATCATCCTACAGAGCACATCGATTTTGCCCATTATCTTCACAAGCTCTTTCATCTCCTCATTGCTGTCAAGGCTGTTCAGCAGCTGTTGCTTGGCCATGATCAGAGGAACTGCATCTTTAACCTTCTGCTCTGCATCTTCCTCTTCTGCCCTTCCTTCAGTTACTTGTCCAACACCCCAACCTGCTGGTATTGGGATTCCTCGGCTAACCAAATAATCAGCGTAGTTGCATTCCCCCACATCAGCAACTTCCTAGAAATACAAATCACACAAATCTTCCCTTTTCTGCACGAATCAAATTGGAAGATCATCAACCAAACTATTAAAAAAATCAGCAACTGAAAGTAGCAGAACAACACTTATACATATTATTACCCCATGATTCGGGCATTTGTAGAAGACTCGTCCAGGGTTGCGGATTGTGGTTGAGACGCGACGGATGACTCTGCGTGATTTGCAGTAGTGGCACCACACCAATGGCAGCGGGTTGCGATGAGCAATCGGCTGCGGTGCGCGTGCCGGTGGGGGTTTGATGAAACCCATAGGCGATGGTACGGGTGGCGACTTGGCGCATATCTGGTTGTTGCCTGCTGAAGAGCAGGTGGACGAGCAGCCAGCGGGCATGGTTGCTGCGGCCAGAGCTTCTGATGCTAGGCAGAGTAAGTATAGAAGAGGAGAAGCGAACATTGGATATGTTAGTTTCATTACTTGCAGAGTAGCATAGCACCATATATAATCATAGTCTAGGTTTGGATTCGAACCGGCTACAGGAGCACGTCTTTCTTTTTTCTAAAACTCGGCAACGTCTCTTTACTAGTACACTAGCTTGTTCTGTACGCCTTCCCAAGTCTTTGATTTTCTTTACCTTTTTTTGCAAGGAAGGAAGGAGGAAAAAATTGAGAGTTCCTCGGACTCGAACCCAAGACCTCTCGGTTGAAAACCAAGGGTGCTAGTCACTTATGTGGCGAACGTTTCCTGTGAGGAGGACGGCAGACGAACGCATTTTCCTCGCAGTTTTCTTCCTATATATAAAAAAGTATGCTACTTGGTGTCCGCTTAGTCAAAAAACGATTGTGCCAACCTTGACTGTTCGATTGACATTCAACGTTTGTCGCGTTTCTTCAGTCTCTTCTTCCTCGAGCCGCCAAAGCCAAACCAGCGCCGGCGGGACCGCCTGCTCCCGCCTCCCACGGCTGGCTGTGATCTTCCCTGGCTCCTGTTCGTTCCCATCCGAGGCCTCACCATCATCCTTTGCCTTGGTTCGCTCGATGCGGTGCCACTCTCCGGTGTTTTCAACATGGTCAACAACCAAGAGGAATAAGGAGATGACTGTACATGGTGAGGATGACAGTAGAGACCCAGCAGATCGCGCAGTAATTTTGTTTTTTCGGGACGGAGAAGGGTATCAACTGGGTTGTGCGGGACCCGTGGCCCGTCTAGCCCAGGCTTTTATTTCATATCTTTAGCACATGACCAGCCTAGTTTGTTTTTTTCCTTTCTGAAAAATGGCTAGCCAGCTATTTTGTTTTTTGCAGAATAACCAACATAGGCCTACTTGCTTTTCTACGCCCTACTGGGCCAGAAATCTTTCAAGACGAGGAGGAATGAATTTTGCCAAGAAAATGGGCTATAAGTAATAAGAAATGGGCTATAAGTAATAAAAAAATGGACTATAAGTAATAATAAATGGGCTGGAAAATGAAAAAAATACAGCAAACAGGCAATTAGTTCCCAAATACTGTTTTCTTTCGGATTTTGATATTTTAAATTTCATTGTTTTTGTGCGGGTAAAATTTCATTGAATTTAAATTAAGGTATATTTAGATTTAAAATTAATTAGAATCTGGCTAGAAATTTCGGGCTGTATGTTGTTTGGGACAGATTTGGAGGCTGACTTGTGGGTCTACTAGGTTAACCTGTACTTCGGCTTTGTCAACTTAGTCCACAAACGATTCTAGCAGCAGTAACCGTTGGATGTTAATCCAACGGCCGTGCTGCTTCATTAATATCTAATCTTCTTGCTCCAGCCGCCCAAACCAGCTCCGGTGGGACTGCCTGCTCCCGCCTCCCGTGGCCGGCTGTGCTGCCGCACAGGACGCACCACCCCACCCTACTTCATTGCTGGCCAGGCCATTCCTCTACTCGCCCACACCTCCTGTTATTTTACGGCGACGGCAGCCGGACCAGTAAACCCTCGTACTCCCACCACGTGGGCAACCATTGCCGAGTCTTCCCCGGCTCCGCAGCGTTCCCTTCCCAGGCCTCGCCGTCGTCCACCGCCATGGTGCTCTCGGTGTGGCCTGGTCAACATGGTCAACGAACGACATCCATCGGCCGTGGACTGTACGCGCAAAATAATGATTCCTCCACCTGACAGCTGGGACCCACCGGAAGGGCCTCTGTATTTCGCGAAAAAAATGTTCCCCTCTGCTGACATGTTGGACCCACCAGCTATATCTTTGCACCCAAGGAAGTGCCTCCTTATTACGCACAAAAAAATGAATACCCACCCTACAAGATGGGACCCACCATAGTGGGAGGATGACTTGTGGGCCAACTAAGTTGACGGGGACGGAGGGCTTTGTCAACTTAGTCAATATGAACGATTCTAGCTCTAGTGACCGTACAATGTCCATCCAACAGCCATAGTGCTTCTTCAACCTCTGGTCTTCTTGCTCCACCCGCCTAAAGCAGCGCCGGTCGTGCCACGTGCTCCTGACTCTCGTGGCCGGCTGTGATGCCGCGAAGGCCTCACCGCCCCCTACTACTGCCACCGCTGGCCCAGGGTATCTCTCTACTCACCCACACCCCCTGTTATTCTGCGGCGACGGCAGTCTCACGCCGTAGCCGAAACAACGAACCCTCGTACTCCTCTCTGCGCGGGCTACCACGGGTGCGTCTTCCCCGGCCCCGTGTTGTCCCCTTCCTAGGCCTCGCCATCGTCCAGACCACCGCCCTAGTGCTCTCGGCGCGGCGTGGTCAACGTGGTCAACGACCGACTTCCATCGGAAGAGTACTGTACGTGGAGAGGCTGACAGCTGGGTCCAGGCGGCCGCAAGGAAGTGCCTCCTCATTACGCGTGAAATAATTATTCCTCCACCTGACAGCAGGGACCCACCGGACAGGCTACCTTATTTCGCGAAAAAACGTTTTCCACCTGACTACTGGGACCCACCGGACGGACCAGCGTATTTCATGAAAAAAACGTTCCCCGCACTATCAGCTCGGACCCACCGGAAGTGCCTCATTATGCACAGAAAAATGAATACTCCCCTTGCTAGCTGGGACCCACCATGGTGGGAGGCTGACTTGTTGGCCTACTAAATTGACTGGGACGAGGGCCTTTGTCAACTTTAGTCAATATAAACAATTCTAGCTCCAGTGACCGTACGATGTCCATCCAACGACCGTAGTGCTTCTTCAAGTCTTCTTGCTCCAGCCGCCCAAAGCAGCACCGGTCGTGCCGCATGCTCCTGCCTCCCATGGCCGGCTGTGCTGCCACGGAGGCCTCACCGGCCCCTACTATTCCCATCACTGGCCAGGCCCTACGGTGATAGCAGCCTCTCACCGTAGCCGAACCAGTGAACCCTCGTACTCCTCTCTGCGCGGGCTTCCACCGTTGCGTCTTCCCCGGCTCCCCGTCGTCCCCTTCCTAGGCCTCGCCGTCGTCCACCGCCCTGGAGCTCTCGGCGTGGCGTGGTCAACGTGGTCAAGGAACGACTTCCATTGGACATGGACTATACGTGGAGACGCTGACAGCTGGGTCCACGGCCGCAGCAAGGAAGTGCCTCCTTATTATGTGGAAAATAATGATTCCTCCACCTGACAGCTAGGACCCACCGGACAGGTCACTGTATTTCGCGAAAAAACATTTCCCCTGACTACTGGGACCAACCAGCTACATCTTCGCACGCAAGGAAGTGCGTCCGGGCAAAAAAACAAAACGATTCGCCCCCCTGACCGCTGGGACCCACCAGCGACACCTTTGCACGCAAGGAAGTGCATAAAAAAAACGATTTGCCCCCCTGACTGCTGGGACCCACCAGCTACATCTTCGCACGCAAGGAAGTGCGTCTGGGCAAAAAAAATGATTCTCCCCGTCTGACTGCTGGAACCCACCAGCTACATCATCGCAGGCAAGGAAGTGCCTGACAGTCGGGACCCACCTGGTCGAAGCGTACGTAGTGTTGTCACGAGTCGTAGTAGAGGCACGCACATAGCATGTATACGTACGTACAGCGGCGAGGGTGCAAGAAAGAAAATACGGCCACGTACGTACATACGAGCAGGGTCTCGAACGCCTACTCGCGCATACGTACGGCCAGGGCTTGTGTACATGGCTAGGTCCGAAGGGAGAAACAGCGTCGTCGTCGTGTTCATGGGGAGCCAACGGAATGCGTCGTGTTCATGGGGAGGCAACGAAATGCGTCGTGTTCATCGGGAGGCAACAGAACGCGTTGGAGCCAACTAGCTTGGACGGAACAGGCGATGGAAACGAGGCCTGGCGTACCGCACAACGGAGGAAACTGACCTCCTACGTTCGGAACAGGATCCTATTGATCGGGAGGGGTGTAGCGTACCAAAAAATGGAGGAAACGGACCTCCTATGGTCGAAACGGTGGTCCTATTGGTCGGGAGGGGTGTGGCATACCGCAAAACGGACGAAACGGACCTCCTACAGTCGAAACGGGGGTCATGTTGATCGGGAGGTATGTGGCGTACCGCAAAACGGAGGAAACGGACCTCGTACGGTCGAAACGGGGGTCCTGTTCATCGGGAGGGGTGTGGCATACTGCAAAACAGGACTCCACGGGATACTGTTCATCTCCACCGTCGACCTCCTCCAGACTCCACAGGCTACCCTCGACCTCCTCCAGCCTCCACGGGCTCCTGTTCATCCAGCCTCCACCGCGCGCTACTCCACTGGCTACTGTTCAACCACCCTTCCACCGTCTACTATTCATCCAGCCCTCCACCGTCTACTGTTCATCCAGCCCTCCACACCACGGGGTCCTGTTCAACCACCCCTCGGCCACCCCTCCACCATGTACTGTTCATCCACCCCTCCACACCACGGGGTCCTTTTCATCTAGAGGCAATGCCACCGCTCACTGTTCATCCAACCCCCCTGCAACGCTCACTGTTCATCCAATCGATCGGCTTCAGTTAGCAGCAGTAGTGAAGGAATCGCTCCATCAAGTTTAGTTAACATCCATCGATCGATCGCTCGGGTTCAGTAATGCGTAGCCTGCAGTGCAATCGCTCAGGTTCAGTTAGAGCCCAACGCCTCGCTCGGGTTCAGTTACAGCCAACGCCTCGCACACACGCGCGTACGTGTATGAGAGAAACACGCATTGCTCGCCCCCTGACCTCCCACCGTAACCGGCAACTCCCCGAAATTTTCCTACCGCTCGCTTCTACCACAGTTTTTTCCGTCATGGACTGCCCAAAGAATGTCATGCAGCTGCGTCTCCCAGGATGAAAAGCCCATTTTCTGTCATGATTTTTTGTCATAGAAGTAGGAGCCCACCACATCTATGATGATACAGGGTTTCGTCACAATTAATTATCGTCATATAAGTGTCATATGTATGACAAAATTTTTTTTTGTTCGGCCCAAAATGTCACGGATGTGTCTTTTTTTTTGTAGTGATCATGTAGAGATGTCTGAAATTAGCCGTGTCAACTTGCAGATAGGGTTACACAATGAAAAAGTACAAGATGTATGTGGCAATTTCATGGAACATCGCAAAAAAAGGAGAGGCAGCGGTGAGCCTATTCAGTGTGCTATGGTACGTCACTCCTCCATTGAAGTTATTTGTATGCCAGTTCTATTAGCCATGTTTCTTAGGGACAGTTATTACGAGTTAACCTAAAAAAATAAGCACCTGTGAATATAAGCTCCATGTAATAAGCCAACTAGTTCTTTTCATTGCGTTTTCATCTTATCTTTGGTATGATCAGTGGAAAGTCTAGATTGCGTTATGTTTTTTCATTTTGCTGCCCATATGGAAATTAATTTGACTTGCAAACATCACAAATTGAACCCACTGCAGTAATTAATATGATGGGAAAACAGACCAGCACTATTTGCTCAAAATGCAAATACAAAGATACCATCTACTTGGCAAAATCTACTTTGGGCAATGTTTTCCATAGAGATCCCATTGCCTAATTTAAACAAAGAACGCATGACCCACATTTAAATGAAGAACAATTATTTATTAAAATTCGATGGTCCAAGTGGCTGGTTATTATCATATAGCAGCACCACCTGAAAGCATCATATAGCAGCAGCAGCTCATAGCAACTCATCATACAGCAGCATCAGTCTGCAATTCATCATATACCACCAGCAGCTCATAGCAATTCTTCATATAACAGCAGCAGGAGCAGCATATAGCAATTCATCATATAGCAGCAGCAGGAGCAGCTCATAGCAATTCATCATATAGTAGCAGCAGGAGCAACTTATTTCAACTCATCATATAGCAGTAGCAGCAGCTCATAGCAATTCATCATATAGCAGCAGCAGCAGCTCATAGCAACTCATCATACAACAGCAGCAGCTCATAGCAATTCATCATATAGCAGCAGCAGGAGTAGGTCATAGCAATGCATCATATAGCAGCAGCAGAAGCAGCTCATAGCAATTCATCGTATATTGGATCAAAATGAAAATTTGGCAAAAAATCAGAGGAGATCCTCACCTTGTTGGATGAGCTCATCCTTCAACAGCACCTCAAGGCCATGGCCTAGGAGGAGGGGAGGGGGAATAAGGTGCCTCATGCCGTAGTGTGGCATCAGCCGTATTTGTGCAGCGCCCACCGGAGTAGTGCGTTGGATGAACCACAGTCTAGCAGCTGCTGGAGACCATGAGAATGAGGGGCGGCGCCAGTGGGAGGAGCAGCCAGGGAGATTTGCCCCTACCCGCCGGCCATGTAGCCTAGCTAGACATAGCATCATCGAGGACCACGCCAGATGGGACCAGTGGCGATGGCTCGCTGGAGGAACCCTAGTGCTGCAGGTAGGGGATCGAGGTAGAGGGAAAGGGGAGAGGAGATGCAAGCGGGCAGGTGTGACACGGGCGTCAGCAGTTGCATTTTGAGTGTAATATAGGCAGACAACAGAGTCATTTCACAATTCCCCTTCCCTTCAATTTTTAGTGAGGTTCTACCAGAATCACTCCCCCTCCAAAGCGAAATTAGTTAAGCCCAAGCCCATAACTAAAAAATGACTTCTTTACATCTTTTATGGCTTATTTTGATAACATGTTCTGAAAAGGCAGAATTGAACTGGCCCTTAACCTGCAATTCAATTTTGCGTGCAATGATGAATCACTCCTGCCTGCTATCTGTACATTTAGGCATCATCAAACATGGCATAACCTAATACATGTGCATTCTAGTGTAGAATCTGGAATATGCAATGTTTATGTTAGTTCATACATTGCACATGATGTTTAAATGCCCCTTAAATCTGGCCAGTCTAGTGATGGTATTTAAGCCTCCTTCTTCGCTTCTTTTCTTGATATGTAAGATTTGCTCACACATCTGTTCAATTGCTTGTTTGCATCAGCCAGCCATACTAGGATTGTTTGCTTTGATTACTTGTTGTTCTTGACCTAACACTCTAACAGAGCTTGTCAACGATTTAAACACTAAGGGCTAATGTAGTGGGGCCTTTTCTAACTCATAGGTGACATAAAGGTTTGGCTGTACACTACAGTAGGCTCTCCAAGAGTACCTGGAGATCCAGTTCAAAGGTATGCCTAGTTTTTACATAGTGCAGACATAGTAAGTGCACATTTCATTGTGTGCAAATGCAAGAGATGCGGTATGTTTCATTATGTGGTGTTATTTTGTTATAATCTCATCCTTTTGTGTTCACAGACCGGAAAGTATGCATATTTATCTTCCAGGGAGAAGAGTAACTAGTTCGTGTCACCTTGCATAGGGGGTGCAATGAAGATAAGATTGAGGATTTCCAAGTACAAGATGTTAGGAAGGAGCCTTGCAAGAGAAGTAGGAGCTGCGCTAAGCCTCTTCAAACTGCTAAGGTAAGTCACTATATGCAACTCAACAGTTCAATTCCTTGTTTGTTTCAGGCATAGTTAATTTGCTCTTTTCAATTGCTTTATTTGTCCTCAGTTAATGAGATGCCCAAATAATCATGCCTAATGTTCGGTACTTGTATAACTATTAGTTGACATAATTAAAGGCCTTACCATTTAATTACTCTGCCGAAGTGTGCCTGAAGCTTTGAAGTCTATTAACCAACTATTATTGCATGAGGCTCACAATCTAGTTTATACTACGCTAATGATTGCATTGTTTTGCCTGCTGTAGTATGTTTGTATGAAACCCTTTGTTGTTCCCTAAGACTTTAATTGAGATACATAATGGCCAACTGCTTGCTTATACGCAACGTGCTGTATAAATTTGTAACTTGTCTGTGTTTTCGACTAGGCCCCAACATCATGCTCCTCTGGTGAACTAAGAGGTATTTCTGTATGCAGGCTGCACATACTATCTTTCTTATAATTTTTAAAATATCACCTGCTTATGCTTCATGACGTGTAACATTATTGTTAGTCCTATTTTGCCATGTAGTACAAAATAGTGTCTTGCTCGCTTCACTGTTGTAACTATATTTTTGCCCTAGTCATGTGTACTTACAGAAACATTTCAGGATGAAGTGACATCAACACAAAGATCTGCAAGCAGTGTGGCATGGCCGTTACCGAATGATTTTGGATTGGAATTGGAATGTGCTGATGTTCTCGAGCATCAACTAGAGGTGGCAAGACAACGTGTACATGATTGTCAACATTTAATCAACAAGTTGAGACTAGACATGCATGTATTAGATGCAAGAGTCAAAAAATGAAACAAGACACTTAGGTAACCATGAAGGAATTGGAGATTTTGCAGACTAAAATTTGTGCTACCTGAATCCGGCCAATCGATTGTAGTTCAAATGGAGTTAAGTTGATGCGCGTCCATGATGTATGAGCTGTATTTTCCCAGTGTATGTAATTTGCTGTTTGTGTATGCTTTATTAACACCTGTGCCGAACCATAATGCCCACTGGGTATAATCAGATGTAATTTCTTTATTGTATAGTGTAGGATTATTCTACCTTTCTATGCCTTGATCTCTTTGTTGTATAGTGTATGCTTTTTAGAGGTGATAGTATTGAGTAGGACAATTCTTTGAATATGCTATACGGTTACAAAACTCTTAAATGATGAATATTTCTGGGTACATTATTTGAAGTAGAACTTTAGTTTTATAGTCTCAAAGTGGAATATACTTTTAAGAACCACATTAGCAATATTCTAAAATGATGATTGAAAGTTTCACCTAAAATATCGTTGTAATTTGTAATATCTATCATGAGCATTCAAATAAGTATACTTTAAAGTAAGTGCACAATAAAAAACCAATAATCTAGCCCCCCCCCAAATGCGCGGGTGACCCTGCTAGTTTCATATTACAACGCTGGACAACATGAATATATTCATGGGAAAATAATGTCCTTGGCACAATGTTCCACCACAAGGCGGGATCCCTCCAGGACACCTTCGTGGTACAATTCAGGTTTGTGGTGCTCCTTCCCTTCGGGTGGTCCTTCGGTCATCAGTTTAACAGCGTCCATCTTTGGCCAGTGCACTTTAACGCGGGCGAAAGCCATGCGGGCACCTTCAATACAGACCGACCGCTTGATCGCGTCAATCCAAGGACATGCGCTAACCAGCCACTTCACGAGCCCGAAGTAGCTACTGGGAATTGCTTCGGCAGGCCATAGCCGAATAATCAAGTCTTTCATGGCTAGTTTGGCAGCCCTATGCAGCTCGACCAACTTTTTTAGCTGATCAATAAAGGGCACAGGATGTTCTGGCGCAAGGTATTGCGACCAGAACAACTTCTCTGTAGTACTCCCTTCTTCGGCGCGATAGAAGTGTGCGGCATCAGATATGACGCACGGCAAATCCGCAAACGCCCCTGGAGAGCCCCGAATTCGGGTTAGCTACAGGAATCTTTCCTTTACATACCTGCTTTGCATAGAAAAAGCCTTACCCGCCGCGATCTTTCGAGCCCCCTCGATTTCCTAGAGGGCGCCTTGGGACTCACCCCGGGCATCGCGTGCGGCATGTTGAGCCTTGCTAAGTTCGGATTCTTTATCCGACAAGCTCTGCTCCAAGGTCTCGCACCTCTTCACAGCTTCATGGAGTTCTTGTTGAACCTTAGTGACCCTGGCCTCGTGTTTGTCATGATCGGCCTGCTCCTTGGCTGCCATCTTTTCGGCTGCGGCCACCGCCTTCTTAAGAGCCTCGACTTCGGACGTCGCTCCTAGCACACATAATGACGTTTTTTTGTCAAAATCAATCATCGATTGATACTGAATGAAAACAAGGTTTTACATACCTTGATTATCCTCTAACTGCTTCTTCACTTGGCCGAGCTCTTCTTTGGCCCGCTCCATACGTTGCTTTAGTCCGGAGACTTCCGCAGTATGAGAAGTGACAGTCAATAAAGACGCCTGCTTAGACAAAACATAATAAAAAAATAAGGGTGTTGCATGGTAAGTCTCCTGCAAGCATGTATTTGATCCTCTGTCCAGCTTTTCTTTTCAAACACCGAACAGTGTATCAGGGGCTACTATCTATACTATGACACTCTTCAAGCTTCACCACTTACCTCAAAGCCTGTTCAAAGGCTGGTGCAGGCTTCAGTCAGCCCGCTTTCCGCAGACTGAATCTTCTCAATCACCGCACCCATAAGGGTGCGGTGTTCTTCAACAATAGAAGCATTCTTTAACGCTGTCGCTAAAGTATCCGGCACCTATGATTGGACAGAGGTCGCCGGTGGAACAGGCGCACCCCCTTCTATCAAAGATGGTTTTCTGCCTGATTCTGGAGCCTTGATGGCCTCCCGCACCATGTCCGACTGGGGGCCGAATTCAAGCTGACCCCCGCCGACAGTACCCATGGGGGTCTCCTCCCCCATGTGGCCGGCCACTGGGGTTTGACCCTCTGGCGCCGCTCGAACGGTCTTCCCGGTCCCTCCTTGGCCTGGGCCCATTTGGGACGACACTTTGGTGTAATCCGCATGTTTGCGGGAGGTGGCCATCGGGGGAGTTCCGCTGTCCATCGCGTCCGAACCTAGTGAATCCTCCGACGAGGCTTGCTCAGCGCGGGACTTGGCCGGGCTACAATATGTGTGGCTCAACACAATCAACATTGTGCAATAAATAAGTCCGGATATGTTAATGTATTCGAATTCTATGTACTCACGATTCAACCAGGTGCTGGACCCTGGGATCCCACTCCGGGCTGCTATCGGTGGCGGTGGTGGAATCGTCTATAGACGACTCAGCCTCCAAGTGTTTGGAGGCCGTCCTTTTCTTACTCCCCCTCGCTGGGGGGATTGGTTTTCCTCCTTTTTATCGTCATATTCGGAGGAGGAGCGGGCCTCAGAGTCTTCAGATACTTTGTCCGAAGTACCCCTGCGACGAAGGCCTCCCCTGGTCTCTTTGGCCTCTTTTTCTACCTTCTTCTTAGGCACCTTATAAGGCGCTGGGACCAGCATGTTCGTCGGAAGTGGGCCGGCCTGTTCTTTCGGTAGCGAGGCCGGACAGTAGATCCGCTCCGCCTTCTTCGTCCATCCCTGGGGGAATTATCGGGGAATGTATTAAGCCTTTCCCTTAGAATATGCAGTTGAAGCGTATGCCTTGCCAATGTATGAAAACTTACCGAACTTGCGGGACGGGACATCTTATACCGACGGTCCTTGGTCGAGTCCGGCCACGATTTGCCGGACTTGAAGAGCACCTTCCAGATATCTTTGTGCGTTGTGCCGAAGAGTTTTGTCAGGGTCTGGTGCTTGTCTAGATCGAATTCCCATAAATTGCAAGGCCTGCATTGGCATGGGAGAATCCGGCGAACCAGCATCACTTGGACTACGTTAACAAGTTTGACGTTCTTATCTCCCATGCTCTTGACGTGAGACTTGAGTGTTGCCAGTTCGTTTGACGAAGACCAGTCTAGGCCCTTTTCAGGCCAGGACGTAAGCTGCAACGGGGCTCCGCATCGGAATCCGGGAGCCGCGGCCCATTTGGTGTCGTGTGGCTCAGTGACATAGAACCATTGTTGCTGCCATCCTTTGACGGAATCATTAAAAGTACCTGACGGTCATGCAATGTTGGGTATCTTGCTCACCATGGCACCTCCGCACTCGGCATGCTCGGTGTCCACCACCTTGGGCTTCACATTGAAGATCTTTAGCCACAACCTGAAGTGTGGAGAGATGCGGAGGAAGGCCTCGCACACGACGATGAACGTTGAGATGTTGAGGAAAGAATTGAGGGATAGATCATGGAAATCGATCCCATAGTAATACATGATGCCGCAAACGAATGGGTGGAGGGGAAACCCCAGCCCAAAGACAAAGTGGGGGAGGAATACGACCCTCTCGTGGGGTTTCGGGGTAGGGACGATCTGTCCCGCCGTTGGGAGACGGTGTCCAATCTTTTTGGCTAGATACCCGGCCTCCCGAAATTTCTTAATATCCTTCTCCCAGACAGTGGAGGCCATCCACTTGCCTCCAGCACCAGATCCGGACATGTTCGGAGTGCTCTTGCAGGCGGAGAAGGCGAATGCTTTGGCGTTGGAGCTCGAGAATGGATGAGTAGAGGAAGGAGAAGGCGTGGGTGAGAGAAGAAAATCCTTATCCCTTTATACACGCAGATCATGCGCCTCCCCACATGCCCTAAAACTCGCTTATTCCCCATGTGTCGTGATAATGGATCAGTTGGGTTACTCACACCTGTATTAATGAGTATCTCGTGATAAGGGGACACGATCTCTCCTTTGACAAGACGTGCCAATGAAACTGCCTCGCGAAATGTGTCATGGCAGGCTGTTAAAATGGTTTGAGTAATAACCAGGCTGCGGTGTGATGTCACGCTGCGGAGAGACTATCAGCAGATTAGATTCATGAAATATTATACTCTCTACGGTAGTATGTGGAGTTTGTTTTGCAGAGCCAGACACGAGTCTTGTATTCAAGATCTACTTTGGAGTATTCGGAGGAGGAACCCGCCTTGCAATGCCGAAGACAATCTGCGCGCCGAACTCGTCATCATTGAAGCCTGGTTCAGGGGCTACTGAGGGAGTCCTGGATTAAGGGGTCCTCGGACAGAAGGACTATATACTTTAGCCAGACTGTTGGACTATGAAGATACAAGATAGTAGACTCTCCTTTGCGTGGAAGGCAAGCTTGGCGATTCGGGTATGTAGATTTCCTTCTCTGTAACCGACTCTGTGTAACCCTAACCCCTCCGGTGTCTATATAAACCGGAGGGTTTAGTCCGTAGGACAAGAACAATCATAATCATAGGCTAGCTTCTAGGGTTAGCCTCTCCGATCTCGTGCTAGATCAACTCTTGTAATACTCATATCATCAAGATCAATCAAGTAGGAAGTAGGGTATTACCACCATAGAGAGGGCCCGAACCTGGGTAAACATTGTGCCCCCCGCCTCCTGTTACCATTAGCCTTAGACGCACAATTCTGGACCCCCTACCCGAGATCCGCCGGTTTTGACACCGACAGTGAGTCCAGATTCCAAGGCATGGCTGGAGGCCATGAGATCTGAGTTAATGTCCATGGATGAGAATAAAGTCTAGGACTTGGTTGATCCGCCACCTGGCATAACTTCCATTGGTTGCAAATGGGTCTTTAAGAAGAAAACCTATGTGGATGGAAATGTTCAGATCCACAAAGCTCGGCTTGTCGCTAAAGGTTATGGAAAAGTTCAAGGAATTAACTACGATGAGACTTACTCGCCGGTAGCGATGCTGAAGTCGGTGAGGATCGTACTAGCTATAGCTGCATATTTTGATTACGAGATGTGGTAGATGGATGTCAAAACGACTTCCCTTCACGGAAATTTAACCAAGGACGTGTATATGATACAACCCGAGTTTTTTTATCCGACTAGCACTAGTATGGTATGCAAGCTCAAGAGATCCATTTATGGGTTGACGCAAGCATCTCGGATTTGGAACATTCATTTTCATGAGGTCGTCACTGGTCTTGGGTTCATCAAAAGAGAAGATGACGCTTGTTTATACTAGAAGTTAAGTGGGAGCTCGATAGTGTTTTTGATCTTGTATGTGGATGACATACTACTGATCGGAAATGATGTTTCGATGATGAACTCGGTCAAGGATTCATTGAATGGCAAGTTTTCAATGAAGGACCTCGGTGAAGTGGTTTACATTTTAGGCATCAGGATCTATAGAGACAGATCGAGGAGGCTGCTCGGCTTAAGCCAGAGCACGTACATAGATAAAGTGTTGAAGTGGTTCAACATGAGTGAGGCGGAGAAAGGGTTCTTGCCACTCTCACATGGTATAAGGCTAAGCGAGACTCAGAGTCCTTCGACATGTGATGAGTGAAGCAGGATGAGTAGGATTCCGCATGCCTTGGCAATCGGATCCATCATGTATGCCATGATATGTACACGGCTTGATGTTGCTTTTGCAATAAGCCTAACAAGCAGATACTAGGCCAACCCACGTGAGAGTCACTGGGCAGAGGTAAAGACTATTTTGAAGTAACTGAAAAGGACTAAAGAGATGTTCCTAGTTTATGGAGGTGAGGAAGAGCTCGTCATAAGGGGTTTGCTACGATGCTAGTTTCCAAACCGACAAAGATGATTGTCGATCACAGTCCGGTTTTGTGTACGTAATGAACGGAGGAGCAGTGAGCTGGATGAGTTCCAAGCAAGATACGATGGCCAATTCTACCACAGAAGCCGAATACATTGCGGCTTGTGAAGCTGCAATGGAAGGTGTTTGGATCCGGCATTTTCTAGATGATCTTGGTATTTTCCCAGCCTCGGTAAAACCGTTGGACCTTTATTGTGATAATTCTGCTGCCATCACACAAGCCAAGGAGCCGAGGAATCACCAAAAGGTCAGACACATAGATCGGAAATATCACCTCATACAAAAGATCCTAAAGAATGGTGATGTAGACGTATGCAAAATTCACACGGATGCAAATGTTGCAGATCCGTTGACTAAGCCGCTTCCACAACCCAAGCATGAGGAGCACGTTAGAGCTATGGTCATTCGATGTCTATTTGATTGACTCTAGTGCAAGTGGGAGACTGTTGGAGATATGCCCTAGAGGCAATCATGTATGATGATATTTCCTATGTGTTTATGAATAAAGATAGTCCTTGGTTGTAATCAATGATACTTGTTGGCAAGTACGTGACTTGTCTGTGAGATCTTGTGTTGTGTGATACATCCTAAATTGTCCCTAGTCGCAAGTGGTGTGTGGGCACATGTCGAACAAGAC
The DNA here is from genome assembly GCA_963921465.1 of Triticum timopheevii. NCBI lineage: Eukaryota > Viridiplantae > Streptophyta > Magnoliopsida > Poales > Poaceae > Triticum > Triticum timopheevii. Next base: position 597,920,577 of record OY997266.1, on the reverse strand, counting down.
TAGCATATGAAATGGTGGATTGCTCGATCTCACTAGCCATGGAGCATTGGATGCTAACCGGATAATATGGACTTGGAAAGGTCTGGTCGGATTCGACGCAGTTGGATCCGAGTCAATATAAGGTCCGAGTCGGACAGACCCAACTATGAGACACAACAATATGTCATATTGGAGTCTCTAGTACAACATACGTTATATGTCCTAAGACCTGAGCTGACGCATGTACTCGGGATGGTGATAGACTTGGTTTGGGCTGACCAAACACTACTCCGTGACTGGGTAGTTACAAAGGAAGGTTTCGGGTTTGTCCAGTCCCATATTGCGAGACATGGTCGAGCAAGATGTGATTTGCCCCTCCGATTAGGAGAGATATACTATGGGCCCCTCGTGTGATCCGACCAGGATAAGCCTTGCCATACGACAAGGATTATGAGATAACCCGGATAGTGGTCCGCATCACTGGAACGAGAAAGAGGTCGGGCTAGCGCAAGGATGACAATCTCACCTTGAGCCCGACAACATATATCGTGCGGCAAAGGGAACAGAAGTGTGACATGTTGTACAGGTTCGTCTAACCAGCTTCATAGTTTGCTTGGTTTTCGGCATGCTTTGCTAGAGGCCGCTACCAACCGTGCAGTTCGGAGGTGATCCAAACTGCGACCAAGCCAACTTGAACCTAAGGGGTCGCGCGTTTAAGGGAAGGAACCGATGAGGACAGATCCGAGGACACTGATCGGATGTGATCCGAGCTGTATTCGGATTGTGGCCGAGTAGACTTGTGGGCTTTAGGGTCCATGCGAGGCCCAAGTGCTGAGCCCGCGACGGACGCCTATATAAAGTGGAGGCGCGGCACACTCATGCAGTTGATCGCTTCGGCCTGTCACTAGGGTTTGCATGTGTTGCAAATAGCCACCTCCACTCGCTGCGGTTGTGTGATCGGACCTAGCAGTCCGCCGCACGACATTCCTCCTGCACGCGGATACCATTAGAGGCGGTGCACTTGCGCCGCTCCGGCGAACCTATTTTCGGGATCCGATCTACTACGTGGGAGACCGGCAAGGAGGAATGACTCCGGGAGCGCGAGGCGACTCCGGGAACGCGCTGCCTCAACTCTACTTCCGCTGCACGGCACTGCGTGTCTAGTGATAAGGAATATCAAACGGAGTCCAAACAGAATGAAACCTTTAGGAGATTTATTTTTGGAACAAACGCAATCCAGGAGACTTGGAGTGGACATCAATAAAGAAACGAGGCGGCCACGAGGCAGGGAGGCGCGCCCGGGGGGGGGGGGGGGGGTGTAGGCATGCCCCCACCCTCGTGGGCCCCTCGTGTCTCCTCTGAACGACTTCTTTCGCCTATATATACTAATATACCCTGAAAACATCCTAGAGCACCACGAAACTCTATTTCCACCGCCGCAACCTTCTGTGCCCGTGAGATCCCATCTTGGGGCCTTTTTCAGCGCTCCGCCGGAGAGGGAATCAATCGCAGAGGGCTTCTACATCAACACCATAGCCTCTCCGATGAAGTGTGAGTAGTTTATCTCAGACCTTCGGGTCTAGAGTTATTAGCTAGATGGCTTCTTCTCTCTCTTTGGATCTTAATACAAAGTTCTCCTCGATCTTCTTGGAGATCTATTTGATGTAATACTTTTTGCGGTGTGTTTGTCGAGATCCGATGAATTGTGGGTTTATGATTAAGATTATCTATGAACAATATTTGAATCTCCTCTGAATTCTTTTATGTATGATTTGTTATCTTTGCAAGTCTCTTCGAATTATCAGTTTGATTTGGCCTACTAGATTGATCTTTCTTGCAATAGGAGAAGTGCTTAGCTTCAATCTTGCGGTGTCCTTTCCCAGTGACAGCAGGGACAGCAAGGCACGTATTGTATTGTTGCCATCGAGGATAAAAAGATGGGGTTTGTAGAATATTGCTTGAGTTTATCCCTCTACATCATGTCATCTTGCCTAATGCGTTACTCTGTTCTTATGAACTTAATACTCTGGATGCATGCTGCATAGCGGTCGATGTGTGGAGTAATAGTAGTAGATGCAGAAATGTTTTGATCTACTTGTCGCGGATGTGATGCCTATATACATGATCATGCCTAGATATTCTCATAACTATGCACTTTTCTATCAATTGCTCGACAGTAATTTGTTCACCCACCGTAATACTTATGCTATCTTGATAGAAGCCACTAGTGAAACATTTGGCCCCCGGGTCTATTTTCCATCATATAAGTTTCCGATCTATTTTATCTTGCAATCTTTACTTTCCAATCTATATCATAAAAATACCAAAAATATTTATCTTATTATCTCTATCAGATCTCACTTTTGCAAGTGGCCGTGAAGAGATTGACAACCCCTTTATTGCATTGGTTGCAAGGTTCTTATTTGTTTGTGCAGGTATGAGGGATTTGAGTATAGCCTCCTACTGGATTGATACCTTGGTTCTCAAAAACTGAGGGAAATACTTATGCTACTTTGCTGCATCTCCCTTTCCTTTTCAAGAGAAAACCAACGCATTATCAAGAGGTAGCAAGGAAATACGAGGCTATAATCAATCATGCATATAAGAGATCAAAGAAGACTCAAATAACTCAAAGTTCATCAGATCGCAACAAACACACCGCAAAAAGACTTACATCATATGGATCTCCAAGCGACCATTGTATTTTGAATCAAGAGAGAGAGAGAGAGAGAGAGAGAGAGAGAGAGAGAGAGGAAGCCATCTAGCTACTAACTACGGACCCGTAGGTCTACAAAGAACTACTCACGCATCATCGGAGAGGCACCAATGGACATGATGAACCCCTCCGAGATGGTGTCTAGATTGGATCTGGTGGTTCTGGAACTCTTGGCGTCTGGAATTGATTTTCGTCGACTCCCCTAGGGTTTCTGGAATATTGGGGTATTATAGAGAAAAGAGGCGGTGTAGGAGGCCAACGAGGAGGGCACAACCCATCAGGGCGCGCCTGGGTCCCCAGGCGCGCCCTGGTGGGTTGTGCTCCCCTCGGAGCTCTTCTCACGTGCGTTCCTGGCCCACTGGATATCTTCTGCCCCAAAAAAATCCACAAAAAGTTTCGCTGCGTTTGGACTCCGTTTGGTATTGATATCCTGCAATACAAAAAAACATGTAGAAAACAACAACTAGCACGTTGCACTATATCAATAGGTTAGTACCAAACAAATTATATAAAATGATTTTAAAACATCCAAGAATGATAATATAACAACACGGAACAATAAAAAATTATAGATAAGTTGGAGACGTATCAGCATCCCCAAGCTTAATTCCTGCTCATCCTCGAGAGTAGGTAAATGATAAAAACATAATTTTTGACGGGGAATGCTGCCTAACATGTTCATCACATTTTTTCTTTGTAGCATGGACATTTGGACTTTTATATGGTTCAGAGCAATAGTCTATTTTTGACATGAAAACTTTAATACTCAAGCGTACCAACAAGCAACCATGTCTTCCAAAATATCAACACTAAAACAAGTTATCCATTCATGAACCACACTCGAATATAAGCTACACCCAATGCTCAAATACGATCATAGTGCCCCTTAGTTGGTGAATTATAAGAGAAGATGGAGTCTCAAATTCAAAATAAAAATTGCATAAAGTAAAAGAAAGGCCCTTTGTGGAGGAAGTAGGGATTTCTAGAGGTGCCAGAGATCAAAGCGAAAATTGAGAGATAAAAACATTTTGGGAGTCATACTTTTAACACCAACAAAAACGACTTAGAGCTCCCAACACTTTCCATGCTAGATAAATCATAAGCAGTTCCCAAATAGAAAATAATGTTTATTCCTTTTTCCACCATTACTTTCACTTTCCATGGCTAACAGTATCCACGAGTGCCCTCCATACCAACACTTTCCAAGGAATTTATTATTTGACAACATAACCTAAGTTCATTTTTCATTTCGGGACTGGGCATCCCTAATACCTTTGACGTACTCTCGTGCAATGACAAGTGAATAAACACTCGTCGTGAGAATAACACATCTAGCATGGAAAATATTGGCCACCCCTCACCTCCTCGCAAGCGGTAGAGCGCACAAAAGAGAAATTTATTTTGAAATTCAGAGATGGCACATGCAAATTTGCTTAGAACGGCATGGAAATACCGCATATAGGTAGGTATATTGGACTCATATGGCAAAACTGGTTTAAATGGTTTTGGATGCACAAGTAGTGATCATACTTAGTGCAAAATGAAGGCTAGCAAAAGGATTGAGCAGGGACCAACAAAAAAAATGAAAAATCTCATACCTAAGCATTAATCTTAAGTAATGATGACCCACAAGTATAGGGGATCTATCGTAGTCCTTTCGATAAGTAAGAGTGTCGAACACAACGAGGAGCAGAAGGAAATGACAAGCGGTTTTCAGTAAGGTATTATCTACAAGCACTGAAATTGTAGGTAATAGATAGTTTTGTGATAATATAAATTGTAACGAGTAACAAGCAATGAAAGTAAATAAGGTGCAGCAAGGTGGCCCAATCCTTTTTGTAGAAAAGGACAAGCCTGGACAATTTCTTATAATGAGAAAAGCGCTCCCGAGGACACATGGGAATTATCGTCAAGCTAGTTTCATAACGCTCCTATGATTCGCGTTCGGTACTTTGACAATTTGATATGTGGGTGGTCCGGTGCTTGGGTACTACCCTTACTTGGACAAGCATCCCACTTATGATTAATCCCTATTGCAAGCATCTGCAACTACAACAAAAGTATTAAGGTAAACCTAACCATAGCATGAAGCATATGGATCCAAATCAGCCCCTTACAAAGTAACGCATAAACTAGGGTTTAAGCTTCTGTCACTCTAGCAACCCATCATCTACTTATTACTTCCCAATACCTTCCTCTAGGCCCAAATAATGGTGAAGTGTCATGTAGTCGACGTTCACATAACACCACTAGAGGAGAGACAACATACATCTCATCAAAATATCGAACAAATACCAAATTCACATGACTACTAATAGCAAGACTTCACCCATGTCCTCAGGAACAAATGGAACTACTCACAAAGCATATTCATGTTCATAATCAGAGGAGTATTAATATGCATTTAGGATCTGAACATATGATCTTCCACCAAGTAAACCAATTAGCATCAACTACAAGGAGTAATCAACACTACTAGCAACCCACGGGTACCAATTTGTGGTTTTGATAAAAGATTGGATACAAGAGATGAAATAGGGTTTGGAGAGGAGATGGTGCTGGTGAATATGTTGATGGAGATTGACCCCCTCCCGATGAGAGTATCATTGGTGATGATGATGGTGATGATTTCCCCCTCCCGAAGGGAAGTGTCCCCGGCAGAACAGCTCTGCCGAAGCCCTAGATTGGTTCCGCCAAGGTTCCACCTTGTGGCGGCGGAGTTTCTTCTCGTAAGCTTCCTTATGATTTGTTCCAGGACGAAAGACCTCATATAGCAGAAGATGGGCACTGGAGGGCCACCAGGGGGCCCAGGAGACAGGGGGCGCACCCTGTAGGGTGGGGGCGCCCCCCACCCTCCTGGCCAGGGTGTGGGCCCCCTCAGGTACTTTCTTTGCCCAATAATTCTTATTAAATCCAAAAATGACTTTCGTGGAGTTGCGGGACATTTGGAGCTGTGCAGAATAGGTTTCCAATATTTGCTCCTTTTCCAGCCAGAATCCCCCTGCCGGCATTCCCCCTCTTCATGGTAAACCTTGTAAGATAAGTGAGAATATCCATAAGTATTTTTACATAACGTGTAATAACAGCCCATAATGCAATAAATATTGATATAAAAGCATGATCCAAAATGGACGTATCAACTCCCCCAAGCTTAGACCTCGCTTGTCCTCAAGCGGAAGCCAAAATCGAAAAAATATGTCCACATGTTTAGAGATAGAGGTGTCGATAAAAATAAAATACTGACATGAGGACATCATGATCATTCTTATAACAACAACATAAATAGATTTTGTCATATGATTTCTTATGCTCAAGTAACAATCTATTCACAATGTCAAGTATGGAACATAAACTTCATTGGAAACTAACAAACTATAATCTCAGTCATTGAAGCAATTGCAATTTATCATAACATCAGAAAGAGTCAAGAATACAGCTTTTCAGCAAGTCCTCATACTCAACTATCATATAGTCTTCTACAATTGCTAACACTCTCGCAATACTTATGGTTATGGAGTTTTAATCGGACACTGAGAAAGATAGGGGCTTATAATGTTGTCTCCTAACGTATTCACCTTTAGGTGATGTCAACAATAATAGTTCATGCTAACGAACATCCAATTGGATATACGTATCAGGATCTTTCCAACACTAGGTCCTTGCCAAAGGATAAAATGTAAAAGGGAAAGGTGGAGATCACCTTGACTCTTGCATAAAGTAAAAGAAATAAAGTAAAAAATAGGCCCTTTGCAGAGGGAGGCAGAGATTGTCATGCGCTTTTAGGGTTGGATACACAAAATCTTAATGCGAAAGAACGCACTATAAAAAAAAGACACATCCGTGACATTTTGGGCCGAACGAATTTTTTTTCTGTCATACATATGACACTTCTATGACGATAATTGTGACAAAACCCGGTATCATCATAGATGTGGTGGGATCCTACTTCTATGACAAAAAATCATGACAGTAAATGGGCTTTTCGTCCTGGGCGGGCCGTAGATGTAGCTGCATGACATTCTTTGGGCCGTCCATGACGGAAAAAACACTACAAGAAATCTGTTAATACGTGACAGTTCTGATCCGTCATGGATCAATGGAAAACTGTCATGGGTGCCCGGCCATGACAGATTCAAAATCCGTCATGTATATCGCGTCATAATTGGACAGCGTACGTTCCATGACAGTTCTTATCCATCATGGACCTGCCCCAAGCCCGCCCAGACCCAATCTATTGTGACGGAACAAGCCGTCATGGACTAATGCCATGTAGGATTTTTGATTGACAGATTCAAATGACGTGGCTGCCTACATGGATACTATTTTCCGTCACAAAATTCGTCATGGCTGATCACATTAGCCCATTTCTTTCAGCCGAATTTTTACCCGATATATTTTTAGCATAACGCATTCGACAAATCCTAATGCCAATTTTGGTCCAAAAGAAAGTATTTGCAAAGTGTATAACATTACACAATTCAAGTAGTATGTAGCCAGCTGTATGTATCTACAAGATAGCAGTTTACAAAATCCTCTACAGAATGATAACTTACAATATAGATTGACAAAATATATCACACATCACAGTTAGGAATGAGTACAATTCATTTTGCGTCAACAAAACATACAAACTATCTAGGCTGCTATTTAGGTTCCTGCTGTCAGCCCTTGTGATGGCAACCATCATTTGTTGGCTGGCACAATCAGCACCAAGTAGCCCACTTCCCAATCTTACCTGCATATTTACAAGAACCTTAGATATTTGTAGATATGAATAAATAGTAGAAATAATATAATTACGATCAAGTATCAAAACACACATCACAGAACTAAGTACTATATCATTGAGGTTCTTGTCGGCAGACCACCTGAAGGCAATTATCATTTCATACTCATACCTTAGCATATTTACAACAACAATACATACTTGTGATTTGAATAGATAGTAGAAATAAGAGAATTAGAACAAACGAAAAAAAGGAATTATGTACTATCAAAAGTTCTTAAATCTTACAGTGCCTAAAAATGAGAATAACAAAGTATCTATACGCCAAAAATGGTCGAACCAATAAGTATGGCATGATAACAAAAATCATACGTACTAATCAAGCAACTTTAAGAAAATTCCAAAGGAGAAAATGCCAAAGGAGTTCCGTCTAACAAATAATCCATTTACATGGTTACAGGAAATAGACTGGCAGCAATATGTGTGCAGATGTCTTAGTTACACGTGCAACTCTAGCATACACATACAGTTGACAGTTTTTCTCTTTCTTAATATGCAAGGCAAAGCTTTTGCCTCTTTTAGAAATAATGTGAATCACATGTTGGAGTAACTACATGCAGCTATCATTGATACTGTAATGATAACTACATCCTAATTGTATTTATATTCAACCAAGCAGAACAAGTGGACACGAGGTAGATAAAACTAGCTAAAATCTTAGCAGAGCCATAAGTAAAACAAGAGGTGTACATATGCTTAAGCTACATATATCATTGATGCTTATGAAAGCTGTAAATCATACAATTATATAGCATGCTCAGAAAAATGTATCTTGTTCTTGAGCTTCAGTGTTAAAACAGCATGGAAGATATTTCAATCTAAAATATTAGCTATAATGTGTGGTCATTGCAGTTTTATATTGCTGCTAACGAAAAAGTTAGGCGATGTCAGAAGTGTTCAGAATATGTATTAACCTCCACTGTTCTGTCACCATGGATTACCGTTGCAGGGAAACCTTTGTTGTATAGCCAATATCTCAATGAATCCGCTTCTCATTTTCTCTCCACGAAAACCAATGTTAGAGGTTGTTCAGGCTAGACAAACCAGAAAACTAGCATGAGAAAAATCTGACAGAATAATAGTAAATAAACCCAATTGTTACAATACAAGATGGCTGCAAATAATACCTTGTCCGTGAGTACGACAAGGTGTGATGAACAAAATATGTAATATTTGCTGCAACTAAATGATGGTAGTAAGTACATTTCACGGATCTGACAGTAGACTTGTATGTAATTAGTGCAAGAGCGAGAGTTGGCAAGGAGGACAGATCAACCAAATGATGATAACACACAAAAAGTTTGCACATGATATATAACAGGGTAGCAGTGTAATAGCAGCCCAAGTTAATAATCTTACTGTTGGTCAATCGACTGAGTGATATTAAAGAATAACTTTTCTTCCATAAACAAGAAAAATCCACGGAACCAACAGAAGCATCTCATGGGCATTTAATTATTAAATTAGTAGTTGCTTAGCAAACCAGCGGATCTCACAAATTCTACACTGGTAGTGCTTGCATGGTGAGAGAAGAAAAAAGAAATAGCCAACAGTACTAGTCTATCATTGGCAGGAACTTGCCAGTATCAGGAAACGAAGTGGCCACATTTTATGTGTTGCGTTCAGTCCAAGAAAAAAGAACAGCCCCTGGAGAACTACGCTAGAGCAAAGCAGCAGTCACTTGGAAAGAAAAGAAAAAACTGAGGGAGAAGGGTCGACCTTCTTGTTCTCTGCCGAATCATGGTGGTCGGGGCTGAGGACCTGGCCATCGAGCTCGTCCGGGTCCTGGTCGTCGCTATCCATTGAACTGAAGCGGCGGAGAGCTCCTGCACATCTGAATCGAATCAAGATACATTGATTGGGGATGGGAGAGAAAATGAAGTAATGAAGGAGAGAGGAGACGATTGGGGGGAAGAAGGGAGGGACCTTGCGACGTTGCCGGCGAGGTTGAGCTCGAGCCTCCCGCATCCGGCACTTGCTGCTCCAAATCTCTAGATGAAAAGGTAGATGTGCTGCCTGGGAGACAGAGGAGGAAGGCCACTGCGGCAGATCCATGGCCCAGGTCGTTGGTTTGGAGCAGCAGAGGTGCGTCACAACGGCTAGGCTTGGCCGCCGCTTCCATCGGGCCGGTGCAGCCGCTGTAGCCATGGATCTCGAGTCGTCATCATCGCTTGGAGGCGGAGGAAGGGGCAGAGGAGAGGCGAGGCATGCTGGCGGCGGATGGAGGAAGAGATTGGGGACACGAGTGTCTTAGGGTTAGCTTTTATACGGGGGAAAGTTTAGGGCTTTAGGTGGGCTTTAGTGGGCTTGCGGGTCTGTACTAGGCGGTTCATGATGAATTTCAAATCTATCATCGGAAATCCGTCATGGACTAATAGGTTTCTTGTAATGAAACCGTGGTAGAAGCGAGGGCGAGGACAATTTCGGGGAGTTCCCGGTTATGGTGGGTGGTCGGGGGCCGAGCGATGTGCGTTTCTCTCATACACGTACGCGCATGTGTGTGAGGCATTGGCTCTAACTAAACCCGAGCGAGGCGTTGGGCTCTAACTGAACCCGAGTGATTGCACTGCAGGCTACGCGTTACTGAACCTGAGCGATGGATCGATGGCTGTTAACTGAGCCCGATCGAGCGATTCCTTCATTACTGCTGCTAACTAAAGCCGATCGATGCTGCCTCTCTAGATGAACAGTGAGTGTTGCGGGGGGGGGGGGGGGTTGGATAAACAATGAGATGTGGGAGTGGATGAACAGGACCCATGGCGTTGCCTCTGGATACGAACAGGACCCCGTGGTGTGGAGGGCTGGATGAACAGGACGACCCCATGGAGGGCTGGATGAACAGTAGACGGTGGAGGGGTGGATGAACAGGATCCCGTGGAGGGGTGGTTGAACAGGAGCCCGTGGAGAGGGGTGGTTGAACAGTAGCCGGTGGAGTAGAGCGCGGTGGAGGCTGGATGAACAGGAACCCATGGATGAACAGTCGCAGGTGGAGGCTGGAGGAGGTCGACAGTGGATGAACAGTAGCCCGTGGAGGATGGAGGAGGTCGACAGTGGAGATGAACAGTATCCCGTGGGGTCCCGTTTTGTGGTACGCCACACCCCTCCCGATGAACAGGACCCCCGTTTCGACCGTAGCGCTCCATCACAAGTCCGTTTCATCCATTTTGCGATACGCCACACCCCTCCCAATCAACAGGACCCCCGTTTCGACCGTAGGAGGTCCGTTTCCTCCGTTTTGCGGTACGCCACACCCCTCCCGATCAACAGGACCCCCGTTTCGACCGTAGGAGGTCCGTTTCCTCCGTATTGCGGTACGCCAGACCCCTCCCGATGAACAGGATCTCATTTCGAACGTGGCCAGTCGAACACGACCACGCATTCCATTTCGACCCAGCCGGTTGGCTCCCCATGAACACGACGACGACGGTGTTTCTCCGTTCCGTCCCAACCAATGTACACGAGCCCTGGTCGTACGTATATATGCGCGAGTAGGTGTTCGAGACCCCGCCCGTATGTACACATACATGGCCGTATTTTCTTTCTTGCACCCTGGCCCCTGTACGTACATGTACATGCTATGTGCGCGCCTCTACTACAACACGTGTGTGCCTCTACTACGACACGTGCGCGCCTCTACATCCACTAGTATATATGTACGTACACGTTCGCGACCAGAATGACAACGCTACATACGCTTCAACCAGGTGGGTCCCGACTGTCAGGCACTTCCTTGCGTGCAAAGATGTAGCTGGTGGGTCCCAGCAGTCAGGGGGGCGAATTGTTTTTTTTGCCCGGACGCACTTCCTTGCGTGTGAAGATGTAGCTCGTGGGTCCCAGCAGTCAGGGGGAAACATTTTTTCGCGATATACGATGGCCCGTCCGGTGGGTCCCCGCTGTCAGGTGGAGGAATAATTATTTTCCGCGTAATAAGGAGGCACTTCCTTGCTGTGGCCGTGGACCCAGCTGTCAGCCTCTCCACGTACAGTCCACGTCCGATGGAAGTCATTCCTTGACCATGTTGACCACACCACGCCGAGAGCACCAGGGCGGTGGACGACGGCGAGGCCTAGGAAGGGAACAACGGGGAGCCGGGGAAGACGCGGCAGTGGAAGCCCGCACGGAGAGGAGTACGAGGGTTAACTGGTTTGGCTGCGGTGTGAGGCTGCCATCGCCGCAGTGCCTGGCCAGCGGTGGGAATAGTAGGGGGTGGTGAGGCCTCCGCGGCAGCACATCTAGCCACGGGAGGCAGGAGCATGTGGCATGACTGGCGCTGCTTTGGGCGGCTGGAGCAAGAAAACCAGAGGTTGAAGAAGCACAACAGCCGTTGGATGGACATCAAACGGTCACTGGAGCTAGAATCGTTTATATTGACTAAGTTGACAAAACCATCCATCCGCGTTAACTTAGTAGGCCCACAAGTCAGCCTCCCACCAAGGCGGGTCCCAACTAGCAGGGGGGTATTCATTTTTTGTGCGTAATAAGGAGGCACTTCCGGTGCGTCCGAGCTGACAGCAGGGGGAACGTTTTTTCGCGAAATATGGTGGCCCGTCGGGTGGGTCCCAGCAGTCAGGGGCAAACGTTTTTTTCGCAAAATACAGGTGGCCCGCCCGGTGGGTCCCTGCTGTCAGGTGGAGGAATAATTATTTTCCGCGTAATAAGGAGGCACTTCCTTGCGGCTGTAGTGGACCTAGCTGTCAGCCTCTCCATGTACAATATTCTTCCGATGGAATTCGGTTGTTGACCACATTGACCATGCCATGCCGAGAGCACCACGGCGGTGGACGACGGCAAGGCCTAGGAAGGGGACGACATGGAGCCGGGGAAGACGCGGTAGTGGAGGCCCACGCGGAGAGGAGTACGAAGGTTCACTGGTTCGGCTGCGCTACCGTCGTCGCAGAATAACAGGGGGTGTGGGTGAGTGGAGTGGAGGGATGGCCTGGCCAGCGGTGGGAGTAGTATGGGGGCCGTGAGGCCTCCACGGCAGCATAGCGGGCCACAGGAGGCAGGAGCAGGCGGCACGACCGGCGCTGCTTTGGGCGGCTGGAGCAAGAAGACCAGAGGTTGAAGAAGCACTACGGCCGTTGGATGGACATCGTACGATCAGTCGAGCTAGAATCGTGCATATTGACTAAGTTGACAAAGCCCTTTGTCGGTGTCAAAACCGGTGGATCTCGGGTAGGGGGTCCCGAACTGTGCGTCTAGGCGGATGGTAACAGGAGACGTGGGACACGATGTTTTACCCAGGTTCGGGCCCTCTTGATGGAGGTAAAACCCTACGTCCTGCTTGATTAATAGTGATGATGTGTGTTACAAGAGTAGATCTACCACGAGATTAAGGAGGCTAAACCCTAGAAGCTAGCCTATGGTATGATTGTTGTTCGTCCTACGGACTAAAGCCATCCGGTTTATATAGACACCGGAGAGGGCTAGGGTTACACAGAGTCGGTTACAATGGTAGGAGATCTACATATCCGTATCGCCAAGCTTGCCTTCCACGCCAAGGAAAGTCCCATCCAGACACGGGACGAAGTCTTCAATCTTGTATCTTCATAGTCTTGGAGTCCGGGCGATGATGATAGTTCGGCTATCCGGACACCCCCTAGTCCGGGACTCCCTCAGTAGCCCCTGAACCAGGCTTCAATGACGACGAGTCCGACGCGCATATTGTCTTCGGCATTGCAAGGCGGGTTCCTCCTCCGAATAATTTATAGAATATTGTGAATACCAGGATAGTGTCCGGCTCTGCAAAAATAATTTCCACATACCACCGTAGAGAGAATAATATTTACACAAGTTCAATCTGCTGACGTATTTGATGGTGCGACGTTACACCACTACCAAGCCTTTACTTAAATTTTTTTTATTGTACCACCTCAGCGCGTTTAGCGAAGCGGTTTCATTGGCACGTCTTGTCGAAGCAGAGATCGTGTTCCCCCTATTCCAGGATTCCCATCAATACGGACGTGGGTAACCCAACCGCGCCATTGATTGCGGTGCTTGGGGGATAAGCGAGTTTTATCAGGCCGGTGGGGAAGTATGTTTTCGTCCGCCCATATAAGGGGATAAAGATCCAACCCTTTTACTTGTGCCTTCTTCCTCCTTGGCTTATCCATCTCTGCGAACTCGAGCTCCAGCGCCCAAGCCCGCACATCTCACCTCAACCTTCTCCAACCATGTCCGGAGTGGGAGGCAAGTGGATGGCCTCCTTCGTCACGGAGGGGCAGATCCAGAAGCTGCGCAGCGCCGGATACTTGTCCAGCAACATCACGCACCGGCTCCCCAACGAGGGAGAGCTCATCCCCACCCCCAGGCCCCATGAGAGGGTAGTATTCCTTCCCCATTTCCTCCGCGGACTGGGCTTCCCACTCCATCCCTTTGTCCAGGGGTTCATGTTCTACTACGGCCTGGATTTCCATGATTTGGCCCCGAATTTCATCCTCAACATCTCGGCGTTTATCGTCGTGTGTGAGGCCTTCCTCTACATCCAGCCCCACTTCGGCTTGTGGCTCAAGACCTTCAGTGTCAAGCCGAAGGTTGTGAAGGGCAGCCAAGCGGAGTGCGGAGGCGCCATGGTGGGCAGGATGTCCCACGTTACTTGGCTCGAGGGCACTTCCATGGAAACCATCAAGGGGTGGCAATCGGGGTGGTTCTATATCACCGAGCCGCGTGACCCCGAATGGGCAGCGGCCGCCGAATTTAGATCCGGCATCCCCACACGGTTCACCTCCTGGAAAGAGAGCGTCCGGACATGGGGTGATTCGGAGGAGATGACCGGACTCCAAGCTTGCATCCAAAAGCTGGTGGACAAGAAGCTCAAGCTTGTCAACGTAGTCCAGGTCATGCTCATCCGCCAGATTCTCCGTGCCAACGACGGGGCTTCAACATGTGGGAGTTCGATCTGGCGTAGCACCAAACATTGAGTGGTCTCTTCGACACTACGTACGAAGATGTCTGGAAGGTGTTGTTCAAGGGCGCCGAGGCTCCCGCATCCGCTACCGAAGATCGCGGATTCAGCACGCAGCATCCAGCTGACGAGGTAAGTGATTTTGTCCTTTAAGGGACGCTTGTTTTCCATATTTAGACTCTATGCAGGATCTAAACTTCCTTTCCTTTGACAGGACTGGCTGAAGAAGGCCGAACAGGCTATCTGTCCGGCCCCATTGCCAGAGGACCCAGCGGACGCCCGTTTAACGGGGCTGCTGGCTCCGGCACCCCACGTGGTGCCAGAGAAGAAGGCCAAGAAGAAGGCCACGGGGACTCGGAAGAGTTCCCGTTTTCAGGTGCTATCAGATGACGACTCCGAGGCCGACTCCTCTCACCAAGGTGAGGAGGAGAAGAAAAAAGCCTCTTCCCCAGCGAGGGGAGAGAAGAAAAGGAAGGCCTCCCCAACGAGGGAGGCCGAAGGGTCCAAGAAGGGAAAAACTTTTCCCCCGGACTGCTCTGCCGACGCCAGTGATGACGACGAGGACTGGCCTCCAAGGGCCAAGCCCCTAGCGAGATCGTGAGTATCCGGACTCCCGAATAACTTCATGGTTTTTCTTTTTTTGCCACACAATGTCTTTCTAATGCTGCATACAACCCTGCAGTCCGCCCAAGGACGATCTTCCCGCTTCGTCGAGCGGGTCCTTAGGTGCATCGGATATGGATTATCTTCCGACCGCCTCCACCCCCCGTGACACGGACGATGCCGAGGTGGGATCCCGGAAAGGGACCCTCCAGGAGGAGGAGGTCCCAGAGGTGTCGCAGGACAACCTCCCGGACTTTGCACCGGACTCGGCTCCGGATCCCATAGTGTCTCCAGAGTCCGGCGGGCGGCCCCTTCGTAAGAAGGGAAAGATCGTGACACCGGCAGCCTCCATCCAACCGGAGGCGCCGGATAGCTTGCTGGAGGCGCTCAATGGCGCCTCCATCGAAGAGGAACACCGCACTGTTATGAGTGTGGTGATTCAAAAGATGCAGCTCGCCAAGAGCGGGCTGATCGAAGCCTGCGGCAGCCTTCTAACAGGCTTCGAGGTAAGAATTTTGATATATGTAAAATAGTACCGCATAGACAGTAGCCCCTGATGCTCGGTTCGGTGTTCGGAAAGAAAAGCCGGACTGAGGATCTAAGAAGATATACGCAGGAGTCATAAAAAATATGTCGATATGGGATTGCAGGATGTGCTGCTGACCTCTGCCGCACTAACTGCGCAGGTCAATACTTTGAAGGAAAGCCTTGAGTAGTCCGAGAACGAGCTCGGCCGTGCCAAGAAGCAGCTCGAGGACAAGGAAGGTGAGTAACACCTTATTAAAATTGTTCCTTACAGAAAAGGATTTTGGTTGCAAAAGTAAAGACAAGGATAACGTGGGTATTGCAGGGGCCACTAACGAGGTGGCGACCCTGAAAGAGGCGGTGGCCACGGCCGAACGTAATGCGGCCGCGGAGCGCACCGAGCGAGACAAGCAGGAGGCGCGGTTGGCGGAGGTACAACAAGAGCTCCAGGATCTCGTGAAAAAACATGAGAGCCTGGAGCGTGACTCGAAGACTCGAGAGTCTGAGCTTGCAACGACTCTTGAGAGTGCCAAAGACGCTAAGGCCGAAGCCTATAAGGCCCTCCGGGAAATCGAGGCATTGAAGAAAATAGCAGCGGGTAAGGCATTTTTCATGCAAAGTAAGCATGTGAGTGTTAATTACCTGTTGCTTACCCAAATTCAGAGCTCTCCAGGAGCGTTCGCAGATCTTCCTTGCAGCGTGTACGATGCTGCCGCATTCTACCGGGCCGAGGAGGGGAGCTCGACGGAGAAGGTCTTTTGGTCTCAGTATGCTGAGGCCGGACATAAGGTGCCCCTTAGCGACCAGCTGAAGCAGCTGGTCGAGCTCCACAAGGCGGCCGAACAGGCCATGAAGGGCCTCATAGTTCGGCTATGGCCTAAGGAGGCCATGCCTGGGAGCTACTTCGGCCTGGTGCAGCGGCTGGTGGATGCGTGCCCATGGGTTGAAGTCATCAAGCACTCCGCCTGTATTGAAGGTGCCCGTTGGGCCCTTGCCAGCTCAAAGGTGCACTGGGGCAAGATTGATGCCCAGAAGCTCGTGACGGACCCACCACTGGAGGGCAAGGAGCATCCCACGCCCGAGATGTATTATAAGAGTGTGCTGAAGGGCGCCCGCACTATTGCGGGTGAGTGCTCCAAAGATGTAATATTTGAGTAGACTCGCATTTTGTTATCCTGTGCGCTGAAAACTTAGTTCATTTGCGCTAAGCAACGCATTTTAATTTAAAATATTACCTTCTGTGCGGCTATTTATCAAATCTGAGAGATGGCAAGTCGTCGGCTTCGGCCCCCATGTCACGAGTGCTGGGGTGTTCAGGATAAATTTGAGCACTCTTGTTCCCATATTTGGGTCCATCGAGGGAGGCGCTCAACACAACGAACAAGGCAACTGGACTTATAATGCTTGAACACTCTCACTTAGCCATAGAATTCTATAATTTTAAATTTCGCCGAAGCCACTAGTCTTCGGAAGGCCGAATTTGGGGCGCTATCCATGCCTGGGCCGGACAAAAGCCGGCTCCTCGCTCTAAGCGGCATAAGTCTTTAGGGACTCGCAAAAAACCTCTCGAACAGCGACCAGCTCTCGCCTCATCATGACGGTCAATTTTAGCTTTCTCCACTGAGACATTAACCCAGCTGAACTGGGGGGCAATCGCAGTGGTTCTCCCAGTGCTACCTTAGCCGATACAACGGAACGTAAGGAACCAAAACATGGGAGCCGGGAAAACCCAACTATTGACCCAAGACATGATTCGGAGCTGATGCATATAATGCTATAAGTTCGGGATGCCGCACTTGTGAAAGTGTTCAGACTTATCACACCATGATGCGGGAAACATAAGCCCCTGGTGTATTTAGCCGTACCAAAACGTACGGATGCGACATGTCACAAATGAACATATGTGTAAGAGAGAAATGCAGTTGGAAGCAAAAAGGTGTTGCATTACTTATTCAAGAAAAACTGATGTAAGTGCAGAACGATACAAATGGTGCGATAAGCAAGGGATGGGACTGTTAAACATGTCCCCCTCCAGGGGTAGGCTGCGGAATGGTGCATAAAACAGATTTAATGCTCGTAATGGAGACCACCTGGATATTCGATGTAGCCTTCCTTCTTCCCTGGCTGTTGCATCGTGAGTTCGGCAGGTCTACTGCCGGACAGGGCCTCTGACGAACGGAGTCCTGTGGGTGAAAATAGAAAGGAAAAAGAAAAAAGGAACGAAACACTTGAGCCGCAGTCTGGGCCTGTCGTGGTCGCGCCCCTCTCCCCATGCCCACGGTATCTTCAGAGCGTAATGGTGTACGCGAAGGACCTTTCTTGACGTTTTACAGGGGCTGGGGTTGGGGCCGCATTGCTATGCGTGCTTGGAACGTGCCAGGTGGTCTTGTTGTATATTACTCCGGGCGCGTTTAGCCGTGTCCGGTCGCTTAACGACCGGACTCGAGAATTGCCTTAAGAGGCTGCACTGTACTTCTGCCGCGAGAGCCGTTGTATGTTCCTCCGTTCGGAGAGAGCGTTCAGTATTTCCGTTGAACGTGATGACCCCTCGAGGGCCTGGCATCTTGAGCTTGAGGTATGCGTAGTGCGGCACCGCGTTGAACTTTGCGAACGCGGTACATCCAAGCAGAGCATGATAGCCGCTGCGGAACTATGTCGAAGATTAACTCCTCGCTTCGGAAGTTATCCAGGGATCCGAAGACCACTTCCAGTGTAACTGAGCCTGTACAATTGGCTTCTACACCTGGTATGACGCCTTTAAAGGTCGTCTTGGTAGGTTTAATCCTTGAGGGGTCTATGCCCATTTTGCGCACTGTGTCCTGATAAAGCAGGTTCAGGCTGCTGCCGCCGTCCATCAGGACTCTGGTGAGGTGAAATCCATCGACGATTGGGTCTAGAACCAATGCGGCGAATCCGCGATGGCAGATGCTGGTGGGGTGGTCGGGCAGGAGGACCATGGATTGAACTTCGGGGCAACTGGCTCCATCGTGTACATGTCCCTTAGTGCACGCTTCCGCTCCCTTTTGGGTATGGGCGTTGCGTAGATCATGTTCACCATTCGCACCTGTGGGGGGAAACCCTTCTGTCCTCTATTGTTCGGCGGTCGGGTCTCTTCCTTGTCATCGCTGTGCAGCCCCTTGTCATTGTTTTCGACAATTAACTTGCCTGCCTGTTTGAATACCCAACAGTCCCTGTTGGTGTGGTTGGCTGGTTTTTCGGGGGTGCCGTGTATCTGGCACGAGCGGTCGAGTATTCGGTCCAAGTTGGACGGACCCGGAGTAGTTCTTTTGAATGGCTTTTTCCGCTGACCGGGTTTAGAGCCTCTGAATCCGGCATTGACTGCCGTATCTTCACTGTTATCGCCATTAGTGCGGCGTTTGTTTTTGTTGCGACGCGACCTGCCATTGCGGTCCTTGAAATCCGTACTGTCAGAATTTTTGCTGAGGTTGTTGCTGCATGCTAGCCAGCTGTCTTCGCCCGTGCAGAAGCGGGTCATGAGTGATGTGAGGGCTGCCATGGATTTCGGCTTTTCCTATCCCAGGTGCCGGGCAAGCCACTCGTCGCGGATGTTATGTTTGAAGGCTGCTAGGGCCTCTGCATCCGGACAGTCGACGATTTGGTTCTTCTTTGTTAGGAACCGTGTCCAGAATTGTCTGGTTGATTCGTCTAGCTACTGAATTATGTGGCTTAGGTCATCGGCGTCTGGTGGTCGCACATACATGCCTTGGAAGTTATCGAGGAATGCGGCTTCCAGGTCTTCCCAACTCCCAATTGACTCTGCTGGCAAGCTGTTAAGCCAATGCCGGGCTGGTCCTTTAAGTTTGAGTGGGAGATATTTGATGGCGTGAAGATCATCACTGCGGGCCATGTGGATATGGAGGAGATAGTCTTCGATCCAAACCGCGGGGTCTGTTGTGCCATCGTAGGATTCAATGTTCACGGGTTTAAACCCTTCGGGGATTTGATGATCCATTACTTCGTCTGTGAAGCATAGTGGGTGTGCGGCGCCTCTGTACTAGGCGATATCACGACGGAGCTCGAAAGAGCTTTGTCTATTTTGTTCGGCCCGGCCGGACTTACTGTGTCTGGCACGACGGTTGTCGTCACATATCATGGGGCGCCCACGCGATCCATAGATTGATCTTGATTGTCTTGCCTTATCCTCCAATATATCTCGCAAGTCCGGAGCGTTCCCCTGTGGCTTTGTGCTCTTCGAGCGATGCCGGGGTACGGTTCTAGTAAAGGGCCTAGGGGCCTCTCTGTCGCGACCACGGGGTGGTCGGTCAGCCGTATTGTCTGCTGGTGATGCAGGTTCATACGCCTCCTCCTCTAGTCGGAGGAGCAGCTTGCATTTAGGATAACTTTTGGAGGGGCGTTCGAGCTCATGCTCTTCGGCCGCGAGGACTTCAGTCCATCTGTCGGCTAGCAGATCTTGATCAGCTCTAAGCTGTTCCTGCTTTTTCTTGAGGCTGTTTGTCGTGGCCATAAGCCTGCGTTTAATACGCTCTTCTTCGACGGGATCCTCAGGCACGACGAATTCGTCGTCGTCGAGGCTTGCCTCATCTCCGGAGGGGGGCATGTAGTCCTCTACCTGTTCTTCTGCCGCTCTCTCATGAGGGCTGGCGTCCCCGTCCTCCTGTGCTGAATCTTGCTGGAGTGGGTTGTCTTCGGCACTATCTGGGGTGTTATTATCTCCGGTGCCGGAATCTTCATTCTTGCTATGGCGGGATTTAGAGCGGCGCCGCTGACGCCGGCGCTTGGGCTGTTTCTTGGATGGGTCATCCTCCGCTGCCCCTTCGCCATTCCCATCCTTTGGGATATCCACCATGTATATGTCATATGATGAGGTGGCTTTCCAGTGCCCGGTAGGCGCTGGTTCTCGGTCGTCTCCGGCATCGTCGTCCATACCGTCAATGTCTTCGGAGTCGTAGTCTAGCGTGTCGGTTAGATCATCGACAGTGGCTACCAAGTGGATGGTGGGTGGGCTTTGAATTTCTTCGTCGTCCGCATCCCAACCGTCCTGGCCGTAGTCCGGCCAGGGCTCTCCTGATAATGAGAGATATTTTAGCGAACTCAAGATGTCGCCGAAAGGTGAGTGTTGAAAGATGTCCGCTGCGGTGAACTCCATGACCGGCGCACAACCGGATTCGATCAGATGGGGCGCGGGAGGTTCGGGGTCCGGCAAGGAGTCCGGCACCTCGGAGTCACAAGCTTCATGAGGGACAAGGTCAGTGTTCAGCTCTAACGCCGTAGAGGTTGCAGCCCCCAAGGCGGTGTCTAGCCATCCGTCCTTGATCTGCGCAGCCATCTCCGAATTGAGGATCGGAGCGGGCTCGAGTGCGGCCTCCAGGGTACTGTCCGGCTGCTGAGCTAAATCATGCCCGTCGTGCCAGGAGGTCGCGCTCCAACAACTCCCGCTCCTCCGCCATGCGGTCGCGCTCCAACAACTCCTCAATGTCTGCATTGCCATCTAAAGACATATAGAATGCCTCCTCCCTCTGTCTGCCTTCCGGTGAAAAACTGAACACTAGTTCCGGCGGTGACCGCCTCCGGCGTCGCCTACCGCGGACGGGCGGGGGCATGGTTGACGTGGC
Source organism: Triticum timopheevii (assembly GCA_963921465.1). Lineage (NCBI taxonomy): Eukaryota > Viridiplantae > Streptophyta > Magnoliopsida > Poales > Poaceae > Triticum > Triticum timopheevii. Next base: position 597,899,470 of record OY997266.1, on the reverse strand, counting down.
GAGCGACGTCGGGCCGGTGGGGGCTTATGAGGATATGGCGAGTTGGGTCACGGTGGCACCGGAGAAGGTCGGGAAACAATACTTATAGGGGGAAGGTAGCGCGACGGTCATCGGAATTCAATACATAATGGGTTAGCATGCCAGCTTGCCGTGGAAAACTAGAGAAACTGAAATTATAACTGTGTCGTCCCATCCTGTCTGGGTCGCACGCCGGCATGGCGGTGAAACGAGTGCACTCGAATCATCTCCCTCCTTGTGAATAATGATTCCACGGATTTAAAAAGCCCGCAACAATTAAAGCGTATCTTTTTCGCATCAGTTAGCTACCTTAATTACGGCCGACTGCATGCGGGCACTCAGAATCGCTCGCAGGCAGTACGCGAAGCAGCATGCAACGAGTCACAGCCGAGGGCACGCATGCAGCCACTTAAACCGCTGGAATTAATTAGGCTTAAACTTCTGCATGCCGTTAATTATTGCCATGCCTTGGTCCTGCTGCTTTGCTCACGGGACTAATAAACCCAGACGGAGGGAGTACCTTGGTTGGTGAGAGGTTTGAATTAAGCCTGGTAAACTAGAAAGGAGGTACTATTACGTGTGTGATCTGCTATTTATTCGTGTAGGATCAAGTAGGTCATTTCTTGAATTGCGCCCTGCAAACCGGAAAGGAGGTAGTACGTGTGTGATCCGCTATTTATCCGTGTAGGATCGATAGTGTAGCTTGTCAGTTTCTTCAGAGGTAGGCATTTTTATCCGTGTAGGATCGATAGTGTAGCTTGTTAGTTTCTTCAGAGGTAGGCATTTTTATTCAAAAAACTGCCACTTTGCATCTTGCGTCGCAAATAAATCTGCCAGGAGCGCATTTGTAGGCTAGCTAGTGATCGATCAGTAACTTGTAAACACTGAGGGAACAGAAATAAGTAAGTGTTAATGCATCTCAATGATTCAAAGATCATATACAAATATGTAGCTCCAAAAGCAAAGATCAGCCACTTCGGATCTTGCATCGCAACTAAAACTAACTAGTACGATTCCCATACATAAGATCAATCTATTAATGCATCTCAATGATTCACAGATCATATACAAATATGTAGCTCCAAAAGCAAAGATCTAGAAAAAACATCTGTTCTTCCTACTAACATGGATGCTTCTCTTGGCCAACATTCAGTACACACTAGAAGACAAATTTGTTTGTGAAGTCTACAATTCCTCTTGCAAACGTAAGTGGTTTCAAGAACAGCCGGAACCATGAGAATGAACCACACATGATGGAGGAACATCCACTACAATATGATTTGGTCTTCTCTCGATCACACCGCGAGACTATTTTTGGAATACAAACATTAACTTAGCCAAAATGATGCCCATTGTATAATCAGACCAAAGCAATGAAGCACCTAGTGTTGGCCAGTAAATAGTATAGTACTACTTTTCTGCAGTCCATGAAGTGACTATCCAATCTTTTTGTCTATTTTCAAATGGCACTGCATGCAGCGACTATACTATTCTCTTGTGCAGTTCAACCAAAATTGAGGACACTTTGTTTGTTTGCCAAATAGCAACGAGCAGACATCTCTGTCTGCACAGATATCAAGCAGCTAGTAAACATATACCACACCATGTATTTTCGGTTTAAACATGTCTCTTCCGCTTAGCATCTGTCATGTTCTGCACCGGACAATCTGATACAGTTATGTTTTGCCCTGGACAATTTCATACTGAATTGATTTGCTGGTTCAGAGCAGAAATATAGCGCCTATTCTTCATTAGACCAAGGATATCCATGTTCGTAGTGATGGAAGAGGTGAACTCGATACAACCGAAATTGAGCATCCAATCATTGAATCCTATCTTGCACCTCCAATGTAGGTCCACCCTGCCAATAAATTCACATGCAAACCACTAGTATTACTATCTAATGACAGTACAAAAAGAGTAGCAAGATAGTAGCAAACCATGTACCTTCGGAATGAACAACTCATAGTGCCACCAATTGGATATAAAGATTTGGAAAAAAAACATGCTCCTAATGTTGAACCAGTTGGACTTTTTGTGCAGTTCCACTAAAATCGAGCATCCCTGTTTGCATAGATATTGAAAGTGTGATTACTATAAAAGTGGCACTAGTTGAAGCATAGACTCACAAATATAAGCATTCCAATTTCTAAATTGGAAAAGGTAGCAAGACTGTTTCTAACCACCTGTTTGAAGGAATAAATAAAGCAACAACAGCTGATGTCAGGAAGGCATACATAGTTTGTTCTGAAAAACTGAGCCATTCCTGACCTTTCCTCTTCTTTTCAGCAAAATTTGAGCAGTTCTACTAAAATAAAATGCCATCACCACCTTGACAATTCAGTTACACTGTACAAAAGGAAATGACTTAGCATTACATCATGATGTCAGGTATGTAGTCGACAGGCATTAGAAACAAACATACATACCTCTTCCGATAACATAATGAACATTAATTTTAACAAAGGTGTGACTAGCTTTACTGGGATAATTTTAGTGAACTCTACAACCTCTGTTCCTTAATATAAGACGTTTTCGTGGTTCAACTTAAAGTACCCAAACGTCTAGTATTTAGAAAAATAGATAGTAGTTTTCTTGAGCACATATCTGGGAAAGCTTGCCACACTTTATTTATGTCCATACACTAATGCAACACCATTCGAATACTAAAATATACACTAATCCAGTGGCTAGTGCAACAGTAGAGTAGTTAGTTTATTACAGGGTACAGTACAATGGTTTTACTGAACATATTTCAATAAACTCTAGCACTGGAAGGTTTCTATCAGAATTAACAATACAAAATGTAAAGGTAACAAGTTTCATCATTGGTATACTAGCTGTGCATGAGCATTAAACCAAATACAAAAGTCTAAAGGTAACTAGCATTATTAACTAATTACAGTATAAAAAAATTGCAAACCATGTATACCTCCAAGGTAAATATCATTTCGAACTCGGGGGGACCTTAAAAATTGCTATCCCAATCTTGATAATCGATCAAACATAAAAACTTGATCGAACGAATCAAGAGAACAGCCGGAGGAGGAAGTGCCCACTCTTGACCTTTCCTCTTCTCTTCATAATTGTTTGTGCAGTTTAACCAAAATAAAATGACATCAGCGCCTTGGCATTTTGGTGACACTGTACAAAAAAATTAACTTATCTCATGAAAGTGAGGTATGTAATCTATAAGCATTAACAGTGCGAAAATCTGAAGGTAGTAACAAGCTTCATCGTTGGTATACTGGCTGTGCAACATCATTGAATGCCTTAGCTGAAAAATATTTAATACATCCACAATCAACAGCTAACCCTGAAATAATCTAGTGACATTAAATGGCATTGCTTAAATTTATCGGTGGCATTAGACTGAGAGCGGCATTAGTTAAATGTGGCTTCACTTTAGAAGTAGCATTGCTTGACTTGACTGCTGGTGTTATATTAACAACAAAAAAGTGGCAATAAGAGCATGGGAGGCCCATTCGGACAGTGGGAGCACCAGTACGATGTACCTCCACGGATGCAGAGTGGTGAGGGAGGTATGGTTTCCCAGAGCAACAAATATCCAGGCATCATATGTGGATTACGTCCCATTTTTGTTCTCTTTAGCCACCTTTTTCCTATGTGAGGACAACAAACCGATCGACCCGGTCATTCTCTAATGCGTTGTCATGCCTTTCTACCCTTCTTCAACCAAGAGACACGAGACTCGTTCCTTAGCTACTGATTTCCCCTTTTCAACCTAGATGCGGGTTCGATGCCTACTTTCTTGGACAGTACAGTCTCCCTTCCTTTCCTTATTCAACCCAGACATGGATTAGTCTGCATGAAGTAGGGGAATGGAAAAAGATCCACATGCAACGACGTGGCAGATGGGGCAATAGAACAAGGGTATGGTTCGAAAAGAGGTAGCATACCTGGGGGTCAGCGGGAAGTGGCTTCGCTCATGGTCGTCGTCCTCCGCACACACTACGGCAGTGAGCTTGCGGACGGAGGCCATCCCATGTGAGCGCTAGGTCTGAGAGGACGACCTTGTCGTCAGTGCATGACCTTGCTCGCCGACGACGAGTGCGTCAATGCTGCACGTCCTTTTCTTCCCTGGTGGATCTGTGACCACGGGTGAGGAGGGAGAGAGGGGCCGTCTTTTTAGATCTGGAGAGAGGATGGTAGTGTGGGAAGCAAGTGGGCAGCCCTTGGCAAGAAAGTGCTGAAGCTCCAGCCTATATATCTTTTTTAAACTACTTGTACTAGAGGTGGAGTAGTGGTAGAGTAGTTTATATTTTCTCTGCATACAGTACCAGTTAGTCATGCTTCAAAACTGAACGGCACGCCATTAAAAAAATAAAGGTCGATAACTAATGCGGCACCTTGGGCCAACGCGGCCAGATCGCATTTTGCACGAGAAATTACACACCATGTTTCGTTGACATGTGGTCCCGTTTCAACATATCAGTGAGACGACGGCGAGTAGTAGGAGTATTTCCGAACGGATGTGTAGGCCGGGGCGCCTCTTCATGAACCGTGGCAAACTGGAAACCGTCCATCGACTCTTCGCCTTTCCCTCTCGATTTGGAACTGTTGTCGCACGCTCCTCCTCTCCCTCCTCCATTTTCCTTTAGCCCTTCAACCTTTCTTTTGCCATTGTTCGATCGTCTTCTCCATGGAGGGAACAGGCTAGAAACAACCCCGTTATTCTTGCCCCGATCTGAAAGATGACATCATGGAGGAACTCATTGATTGGTGCGACGTCATCACCTCGGCTAGCATGGTAGGTTCGTTCAAGCCCATTCTCAACTCAACTAATAACATCATTACAAGGAACCCAAGAGTCAAGGAGCGGTTTGATCTCACCTATCTTCTTTGCCGTGACCCTGATGACTGGCGCCGGCACGACGGAGGCCTCGCCCTGTGCAAGTTGATGCCGCTTGATAATGATACGTATGATGTTAAGATGCCATTGCTTGAGGGCAAGGCTTGGGCAGGCGCAAATGGAGATTGGGTTGTTTACATTGGGTCCAACTGCGAGTGGGAACATGTGAATGTGTACACTCGTGACCGGGTTCCACTTCCAAAAATCTCAGCGGACTGCCCAGAGGTTGAGCACAGCGGTATTGTACGCACGTTCAAATATGATCATGGTGACTGTCTTCTACAGAAGATAACAATTTGTCGAGTTCCCAACCGCTCTTGGAATTACAACAACTATGAAGTTGTTGCTATCTTCGACAAGCTTGTTGCCGTCCTTGGTGGTTTGACTCGATTGATATTGCCCAAAAATCAGTTTTTGTACACGGATGAGTACTGTTATGCAATTCAATACGAGGGCCTTGTGTTTGCTGCCACCACTCGTGGCACTGTTTTTGCATGGAATCCTCGTAGTTTCGATACGTTTGTCTTCAACCGTAATTATAATTGTTTCATCCACATGCATGCGGGTTAGCAAGTTTCCCTTTACTAATTAACCTTCTTCTTGTGTTTCCAAGGTCCTGTGCACCACCCATACTTGAAAATTTTTATAACCAAGGGAGAGATGACGATGGTGATGATCACGAGAATGAGGACGAGCAGCGCCCATATACTTTGTGGCGCCTGGCAACTAATTCCGATGGATCACCTCTTCTTGTGTGTATACAGCCCACTGATGATGTTACTGCTAAGGAAGAAGGTGTAGTCTCCCATGGTCGCACTCTCCGGACCTATTCCAACACCTGTTGCATGGTATTCGGGATGGATACTAGTGTGCTAGCACCAACTCCTTCTCCCTGGTATAGAATTGATAGTCTTGGAGAAAACTCGCTCTTCCTTGGACAAAACTATCCAATGATGGTGAAAGGCGATCCAACTGCCATTGACACAATGTTACTACCATTTATGAGAAGCAACTGTGTCTATACCTCGGACATTTGGGTGGTTCCCTACCCTGGTACTGATATAGTAGGCCGCTTCAGCCTGGATGATCAGTCCTGCATTGGTCTCCAGATCGACAATGGATGGCCCGTCCCAGAGAATCATTTGTGGTTCAAAGCAAGCGTTTCCAACGCTGAGGAATGGTTGAGTTGAAGCTCATTTCATTGCTTGTTATTTGTTCTGTGGTGAAAACTTTAGTACTTATAATGTATCCTAGTTGTCGATGTGGGTTGATGCCCTGTTGTATGTAATAAAATGATATGTCTGTGATAAACTAACTAAACTTATGAATGGCTTTCGAGTCACTTCTCTGAGTGAGTGGTGCGACGAGGCAAAAAAATATTTTCCGAATACATAATTGTATGTGCATTGCAACAGGTTATCGGATGAGGCCAATCAACAATAGTAGTACTAATACACTATTTGTACTAGCTTCACATGCTTCGCGCATCGGGCTGGTACGGTGTCTTTACTGTAGCCATATGTTAATGTGTGTTTGATGTATGTAACCACCACCTCGAATCCTCGATACTAGTACTATATAGTAGGAGTAAGTAGTAGGAGTAGTAGGGTGGCATGGGCTAGAACAAGCATTCACGTCCAGGAGTACGGCACACGCCACCACCACGACATCCATCTGACACCATATTATTTCTGGGAGTTCGTGCTAGAGAAATCTCTTCATCCTCGTTGTTTCTCTAACTTCAGCCATCGCACGGCGGGCGAGGTGGGGGTTTGCCGATAGTCGGTTTCCTTAACTGCGGTCCCACTTGTAAGGCCAACTCCAACGCACGACCCCAAACGGACCTCCGTTTTGCATGAACTCCAACAATAATTTTGACTAGAAAAGAAAGACCAAAGAAAACAAGAACCACAAGAATACATTTTACTAGTCCTGTAAGTTGGATTAGTGCCTTCTCAATGCATTTATTGTTGATCTGCGGAGGCTCGATCTTGCGTGCTTCTTTCTTCTTCGAGTGTAAAGAAGTAGATGTTGCTTCCTCACATCTAGTCTCATGTCTAGACTCTATTCTAGTAGGAGTATCAACAAGTGCACTAATCTCATCTGTAGCCTCTGTGGTAGAACATCTACTAAATTGCGCTCTATCAATATATGGATATACTCTTCTTCCCAATACAAAAACTTGCATCCATTCTACTCCCTCCGTTGCACAATACATGCCTTCTATTTGTCAAAATATATATGTATCTAGACATGTTTTAGTATATAGGTACATCCATTTTTGGACAAATGGAAGTCAAGTATTTTGGTATGGAGGGAATACACAATAAATTTTCTAAGTTAGCACAACTAGTCTAATCCGAGAGCACAACCGGAGATTTGGTCGGGTTCTTCCTCCTTTTGCCGACACGTGGGACATCCAGCATCCAGGTCGTGTCATGAAAGAAAATAGAGTGGTAGTTGAAGCCACGAGATGTGCATCTTGGGTTAAACTGTAAATAGAATCTTACTACTCTTGAGTAACTCCAAAAGCAGCCACCAAAGATCTTTATTGGATTTGTTTTTCATCACCAGCACGTCGAGGTGAAAGATGTATAGGTTCAGTGGGTCCGCTTGCGTTTTCATTGACATGTGGGACCGCATGTGAGCAAAACAGATGATGGGCTCCGTGCGTCCGCTGGCTGGCTGAGAAGAGAGATAGAGGAGGGCTGAGCACGGACTGCAGGAAATTTGTTCTACGTACCTTGATATAGCCTCGATATAGTGGGGTGGCATGGGCCATAATTAGCATTCATGTCTAGCAGTACGGCACAAGACACCCACACGAGTCCCATCTGACACCAATTTTCTTGGAGTCCATGCTACAACCATCTCTTCTCCCTCCTGTTTTCTCAGCCATCGCACGATGGGCGGGGTGGGGGTTTGCCGATAGTCGGTTTTCTCAACTGCGGTCCCACTTGTAAGTGAGAATGCAACACCGCACGCATTCCCGCTTGAGCGGTGTGATGGACCAACCGTGTGGGGGTGCGACGCGAACACGGCAGACTTTTCCTTTTGAACTCGTAACTTGTAAAATTTGGTTCTGCTCCATGGCGCGACCGTTAGATAGAAAATAACGATTTTGCCTAGAGTAATGAGAAGTTAGGTTCTGGCGACGTTCATGCATGGAGTACGTACGAAAATTATGAAGTTGATGCGAAAGGTAAGATAATTACTGTAGTATCATATACTATTACATGGATTTGACGGAAAGATGAAAATACATACGGATCCATCAACGACATCCTCACGCCCTAGTGCGCCGGGTCACCAACCGATGTGTGAGGATTTAACTAATAAAATGTTAATGCATGTAAACAAAAATGTTGTGTAAGTCACCTTACGAAAACCAAATAATCCCAAAACACTTAGGCACGGTGCATTAACACCCTCCTTGTTTCTTATTTCGTGACATATCAACCAATGAGAGATGTGGGCCGTGCATTATTTCAATGACTTGAGACTACCAAACATGACATGAAGTGTTTAGTTCATTGCATGTAATCCTAATAGTACTCTAGTTAGCAAAAAAACATTAAGTTCTCTCGCCGATAGGAATAAAACACCATGTATTTGTTTATAGAGGGAGTAGTACATTTTTGTGACATGCATTACTAGATATTGCTAGTCAAATACTAAAATCCAGATGGACGTGGTAGTACTCCTAAATCCAGACGGTGGTTCTACTAGTACTAGTAGTAGTACTACCAATGTAGTAGTAGGAGTACTAGCACTGTACTACCTGTTGGTCAAATTATTACGTGCTGCTCCTCACAGTGAAGTGACAAGACCCTGTGCCGGAGAAGACACCTGAGTATAGGCACCGTGTTCGGCATACCATAGTCAGCCTCACTGTCTGCAGTCACTATCATCATGGCTGTAGAGCTAGCCTGCTTACAACTAGCCCTGTTCGACATAATTTCCTGTGTGTAGATGCCCGTGCATTGCACGGAACACCAAGATTGGGGGTGGATGGATCCGGCAGTGGCCATCGTGCTGGATTTTTCCACGGCCTTATAGATGTGGTGGGGAGGAGATAAGGCTGATTGTGAGAGACAAGGAGTTGTTTGTAAATAGGGAACAAGTGCGGGCATCTTTTTGCAAATATGGAGAATCTTGGTTTGTATGCGTCAGATCTAGATCCGACGGCTATTGGTGAATGATGGGAGGCACAACATCATCACCAACTCAAGACCTGTTTGATTCACAGGATTTTGAAAACGCAGGAATAGGACACGGCAATATTACAAGTTTCAAACTGATATTACAAATGTTAGGAGTAATGCTGCACCTACGAAGAGGGAATTACTAGGAAATTTACGTAAGAACTTCTGTTACTTTAGGTGGATGCAGCATTATCGTACAAACTAAAATCCACCGCCCTGACAAGTCACTAATGGGCAAATAAGTTTCCGAGTCTCTGGCCACTTGATGTTTCAAAAACAAATTCAGCTTCTGCGGAGACTTTGTCATTTAGGCTTAGACGCTTGCGGTGATCAGCACGCCATTCATTGTTGCGCCAGAGAACGCCAAACCTCATTACCTTTAGCACACTTGCCTCCAGAACAAAGAACCTGGCCAATTTAATCTCAGATGTGCTACCTTGATAGTCGATCAAATCAATTTCTGTAAGATGGAGATAAAGGCATTCAATGAGATTGTTATAGTGCAGCACATTTTTCACTTTCGGGTCTTTTTTTATCTGCAAAAGAAGAGAACATATTAGAGCAGCTAGCTGCATAAGATTGTCGTGTCATCAAGAGGTACCAATATCATTCGCTCGCGATAGGGTTGCGTGGCTAGTGATATTTTTTCACTCTCTCTCTCTCTCTCTCTCTCTCTCTCTCTCTCTCTCTTTCTGTTTCCTCTCATTTAACTAGGAGCACATGAAGAGCTTGGGCATTTGTTGCCTTCCACTATGTGGCCGATGCCATATTTCACAAAAGTATGCCACATAATAAGCATCGATGTCAAATCAAAAGATTTTGGCACCGCTCTCGCGGTGTGAGAGAGTTGGCACCGCTGTGCACACAGACCCACATGTATAAACAAATCAATCAAACCAACTACACCAACCTCTCACTCTCCCAAACAAGTGTTTTTTATTGCCTCAGTCCTCTCTCTCTCTCTCCCACGCATTGTTTTTTCATTGTGTGAGTTAATTTGGCACCGGAGCAAAGTAGGTGATCCAGATTGGGGCACCAGGTGAGCAATGGAGGGGCATCGATGCCAAATGCATCACAAGTGAATTTGGCACATGTTTTGGCCTACATAGCCCACTTTTGTACTCCCTCCGTCCCAAAATTCTTGTCTTAAATCTGTCTAAATACGGATGTATCGACTTACATTTTAGTGTTAGATACATCTGTATCTAAACAAATGTAAGACAAGAATTTTGGGACAGAGGGAATACTACCTCGTATTTAGTATATAATTTTGACCATAGATTTAGCTAAGAAAATGCCAATGCATGTCACTAAAAATTACACCACTTGAAATTATTTTCAAATACGAATCCAACGATATAGTTCTTAGTGACATGCATTAACATTTTGTTAGTTAAACCTATGGTCAAATTTTGATACTACAAAATTGGAAGAGTAAACCAGGACGGAGGTAGTACTTGCTCTTAGGGTAACCGTAGAGTTATTGGAGTAGTCTAAGTTACTTTCCACTATGACTAGCCTAGGCTACTATAGTAGTAGAGCATAAAAACGATGCAGGTGATCACGTGAGAAAATTACTAAAAACATTTCTTTCGGTGCAGTGCGTAGATCCAGTTTTGAACACTACACTTGTCATCGTAATTTGGGAAAATTATGAAAAAATTGAGCTACGTAGTAATTACTGTTTACTTATAGGAAAGAAGTTTCACCTCGATGAGTAGCTTCTCCGTGCACGGAAAGCATGTAAGGAATCCAACAACTTGATCCAGAATGGGGCCGATAGATTTTAGTGCTAAGATCTTCACTATGCGCATGGACTGGGTCAAGCTTGTGGGAATCATTTTCTGGAAGACGGTCGTAAATACATCAAGAAGAAATTTACAAATGTGAATGTCAAGAGGACGGAGAATAAGATGAGTGACGTTCTTGAATGATTACGGATCCAATACAGAGTTCGGAGAATTTGGCAGACAAGTACACCAACGCTGTCAATTTCGGCGTGCCAATGACCCTGATTATTGTTGGGCCTTCTAGATCTGATACAAGCAATCTCTCAAGGAAAGGCACATTCTCAATGACCATAACGTGGAACAGCTGGAGTGATCTCTTCCCAATTGATGTCTTGTTGCGGGGCCAGCAAGACACATAAATCCATCGGAGATTCGTTGAGGCGATGTGGAGGCTAATGAACCCGTGGATCTGCTCAAGACGAAGGTACTTGAGCGTAGTACAGCTGCGGAGCAGGTGCTCCATAGCCTTCTTCGAGATGACAACATCGAAGAGGTTGAGCTGCTTGAGTTGAGGGAGAAGAAGGGCGGGAGCGACATTAATATGGGGAAGATAGCAGGAACTGACGCTGGCGCGGCGCAGCGTTGGCATGAGGCGGAGCGCGGACGGCAGCAGAGAGTGACATCGTCCAGCTTCAAAGCTGAACTCCTCGAGCTGATCTAGGGTGGGGGATAAGAACCACTCGTTGAACTTGGGTTGGAACTTGCAGTTGGTACTGAACATGTGGATGTCAAGGCGTCTGGCTGGCCCAGGATGCGATGAAAGGATCTTGGAGACTGTGTCCATGCGTTTGCAATCCCCGTCGCAGAGGCAGCTGTCGACGGTGAGGTTGAGGGGGACGCAACACCAGAGGGGGCACCACCGCCGGGAGAGCAGGGTGGTCCGCACGGCAGATTTGGTGGGGAGAAGGCCGATGATGACGAGCAGCATGTTATCGGGGAGGCTGCTGATGAAGTCCAGGCTCGCCGGATGCGGTTTTGGCTCGAGCCACCTGCGCTTGTTGGCTGCCTTGCCGTCCATCTCAACTGGCGGCGACGCCGATGTACACGTGTGCTGGTGTGTGTTGTGTGTTGGGTGTGTGCGAGTGCGTCCTTCTATGCATGCCGCCGCGCAGTCGTGAATTGTGCTCGAGTGTGTCCTTTGCGTGCAAGAAGTTTGTCCTCAATGCGCCCTCAATTTACAAGTGTGCGGGGTGCTACCCCGAGTGGTTTCAACTTTGTTTACTTCACCGCGAGTCAGATGGGCCTCTAGTTTACTTATTTTCACCCACTGCCACATGGACCAGCACACGAAGATACAGAACACGAGCTGACAAGGCAGCATGTGGATTGGTTGACCGGTCAACGAAAAAATATACAGAGCTATACGCTGACACAGTGAGCATATAATCCGTCGGTATAGAGAGTTCGAGTGAGAGGGGAGGCCCGTGAGAGATAGCAGAGAGAGAGAAAGAGCTACTCCCTTCGTTCGATAATGTAGTTCCAACATTTTTTTTAAGTCAAACTTTTGAAAATTTGACCAAGTTTATAAAGAAATTACTTATATCTACAATACCAAAGATAAACGATAGTATGAAGTAAGTACATGTTGTGATGAATCTAATGATCGTTCCAGATGTAAATGTTTTTCTCCACATATACCTGGTCAAACTTTTCGGAGGTTTAACTTTTCAAAACATCCATATGCTTATGGACGTGACAGAGTCCCTAACTAGAGAGAGAGAGAGAGAGAGAGAGAGAGTGAAAAAAGTGTGTGTGTGCGTGTGTGAAAGAGACATGGACAACGCACGATAAAAGTAGAGAAAAAGCATGCGTGTCTTATGCAAACATATCACACATGCATCTTCGACAACGAAGGCAAGGTGAGGAGATATTGTGTGGTTGTTTGGAACCGAGAGAGCAAGACCCCTAGCACGTGGCCAGGAGGGGTCTGACAAACAATGGAGAGAGGGCGAGAGAGACGTTACGGAGAAAATGCAGACATGGGGATGAGAGAGTGTATGTTTGTCATAGAAAGATCCCCTGGAGATCGTGATGGGACTACATGGGTGAGAGATCGAGTGACAAGGTGTGTGCGTGATAGAAGATGCCCCGAGAGATATCAAGATAGACGTACGGATGGAAGAAGACAATACGTGTGTTCCTGATGGCTAGTAAGAGATAGTCATACTTAGGAGGGGGGGAGTGCTTGCGCCTATGATGGAGTGAGGGATTATTGTACTTTGGGGGGTGCATGCCACATGGAGAGAGAACAAGGGCGGAGAGTGTTGGATGGGTCTTTATGTATAGCGCAAGCGAGACATGTGTATGTGTGAACCAGGGAGATATAAGGCGAGTTTGGCTTGCGTCCTGAGCATCTTTTGCCTGACCTGGGGTTGTGGTTGGATTTCATGCACGCTTGAGCGGCCACGAGGCTAACAGCAACATGGATGGATATTAGCATTAAATAATTGATGGATGGATTGATTGATGGGACGTTGATGCTTTGCCTGGCCCAGGCATGAACCAAACGCTTCAGCACCACGCAAGCCTGGCCAGGCATAAATATTTTACATCTCACGTCCACACCAGGCAGTACTAGCCATCAAGGCAGGAGGGTCAGGTCCAAACTTACCAATAAAGTTTGAGATAGATTGAGGAGCCGTGATAAGGCTAAGTGGTGCGTCAGATAGCTGAGGGGGGGCGGAGAGATATTCAATCCGTTTGATAATGCAGTGCATGTAAATTTTTTAGAAGTCAAACTTTGGAAACATTGATCAGGTTTACGCAAATGTTATTTATATCTACAATACCAAAGATACATCATACATAACTACATATCATGGTGAATCTAATGGTATATGTTTGACGTACTAGACGTAATTCTTTTTCTCCATGTACATGCTCAAACTTTGTGATGTTTGACTTTTCAATAAATCTATATGCTATGGACCGAGGAGAGTGCCTCAGTCGAGACAGATCAAGTGTGTGTGAAGGAGAATGAGTAAGTGTGCAAAAAGAGTATGTGTGTGTGAAAGAGAAAGTGACAACAAATGATAAATTAGAGAGAGAGTGTGTTTTTTCGTTTCTTATGCAAACATATCACGCATGCATCCCCGAGATGAAAAAGTGAGGCGATGAGATACACGAAGATAGCTAGTGTGTGATTGTTTGAAACGGAGAGAGACACCCCTGTAGCACATGTCCAATAGAGTTCTGGCCAACAAGGAAAAAAGGTCGAGAGGGACACATGGATGGCATGGACGCATGGGGAGGGAGAGAGGGTGTGTTTGTGATAGAGAGATCCCCTCGAGATCGTGAGGGGACTATATGGCTAGGAGATCGAGGGAGTGCGTGCGTGATAGAAAGATGCCCCGAGAGAAATCAAGATAGACCATGCACATGTTTGTGATGGAGACTAAGATTAGCTAGTCATATACATATAGGGGTGGACTGCGTGTGCCTACAATTGAGTGAGAGACCATCATACTTGGCTAGTTGGTCATGAGATTGTGTGTGTGCGTTTGAAATGGAGAGAGAACGAGGGAGAGAGATAGAGTTTAGGATGGGCATATCAAGTGCGAGTGAGATATGCATGTGTATGCGTGACCCAGGTGGATGCAGAGTTTAAGTGAGGGGGGAAAGAGCTCCGAGATGACATAGTGGTGCGTGAGAGAGTTACGGGCAAAGACCCAAGGAATTTGTGTGCGTACGATGAGTGCACCCTAGATATCTAGCTTGGACTAGCTAGAGTATCATACATAGTGTGCGAGAGAGACCTATAGATGGTGTATATATGCATGCGAACTAGAAAGACCCCCCCCCCCCACACACACACACAAAGAGAGAGAGAGAGAGAGAGAGAGAGAGAGAGAGAGAGATGGATGGATAAAAAGGGAGAGGGAGCAACAAGGTTTTTGTTTCAGATGCGTGCGACAGAATTGAAGATTGTCGGCGAGAGAGAGAGAGAACAGGAGTCCGGGAGAGGGGGAGGTCGCGTTTTATGCATCAAAGACTGATATAAACCACGTTTCGATATAAACTTGCATTCAAATATTTAAATTGGAGAACATGTTGTCTGCAATCCACACATGAATGGATATATGTGTACATCAAACAAGTTCATTAATTTGACTTTCAACATGTTTATGGAGTACTATAATACTGTACAACATGCTACTAGATTGAGGTGTTCAATTTTGGATTTAGTTCACTATTTTGACCTACTGAACGAGCTATTTCATTGCATCGAGATATTTCATTTTGGGTTTGATTCGCGTTTTTGAGTGGGTCAACTATTTGTCATATAGTAAATCACTAGCAACGAGCATGTAAAAACACATTACTCCCGATCATCATTTCTCCATCTAAAAAAGAAGTGGCAAGCTAATATTTAAAAATTTGATTCGAATCGACTTGGTAAGGTAGACGTGGATGCTCGTTCTCCCAAAATTAGAACGAACCATTAAACATCCTCTCTACTAGGTGGAATTCGCCCGAGCAAATAAATGGGAGACGCGAAATTACCATCCTATGTGGGACACGCATCAATTGGCCCGTTGTACATCGAGGGTAGGTTCGTAACTTCATCCAAGCGCGCCTTCTCCTCGGCCGAAATGACATGTGCCGAATAATTCATAAACCATGGTTGGCAAAACACGCTCTCCTCACCCGAAATAGCTCGCGCCCACTATTTCAAAATACGCTCTCCTCGCCCGAAATCTCTCGCGCCCACTATAGTTCAAAACACACCCTCCTCGCCCGAAATCGCTCCCGCCCACTATTTGTGGAGAAGCAAAGCTACTCTACTATCCCCAACCCTCAGTACACAGACCCAAGCCGAGAAGCCTATAGGCAAGGGTAGAACTGTAAATCCCCCTCAGATTTCAGACAAATGCGTCGGTAAGACATGGTTCCCCTCCCCTCCCAATTCCCCCCCCCCCCCCCCCGCCCCGCCCGCCCCCATTCATACCTCGTGGGTGCCAAATCACCTTCTCCCTGGGAAGCTCCCTTCTCCCGAGCCGCGAAACCTCAGCCCCACATCCATGGCGCCCCCCACTGCACCAATTTCACAGCCGCCCTCCTCCCTAATGCCGGAGACGTTGTCCATTTGCCGTTGTGCACTGGGCCTTGTGCCTCTTACTCCGTGATGCTGGTGCTGCCTCGACGACGGCCGCGTGAACCGTACCGGAGCCGATTCACCCCCGCCGTTGTTCGTGGCGCCGGAGCGGCTCCAACTTCGTATCCGTCCAGAGTCCTGGCGCTGCTTCCGCGTAGCCGTCGACCTTCACGACATCGCTCTTTCTCTGCCGCTGGTCGCCACCGCAACCGCGCCGGCCTCACCGACTCGACAGCTGGACCTTCCTACTTCACCATGACACCAAATAGGTCGCACCCTCATCTCAAGTCACTTTATTTAGGCGTCAATTGTCTGAATTTTTATTCTGGGCCAATCGATTCCCAATGGGAAGCAACACCCCTCAAGGCGGCGGAGCTCCTAGGCTGCGTGTTGGCTGGTGCCTAACGTAAGGGTGCGGGGCCGCAAGTTCGCCGCAGAAGCAACACTTAGATGACTATGTTTTAGAGTTGCATGGGTTTAAGGTACTGCCGCCACCGGATCTGGATGACGGGGAGTCTTTGTGGATTGTCTCGGGGGCGGCGCAACCACAACAGTGCGGTGGGGCGGGGAGCGGGGTTTTGGCCGGGGCCACGGACGGCGGAGGCAGGTAGCTCTGCTGTTGGTCGCTGGCTGTGCGGGGAAGATTCGGAACAGTGTCAGCCGGGAGGCACAAGACGGCCATCAAGCCATCCGGCGTAGATCGGACAGTACCAAAATAAAATAAAATCGTGTGACCCCAATTTAGTCTTCAGTCAACAGATGTGTGACCACTCTCGTACCTTGCTGTTGATCTCTTAGTGTATTTCTTCAGATCAAAGAGATATGTTGTTCTTAACATTATGCGTTATCTGCATCTTCAGAAACACCGTCTTCCGACTCACCGCAGCTGCTCCAACAAGGGAAGCATACACCAGAAGGGAGCTATAGTCCCCACTCAACAGTTCCCTGCATCGAATGCGCGTGCCCGACATGGACAGCCACAACAACTGCAGGGCCATCGACAAGTCAGCACATGATGCTCACTCCTATGGATGGCATCCAGATAGGTTGTACCCTTATGTTACTTGTGTGCAACATTTATGGCGTTGTTATTCATCTAAGCATGGAAAATAGATCATCACATTTCACTGTATATTCATGCTGATCTCTTACGTCTCTTGTTCAGGAGTTCACGCTGTTCCATAGTTCAGCTAAGATACTTGTTCTTTAGGTAACGTTGTTCCATAGTTATCATCCATCAGCCAATGCTATCCCACAGGCTGGTGATTATAGTATTATACCACTTCTAGTATTACCTATGTTGTTCTTTAATACTTTTGTGTGCCATCTAGTTAATATCGAGTAGAAACGATACATATTCTGTAGCTTTCATCTGTGTTCTCCCTTTAGTTTATGAGACCTGTTGCTGCTAGTTAACCAAGTCCTACTATTTATGTCGTCTCCTACAGGCACTCATTACATAAATCTAACTACTAGTTGTCTTCCATGCATGTTAGATATAATTGCACACACTGATATATCCACAAGAACCTCACGGAGCAATGTAAAGGCCAATAAACTTGATGTCAATGATACCCAATATGATGGAACATGTAAAGGCAGTTCTTCAAAAGACTTGCAGAAAGATGATGAATCCTCTTCACCCCACAAGGTCCTTGCTCTAACTTGGCCTGTGATATGGGTACAACATGCATATAATGTCCTGGAGTGTATCTACTCTGTTGCAATGCCATGTGCTTAGCATGCTGATCATGCATGTAAATATGTCATGCCTTCCTGTTTTTCAATACCTATTCCATTCATGATAACATGTTTTGAAATTCAAGTACTGTCATTCTACTCTATCGCAATGCCATCTTCTTAATTTGGACATCATGCTTCTGAATATCTTATGCATTGTTATTCATCAGTATGTACTTCATCTGTCTGCCATACCATGTTTTTTTACATCGAAGTGCGGTTCTAGTGCTCTGTTGCAATGCCATCATATTTTCCCAATCATACACATGTATGTTGCCTTAGTTATTTCTGTACGTATTCCGCTAGGATATAGTTTTAAATTCAACTAGTGTTTTTTTTTGCTGTGTTGTCCTGTCGTATCCCTAGCGCTTACACCATACTCCCTCCGTCCGGATTACATGTTGCCGAAATGGATAAAAAAGGATGTATCTAGAACTGAAATATGCCTAGACCCATCCATTTTTTTCTGGATGGGGGGAATACATGTCAATATGTCATGCCTTTCTATTCTTCAATACCTATTCCATCTCTCTGTTGTCGCATGTTTTATAACTAAAGCACCATTCTTCTATACAAGGCATGCAAGGGTAAGATGACTATGTTAGAATCTGAAGGGTTACAAACAAGGCCTTTGCAAAAGATCCAAACGCCAGGAGATAATAAAGCAACTACAGTTTTTATAGATACTGCTCCAGCACAGAGAAACCCAACTCCTACTGATAATAAGCAGATTCCAGTGGCCAAAGAACTAGTCCGCTCCAGTCCAGCAAAAATATGTCAACTCAATTCTAAGAAGCGTGTGCATATCCTTGCATCATGAAATTTTATAGCATGCTGATCATATTTTCTACATGTTTATTACCCATCTCTCTTTTAGAAAATAAGCTTAACAGATAGAAGAATTTCTGCAATGGTATCGTTTATGAGGAAAGATTCTTGCAGGAATTCTCTGTGCTCCAATGTAGATGTAAGTACCTGTTGTATATCACTATATTTTTTGTTAATCGGTGTGAATCCAACCTTTATCTGATCTAAATTTAGTTGTAGCAAAATGTATGATTAAAGGCCACAATGTTGATTTCTGTAAGGAAAACGGCCTGGTAGTTTTGCATCCTGAGCTGCATGAGTGTACTATCTCATATCAGTGGGTTTGAATACTTTGATTCTGCAGTGGGTTTTACAGTGTTTTTCTTTACTATGTTGTCCTGTCGTATCCCTAGCTCTTACATCATACTCCCTCCGTCCAGATTAAATGTCGCAGAAATGGATAAAACTGGATGAATCTAGAACTGAAATACGCCTAGACCCATCCATTTATTTCTGGATGGAGGGAATACATGTCAATATGTCATGCCTTTCTATTCTTCAGTACCTATTCCATCTCCGATGTGGCATGTTTTATAACTGAATCACCATTCTTCTATATAAGGCATGCAAGGGGAAGACGGCTATGTTAGAATCTGAAGGGTTACAAACTAGGTCTTTGCAAAAGATCCAAACGCTGGGAGATAATAAACCAACTCCATTTTTCATAGATACTGCTCTAGCACAGAGAAACCCAACTCCCACTAATAATAAGCAGATTCCAGTGGCCAAAGAACTAGTCCGCTCTAGACCAGCAAAAGAATGTCAACTCCATTCTAAGAAGCGCGTGCGTATCATCACATCATGAAATTTTATAGCATTCTGATCATATTTTGTACATGTTTCTTACCCATCTCTCTTTTAGAAAATAAGGTTAAACGATAGAAGACTTCCTCCATTGGGATCGTATTCGAGGAAAATATCTTGCGGGAATTCTCTATGCTCCAATGCTGATGTAAGTACTTGTTGTATATCACTATATTTTTACATCAACATGTATTTTGTTAATCGGCGTGAATCTAACCTTTATCTAATCTAAAATTAGTTGTAGCAAAATGTTAAAGGCGCCAATGTTGATTTTTGTAAGGAAAATTGACTGGTAGTTTTGCATACTGAGCTGCATGAATGTACTATCTCATATCACACACATTACTGAATTGTAGTGCTTCTCTGGTTGCCCATTCGTTCATTGTGTCAATGTTGCTTTCGTACTACCTTACTTGGTTGATGATAGCTGTGCCATATTGTGTTAATTTGGTGTAGGCTAGTTGCCCAAACATTCGTTGTGTCAATGTTGCTTTCCTATTATCTGACTTGGCCAATGATAGCAATACTAGTGTGTTAATTTTGTGCAGGCTGCTGAAGCTAAGAAGACAAACTCTGAAAACAGCAAGGCAACCCCATTGTTTCTTTCCGGTAAATCTAGGCCAGGTAATATGGCAATAACTCATGATTAATCTGTTTGGTTCCCGTCCTAATTTATGTTATGATGCATTGGTCGAGACACTCTCCACTATCAATAATGCAAGCCTGCAAAAATCGCCATCTGAATCTGTTCAGTGTCCTCTGTCTCGAATGCAACGAAATAAATGTATGTTTGTGAACCAATTAATGGCTTAAGCAATGATGGAAATGGTGGATCAATCAGAGGTGCAGAGTCGTGTGACACAACAACTGATCAATGTTTTTAGAGATAGTGTAGCAAAGCAGCAAGAAGTTGCCCACATGCTTATGGGCGTCATCTATGCTGAGGTTGCAGATTGTGACGTTGTAGATGGTTAGGTTCTGCTCATTTATTTGCACCGGCATCAATCTTTGATTGCCCAGTGGATGTAATTTCCTGTAATATATGCTGGATGTGCAACGTTATTCCCTGTATGCCGTACCTTTGCTTGATCGGTTTTGGTCCTGTGCATAATTGCTCGTCGTAATGGGCTCAAATTATCTAATTTGGCCTAAAGACATGTATGAACTTTAGTGGGCCCATTAAGTTAATGGGCCGTTACTAGGCCGAAAGTTAATGGTCGGCCCTCTTACCTCCCGGGTCGTTAACAGGCCGACATCGAAGCGGGCAATGGGTGGCCCCAATTTATTTCATGGGCCATTAACAGGCCGTTATTAAGTTTGGGCTACATATGGCCCAACTATACTGTAGGCCTTTAGTAGGACGAAAGAGACAGCGGGCTTGTACTGGACCATGAAGAGCATGGGCCGCTAAGAGGCCGAAAGTCAGGTCATATTGTAAATGGCCTAACTGTGTTGTGGGCCATTAGCAGGCCGAAAGAGAAACCGGGCTGGTATTGGACCATGACGGGCATGGACCGTTAAAAGGCCAAAACTAAGGTCCGACTACAAATGGCCCAACTCATTTATGGTACGTTAACAGGCCAAAAGGCACATAGGACTGGGAATTGGCCCAACACTTAAATGGGTCGCTAAAAGGCCAAAACTCAGGTCCGACTACAAATGGCCCAACTGATTTATGGGCCGTCAACAGGCTGAATGTGACACCAGGCCAGAAATTGGCCCAACACTTAAATGGGCCGCCAAAAGGCCGAAACTCAGGTCTGACTACAAATGGCCCATCAGATTTATGGGCCGTCAATAGGCTGAAAGACACACCGGGCCGGAAATTAGCCCAACATTTAAATGGGTCGCTAAAAGTCCGAAAGATGTACATCCTGAAAATTGGCCCATCCATTAAATGGGCCGTTAACAGGCCGAAATCTCATCGGGCCGATATTAAGCCCAAATATATAGAGGGCTGTTAACGGGCTCGAACTGACGATGGGCTGCAATGGTGTCAAATATTTAATGGGCCGTTGATGGGCCGAATTGGCACATCTCGTATGGGCTGTGGGCTTAAATGGACCTAACACAAGTAGGCCTTATATGGGCCGGTCTGCTAATTTTTACTGGGCCGGCCTTTTTCACCGGAATGGGCCACTGTTGGGCCATGCCACGTGTCGACCTATCATATGCGCCTCCTGTCCAATGAGTGGATGACATCTATCCCAACGGTGAGGCAACACGTGTTTCCTGCTGCCAATGATGATTTTACACGTGGAAACTCCCCATTGGCCCGGGCTGTTAACGGGTTATTGGATCCAAAACCGGACCCGATAGCTTAACGGAGTTCCATTATGGTGGATGCCACGTGTCGTTCACCCTTGACGAAAGCACTTCTGTGACGCGCGATTTATTGTCATGGAAGTGGACACTTCCGTGATGATAATTTTGGTAATGTCATGGAACACTTCTACGACAGCACACGTATGACTATCTTGATTCTGTCATAAATTTGTCATGGATGTACATGCATGACAGAAAACGCGACCTACTGTGATAAACACGTATCATCACGGAAGTGTATTTTTTTGTAGTGACATCACTTTATATTGCCACTTCTGTATGGACCTTTATTATGTAGTCCATCGCTTTTATTGCTTCCATAACAAGCTCGTATAAAATTTATTTTCTTCGCACTAATAAGTCATGCATATTTAGAGAGCAATTTTTATTGCTTGCACCGATGACAACTTACTTGAAGGATCTTACTCAATCCATAGGTAGATATAGTGGACTCTCATGGCACAACTGGGTTTAAGGATATTTGGAAGCACAAGTAGTATCTCTACTTCGTGCTAGGAATTTTTGGCTAGCATGAGGGGGAAAGGCAAGCTCAACATGTTTGAGAGATCCATGACAATATACTTTAACTGAGATGCGAGAAAACATAAACCATTACGATGTCTTCCTTGCCCAACATCAACTCTTTAGCATGTCATACTTTAATGAGTGCTCACAAAATATAAAAGATGTCCAAGATAGTATATTTATATGTGAAAAACTCTCTCTCCTTATTACTTCTTATTAATTGCAAGGATGACCAAAACTATGTTTGTCAACTCTCAACAACTTTTATGCCTCATACTTTCTATGTGTGAAGTCATTACTATCCTCAAGATCAATATGAACTCTTTTATTCTTTTTATATTCTTTCTATTTTTCTCAAGATCATAGCAAAATAGCAAAGCCCTTTGACTCAATACTAATCTTTCTTATAGATAACTCACGGACTCGATTACATAGAGATCACAAAGCAAGACTCAAAACTAATACATACCGATACTTCAATCTACTAGATCAAGATATTACTAAAGGATCGAACTAAGTAAAACGGTAAAGATAGGAGTGTGATGGTGATACGATACCGGGGCACCTCCCCCAAGCTTGGCAGTTGCCAAGGGGAGTGCCCATACCGATGTGATTATGTCCTCGGAGGTGGTGAAGTAGGGGTTGTCGATGATGTAGGCTTGTTTCTCAGCTTACGCTTGAGAATAGAATTTTGCTCCCTTAAATCCTCGATCTCCCGCTCGAGGCTTAATATTCTTTTGTGAAATTCCTGTTTGTTTTCCTGCAAGAGACGAAAAGGGATAAACTCGATCTTGGGCTTCTTTGCACTATCAGGAAGACTTGACTTTTTAAACTCCACGTGCATGTCCCCTGGTTGAAGTAACGGAACTTCGTCTTCGTCTGAGCTTGTCTCCTCCTTTCCCTTAGGCTCATAGTATTCTTCTTCCTCCATGGTCCAGCCACTATGGTCCAAGTCCCCGTAGACTTTAGGGTCTGCAAGGTAATCAGCCACATTACTTTCTCCCTTCGAATCCTGAGATGACATGTTGCTCAAATCTGTGGCAGAAACAGCACGAAACAAAAACAAAAGATTTTTGCGTGATACGGTGGTCAAAACTTTTGGGAGATTATATAATGATTTTTTACCGAGAATAATACGTAATGTGCAAGAAAATGGAGTACAGGAGGCACACGAGGTGTCCATGAGATAGGGGAGCACACCCTGTGGGGGGGGGGGGGAGGGCGCCCTCCACCCTCGTGGAGCCTCATGTCCCTTTCGGACTACTTCTTTCTTCCCAAAATTCTTAAATATTCCAAAAGGAGAAAAATTGCCATTAGAATTTTTTTGGAGTCGGTTTACTTACCGTACCACATACCTATTCCTTTTCGGAGTCTGAAACATTCTGGAAAGTGTCCCTTATGTATTCCTCTGGGGTTACCGTTTCAATAATATTAGTTTCAACATTAATAGGGTTACCTGAGATATAATGTTTGATTCTTTGACCGTTCACCACTCTCGGACTTGTGCCTTCGAAGTTGTTGATTTTTATGAAACCGGAACGATAGACCTCCTCGATAACGTAAGGACCTTCCCACTTAGAGAGAAGCTTTCCTGCAAAAAATCTTAAACGAGAGTTGAATAGCAACACATAATCACCTACGTTAAATTCTCGCTTTTGTATCCTTTTTTCATGCCATCTTTTAACTTTTTCTTTAAAAAGCTTGGCATTTTCATATGCTTGGGTTCTCCATTCATCAAGTGAGCTAATGTCAAATAACCTCTTCTCACCAGCAAGTTTGAAATCATAGTTGAGCTCTTTAATGGCCCAATATGCCTTATGTTCAAGTTCCAGAGGTAAGTGACACACTTTTGCATAAACCATCTTATACGGAGACATACCCATAGGATTTTTATATGCAGTTCTATAAGCCCATAATGCATCATCAAGTTTCTTGGACCAATTCTTTCTAGATCTATTAAAAGTCTTTTGCAAAATTAACTAAGCTCTCTATTGCTCAACTCTACTTGACCACTAGACTGTGGGTGATAAGTGGATGCAACTCTATGATTAACATCATACTTAGCAAGCATTTTATGGAAAGCATCATGAATAAAATGTGAACAACCATCAGTAATGAGATATCTCGGGACTCCAAACCTTGGAAAAAATAACTTCTTTAAGCATCTTAATAGAGGTGTTATGATCAGCACTACTAGTTGGAATAGCTTCTACCCAATTAGTAACATAATCAACATCAACTAAAATATGTGTATATCCATCACTACTAGGAAAAGGGCTATAGATGGGATGGACACTAATGGCGCACTGTACATGTGGTGCGCCATTACTAAATACTAATGGCGCACCATGTGTTGGTGCGACATTAGTGTGCAAATACTAATGGCGCACCACATCCCACGGTGCGCCATTAGTAAAAAAATTATTTTTTTTTCAAAACTACCAATGGCGCACCGTGGGGGTGGTGCGCCATTAATAGTTGACATAGTAATGGCGCACCACACCCACAGTGCGTCATTAGTAGTTTTGAAAAAAAATTGTTAGTAATGGCGCACCTGTGGACAGTGCGCCATTACTAAGTTTTTTTCAAAAAGAAATTTAATTTTTTTTCTTTTTTTCTTTTCAAAACTAGTAATGGCGCACCGTGGGTGTGGTGCGCCATTACTAACTTGGCCCAAAAGTTCCCGAATGCACCCCCCTGGACCACTTTTTGAGTTTTAAAAAAATAAAAGAAAATGATAAAAATGTCAAAAAAATATAAGAAAATAAGTTTCCCATGTGATATGTGGTCTAGTTGTTGGGAAAATTTATAAATATGAATTTCGACTTTATTTGCAAAATCTCTCTAGAAATTTGTAAAATGGGCATAACTTTTGCATACGAACTCGGATTAAAAAGTTTTTTATATGAAAAATCATCTACTCGAAAAGTTACATCCAAATTTAACCAGGGGAACCTCGTTAAACATTTTCAAAATCCCCGAAAACCTAACAGAAAAAAATTTACGGGGCTTTCAAGAACTAGAGGCAAAAAAATTCAAAAAATTTCAAACTTACTAGTGGCGCCCCATGGATGTGGTGCGCCACTAGTAATAGAAAAAAAATTGGTTTTGAATTTTTTTTGAATCGTTTTTCAAAAAATGATACGTAATATGATACGTAAAAATGATACGTCAGATAGCTGAGGGGGGGAAGAGATATTCCATCTGCTTGATAATGCAGTGCATGTAAATTTTTTAGAAGTCAAACTTTGGAAACATTGATCAGGTTTACGCAAATGTTATTTATATCTACAATACCAAAGATACATCATACATAACTACATATCATGGTGAATCTAATGGTATATGTTTGACGTACTAGACGTAATTCTTTTTTCTCCACGTACATGCTCAAACTTTGTGATGTTTGACTTTTTAATAAATCTATATGCTATGGACCAAGGAGAGTGCCTCAGTCGAGACAGATCAAGTGTGTGTGAAGGAGAATGAGTAAGTGTGCAAAAAGAGTATGTGTGTGTGAAAGACAAAGTGACAAGAAATGATAAATTAGAGAGAGAGTGTGTTTTTTCGTTTCTTATGCGAACATATCACGCATGCATCCCCGAGATGGAAAAGTGAGGCGATGAGATACACGAAGATAGCTAGTGTGTGATTGTTTCCAACGGAGAGAGACACCCCTGTAGCACATGTCCAATAGAGTTCTGGCCAACAAGGAAAAAAGGTCGAGAGGGACGCATGGATGGCATGGACGCATGGGGAGGGAGAGAGGGTGTGTTTGTGATAGAGAGATCCCCTCGAGATCGTGAGGGGACTATATGGCTAGGAGATCGAGGGAGAAATCGAGATAGACCATGCACACGTTTGTGATGGAGACTAAGATTAGCTAGTCATATACATATAGGGGGGGACTGCGTGTGCCTACAATTGAGTGAGAGACCATCATACTTGGCTAGCTGGTCATGAGATTGTGTGTGTGTGCGTGTGAAATGGAGAGAGAACGAGGGAGAGAGATAGAGTTTAAGATGGGCATATCGAGTGCGAGTGAGATATGCATGTGTATGCGTGACCCAGGTGGATGCAGAGTTTAAGAGAGGGGGGGGGAAGAGCTCCGAGATGACATAGTGGTGCATGAGAGAGTTACGGGCAAAGAGCCAAGGAATTTGTGTGTGTACGATGGGTGCACCCAAGATATCTAGCTTGGACTAGCTAGAGTATCATACATAGTGTGCGAGAGAGACCTATAGATGGTGTATATATGCATGCGAACTAGAAAGACCCCCCCCCCCACACACACACAAAGAGAGAGAGAGAGAGAGAGAGAGAGAGAGAGAGAGAGAGAGAGAGAGAGAGAGAGATGGATGGATAAAAAGGGAGAGGGAGCAACAAGGTTTTTGTTTCAGATGCGTGCGATAGAATTGAAGATTGTCGGCGAGAGAGAGAGAGAACAGGAGTCCGGGAGAGGGGGAGGTCGCGTTTTATGCATCAAAGACTGATATAAACCACGTTTCGATATAAACTTGCATTCAAATATTTAAATTGGAGAACATGTTGTCTGCAATCCACACATGAATGGATATATGCGTACATCAAACAAGTTCATTAATTTGACTTTCAACATGTTCATGGAGTACCATAATACTGTTGGGGAACGTAGCAGAAATTCAAAATTTTCCTACGTTTCACCAAGATCTATCTATGGAGAAACCAGTAACGAGGGGAAGGAGAGTGCATCTACATACCCTTGTAGATCGCTAAGCGGAAGCGTTCAAGAGGACGGGGTTGAAGGAGTCGTACTCGTCGTGATTCAAATCACCGATGATCCTAGCGCCGAACGGACGGCACCTCCGCGTTCAACACACGTATGGAACGGAGACATCTCCCATGCCTTGATCCAGCAAGGAGGAGGGAGAGGTTGACGGAGATCCAGCAGCACGACGGCGTGGTGGAAGTAGCGGGATTCCAACAGGGCTTCGCTAAGCGCTGCAGGAGGAGGGAGATGTGTCACGGGAGGGAGAGGCAGGCGCCAGGCCTTAGGTATGATTGCTCCTCCTTTTCCCCACTATATATAGGGCCAAGGGAGAGGGGGAGGGCGCAGCCTTGCCCCTTCCACCAAGGAAGGGTGCGGCCAAGGGTGGGGAGGAGTCCATCCTCCCCAAGGCACCTCGGAGGTGCCTTCCCCCTTTAGGACTCTCCCCTTTTTCTCTTCTCTTGGCGCATGGGCCTCTTGGGGCTGGTGCCCTTGGCCCATGTAGGCCAAGGCGCACCCCCTACAGCCCATGTGGCCCCCCGGGGCAGGTGGCCCCACCCGGTGGACCCACGGGACCCTTCCGGTGGTATCGGTACAATACCGATGACCCAGAAACTTGTCCCGATGGCCGAAATAGCACTTCCTATATATAATTCTTTACCTCCGGACCATTCCGGAACTCCTCGTGACGTCCGGGATCTCATCCGGGACTCCGAACAACTTTCGGGTTACCGCATACTAATATCTCTATAACCCTAGCGTCACCGAACCTTAATTGTGTAGACCCTACGGGTTCGGGAGACATGCAGACATGACCGAGATGACTCTCCGGTCAATAACCAACAGCGGGATCTGGATACCCATGTTGGCTCCCACATGTTCCATGATGATCGCCTCGGATGAACCACGATGTCAAGGACTTAATCAATCCCGTATACAATTCCCTTTGTCTATCGGTACGATACTTGCCCGAGATTCGATCGTCGGTATCCCGATACCTTGTTCAATCTCGTTACCGGCAAGTCTCTTTACTCGTTCCATAACACATCATCCCATGATCAACTCCTTGATCACATTGTGCACATTATGATGATGTCCTACCGAGTGGGCCCAGAGATACCTCTCTGTTTACACGGAGTGACAAATCCCAGTCTCAATTCGTGCCAACCCAACAGACACTTTCGGAGATACCTGTAATGCACCTTTATAGCCACCCAGTTACGTTGTGACGTTTGGTACACCCAAAGCATTCCTACGGTAACTGGGAGTTGCACAATCTCATGGTCTAAGGAAAAGATACTTGACATTAGAAAAGCTTTAGCATACGAACTACACGATCTTTGTGCTAGGCTTAGGATTGGGTCTTGTCCATCACATCATTCTCCTAATGATATGATCCCGTTATCAACGACATCCAATGTCCATAGCTAGGAAACCATGACTATCTGTTGATCACAACGAGCTAGTCAACTAGAGGCTCACCAGGGACAGATTGTGGTCTATGTATTCACACGTGTATTATGATTTCCGGATAATACAGTTATAGCATGAATAAAAGACAATTATCATGAACAAGGAAATATAATAATAATACTTTTATTATTGCCTCTAGGGCATATTTCCAACAGTCTCCCACTAGCACTAGAGTCAATAATCTAGTTCACATCGATATGTGATTAACACTCAAGGTCACATCCCCATGTGACTAACACCCAAAGAGTTTACTAGAGTCAATAATCTAGTTCACATTACCATGTGATTAACACTCGATGAGTTCTGGGTTTGATCATGTTATGCTTGTGAGAGATGTTATAGTCAACGGGTCTGAACCTTTCAGATCCGTGTGTGCTTTACAAATCTCTATGTTATCTCCTAGATGTAGCTACCAAATTCTATTTGGAGCTATTCCAAATAACTGTTCTACTTGGAGCTATTCTAAATTGTTGCTCCATTATACGTATCCGGTATCTCTACTCAGAGCTATCTGGATAGGTGTTAAGCTTGCATCGACGTAACCCTTTACGACGAACCCCTTTACCACCTCCATAATCGAGAAAATTCCTTAGTCCACTAGTTACTAAGGATAACTTTGACCGTTGTCCTGTGATCCATTCTTGGATCACTCTTGTACCCCTTGACTGACTCATGGCAAGGCACACTTCAGGTGCGGGTACACAGCATAGCATACTGTAAAGCCTACATCTTAAGCATAGGGGACGACCTTCGTCCTTTCTCTCTATTCTGCCGTGGTCGAGCTTTAAGTCTTAACTTCATACCTTACAACTCAGGCAAGAACTCCTTCTTCGACTGATCCATCTTGAACACCTTCAAGATCATGTCAAGGTATGTGCTCATTTGAAAGTACCATTAAGCGTTTTGATCTATCCTTATAGATCTTGATGCTCAATGCTCAAGTAGCTTAATCCAGGCTTTCCATTGAAAAACACTTTCCAAATAACCCTATATGCTTTTCAGAAATTCTACGTCATTTCCGATCTATGATATGTCGACAACATATATTCATCAGAAATTCTATAGTGCTCCCACTCACTTCTTTGGAAATACAAGTTTCTCATAAACTTTGTATACACCCAAATCTTTGATCATCTCATCAAAGCATACATTCCAACTCCGAGATGCTTACTCCAGTCCTTAGAAGGATCGCTGGAGCTTTGCATACTTATTAGCATCTTTCAGGATTGACAAAACCTTCCGGTTGTATCAAATACAACCTTTCCTCAAGAAAATCGCCAAGGAAACAATGTTTTGACATCCTATCTGCAAGATTTCATAAATAATGCAGTAATCGCTAATATAATTCCAACAGACTCTTAGCATCACTACGAGTGAGAAAGTCTCACCGTAGTCAACTCCTTGAACTTGTCAGAAAACATCTTAACGACAAGTCGAGCTTTCTTAATGGTGACATTTACCATCATTGTCCGTCTTCCTTTTTAAAATCCATCTGTACTCAATAGCATTACGACCATCGAGCCGTTCTGCCAAAGTCTACACTTTGTTTTCATACATGGATCCTCTCTCGGATTTTATGGTCTCGAGCCATTTATCGGAATCCGGGCCCACCATCGCTTCTCCACAGCTTGTAGGCTCATTGTTGCCTAGCAACATGACTTCCAAGACAGGATTACGTACCACTCAGAAGTAGTACGCATCCTTGTCATCCTACGAGGTTTGTGAGTGACTTGATCCGAAGTCTCATGATCAATATCATAAGCTTCCACTTCAATTGGTGTAGGTGCCACAGGAACAACTCTTTGTGCCCTGCTATACACTAGTTGAAGTGACGGTTCAATAACCTCATCAAGTCTCCACCATCCTCCCACTCAATTCTTTCGAGAGAAACTTTTCCTCAAGAAAGGAACCGATTCTAGAAACAATCCCTTATTGCTTTCGAATCTGAGACAGGAGGTATACCCAACTATTTTAGGTGTCCTATGAAGATGCATTTATCCGCTTTGGGTTCGAGCTTATCAGCCTGAAACTTTTTTCACATAAGCGTCGCAGTCCCAAAATTTTAAGGAACGACAGCTTAGGTTTCTCCAAACCATAGTTCATACGGTGTCGTCTCAACGGAGTTTCGTGGTGCCCTATTAAAGTGAGTGCGGTTGTCTCTAATGCCTAACCCATGAACAATAGTGGTAATTTGATAAGAGACATCATGGTATGCACCATATCCAATAGGGTGAAATTATGATGTACAGACAGACCATCACACTATGGTGTTCCAGGCTGTATTAGTTGTGAAACAATATCCACAATGTCTTAATTCTGTGCCAAACTCGTAATTCAGATATTCATCTCTATGATCATATCATAGATCTTTTATCCTCTTGTCACGATGATGTTTCAACTTCACACTGAAATTACTTGAACCTTTCAATAATTCAGACTCGTGATTCATCAAGTAAATATACTCAAATCATCTGTGAAGTAAGAACATAACGATATCCACTACACACCTCAGCCCTCATTGGACTGCACACATCAAAATGTATTACTTCCAACAAGTTGCTTTCCAGTTCCATTTTTCTGAAACCGAGGCTTTCAGTCATCTTGCCCATGTGGTATGATTTGCATGTCTCAAGTGATTCAAAATCAAGTAAGTCCAAACGGTCCATTTGCATGGAGTTTCTTCATGCATAATCACCAATAGACATGGTTCGCATGTCTCAAACTTTTCAAAAATGAGTGAGTCCAAAGATCCATCAACATGGAGCTTCTTCATGCATTTTATACCAATATGACTTACGTGGCAGTGCCACAAGTAGGTGGTACTATCATTACTATCTTTTGGCATGAACATGTGTATCACTACGATCGAGATTCAATAAACCATTCAATTTAGGTGCAAGACCATTGAAGGTATTATTCAAATAAACAGAGTAACCGTTATTCTCCTTAAATGAATAACCGTATTCCAATAGACATAATCCAATCATGTCTATGCTCAACGCAAACACCAATCTCGATGGTAGAGGGAGCGTGCGATGCGTGATCATATCAACATTGGAAACACTTCCAACACATATCGTCAGCTCACCTTTAGCTAGTCTCTGTTTATTCCGTAGCTTTTATTTCGAGTTACTAATACTTAGCAACCGAACCGGTATCTAATACCCTGGTGCTACTAGGAGTACTAGTAAAGTACACATCAACACAATGTATATCCAATATACTTCTATCGACCTTGCCAGCCTTCTAATCTACCAAGTATCTAGGGTAATTCTGCTCCAGTGGTTGTTCCCCTTATTACAGAAGCACTTAGTCTCGGGTTTGGGTTTAACCTTGGGTTTCTTCACTAGAGCAGCAGCTGATTTGCCGTTTCATGAAGTATCCCTTCTTGCCCTTGCCCTTCTTGAAACTAGTGGTTTCACCAACCATCAACAATTGATGCTCCTTCTTGATTTCTACTTTTGTGCTGTCAAACATCGCGAATATCTCAAGGATCATCATATATGTCCCTGATATATCATAGTTCATCACGAAGCTCTAGCAGCTTGGTGGTAATGACTTCGGAGAACCATCACTTTTTCATCTGGAAGATCAACTCCCACTCGATTCAAGCGATTGTTGTACTCAGACAATCTGAGCACAAGCACAACAATTGAGCTTTTCTCCTTAGTTTGCAGGCTAAGAAAATCGTCAGAGGTCTTATACCTCTTGACGTGGGCACGAGCCTGAAATCCCAATTTCAGCCCTCGAAACATCTCATATGTTTCGCGACGTTTCAAAAATGTCTTTGGTGCCTCAATTCTAAACCATTTAGCATTACGCACTGAACTATCATGTAGTTATCAAAATGTGTATGTCAGATGTTCGCAACATCCACAGACAATGTTCGAGGTTCAGCACACTGAGCGGTGCATTAAGGACATAAGCCTTCTATGAAGCAATGAGGACAATCCTCAGTTTACGGACCTAGTCCGCATAATTGCTACTATTAACTTTCAACTAAATTTTTCTCTAGGAACATATCTAAACAGTAGAACTGAAGCGCGAGCTACGACATAATTTGCGAAGACCTTTTGACTATGTTCAAGATAATTAAGTTCATCTTATGAACTCCCACTCAGATAGACATCCCTCTGGTCATCTAAGTGATCACATGATCCGAGTCAAACTAGGCCGTGTCCGATCATCACGTGAGACGGACTAGTCATCATCGGTGAACATCTTCATGTTGATTGTATCTTCTATACGACTAATGCTCGACCTTTCGGTCTCCGTGTTCCGAGGCCATGTCTGTACATGCTAGGCTCGTCAAGTTAACCCTAAGTGTATTGCTTGTGTAAATCTGTCTTACACCCGTTGTATGTGAACGTAAGGATCTATCACACCCGATCATCACGTGGTGCTTCGAAGCGACGAACTGTAGCAACAGTGCACAGTTAGGGGAGAACACTTCTTGAAATTGTTGTAAGGGATCATCTTATTTACTACCGTCGTTCTAAGTAAACAAGATGCATAAACAAGATAAACATCACATGCAATCAAATAGTGACATGATATGGCCATCATCACTTTGCTCCTTTTGATCTCCATCTTCGGGGCTCCATGATCATCATCTCACCGGCATGACACCATGACCTCCATCATCATGATCTCCATCATCGTGTCTTCATGAAGTTGTCTCGCCAACTATTACTTCTACTACTATGGCTACCAGTTAGCAATAAAGTAAAGTAATTACATGGCGTTTATGTTGACACGCAGGTCATAAATAAATTAAGACAACTCCTATGGCTCCTGCCGGTTGTCATACTCATCGACATGCAAGTCGTGATTCCTATTACAAGAACATGATCAATCTCATACATCACATATATCATTCATCACATCCTTTGGCCATATCACATCACATAGAATACCCTGCAAAAACAAGTTAGACGTCCTCTAATTGTTGTTTGCATGTTTTACGTGGCTGCTATGGGTTTCTAGCAAGAACATTTCTTACCTACGCAAAGACCACAACGTGATATGCCAATTGCTATTTACCCTTCATAAGGACCCTTTTCATCGAATCCGATCCGACTAAAGTGGGAGAGACAGACACCCGCCAGCCACCTTATGCAACTAGTGCATGTTTGTCGGTGGAACCAGTCTCACGTAAGAGTACGTGTAAGGTTGGTCCGGGCCGCTTCATCCCACGATGCCGCCGAATCAAGATAAGACTAGTAACGGCAAGCATATTGAACAAAATCAATGCCCACAACTACTTTGGGGAACGTAGTTCATGATAAGACTAGTAACGGCAAGCACATAGAATCTACGCAATAGACCTAGCTCATGATGCCACTGTTGGGGAACGTAGCAGAAATTCAAATTTTTCCTACGTGTCACCAAGATCTACCTATGGAGAAACTAGCAACGAGGGGAAGGAGAGTGCATCTACATACCCTTGTAGATCGCTAAGCGGAAGCGTTCAAGAGAACGGGGTTGAAGGAGTCGTACTCGTCGTGATTCAAATCACCGATGATCCTAGCGCCGAACGGACGGCACCTCCGCGTTCAACACACGTACGGAACGGAGACGTCTCCCATGCCTTGATCCAGCAAGGAGGAGGGAGAGGTTGATGGAGATCCAGCAGCACGACGGCGTGGTGGAAGTAGCGGGATTCCAACAGGGCTTCGCTAAGCGCTGCAGGAGGAGGGAGATGTGTCACGGGAGGGAGAGGGAGGTGCCAGGCCTTAGGTATGATTGCTCCTCCTTTTCCCCACTATATATAGGGCCAAGGGAGAGGGGGAGGGCGCAGCCTTGCCACTTCCTCCATGGAAGGGTGCGGCCAAGGGTGGGGAGGAGTCCATCCTCCCCAAGGCACCTCGGAGGTGCCTTCCCCCTTTAGGACTCTCCCCTTTTTCTCTTCTCTTGGCGCATGGGCCTCTTGGGGCTGGTGCCCTTGGCCCATGTAGGCCAAGGCGCACCCCGTACAGCCCATGTGCCCCCCCGGGGCAGGTGGCCCCACCCGGTGGACCCCCGGGGCCCTTCCGATGGTCCCGGTACAATACCGATGACCCCGAAACTTGTCCCGATGGCCGAAATAGCACTTCCTATATATAATTATTTACCTCCGGACGATTCCGGAACTCCTCGTGACGTCTGGGATCTCATCCGGGACTCCTAACAACTTTCGGGTTACCGCATACTAATATCTCTATAACCCTAGCATCACCGAACCTTAAGTGTGTAGACCCTACGGGTTCGGGAGACATGCAGACATGACCGAGATGACTCTCCGGTCAATAACCAACAGCGGGATCGGGATACCCATGTTGGCTCCCACATGTTCCATGATGATCTCATCGGATGAACCACGATGTCAAGGACTTAATCAATCCCGTATACAATTCCCTTTGTCTATCGGTACGATACTTGCCCGAGATTCGATCGTCGGTATCCCGATACCTTGTTCAATCTCGTTACCGGCAAGTCTCTTTACTCGTTCCCTAACACATCATCCCGTGATCAACTCCTTGATCACATTGTGCACATTATGATGATGTCCTACCGAGTGGGCCCAGAGATACCTCTTCGTTTACACGGAGTGACAAATCTCAGTCTCAATTCGTGCCAACCCAACAGACACTTTCGGAGATACCTGTAATGCACCTTTATAGCCACCCAGTTACGTTGTGACGTTTGGTACACCCAAAGCATTCCTACGGTATCCGGGAGTTGCACAATCTCATGGTCTAAGGAAAAGATACTTGACATTAGAAAAGCTTTAGCATACGAACTACACGATCTTTGTGCTAGGCTTAGAATTGGGTCTTGTCCATCACATCATTCTCCTAATGATGTGATCCCGTTATCAACGACATCCAATGTCCATAGCCAGGAAACCATGACTATCTGTTGATCACAACGAGCTAGTCAACTAGAGGATCACCAGGGACAGATTGTGGTCTATGTATTCACACGTGTATTACGATTTCCGGATAATACAGTTATAGCATGAATAAAAGACAATTATCATGAACAAGGAAATATAATAATAATACTTTTATTATTGCCTCTAGGGCATATTTCCAACAAATACTGTACAACATGCTACTAGATTGAGGTGTTCAATTTTGGATTTAGTTCACTATTTTGACCTACTGAACGAGCTATTTTATTGAATCGAGATATTTCATTTTGGGTTTGATTCGCGTTTTTGAGTGGGTCAACTATTTGTCATATAGTAAATCACTAGCAACGAGCATGTAAAAACACATTACTCCCGATCATCATTTCTCCATCTAAAAAAGAAGTGGCAAGCTAATATTTCAAAATTTGATTCGAATCGACTTGGTAAGGTAGACGTGGATGCTCGTTCTCCCAAAATTAGAACGAACCATTAAACATCCTCTCTGCTAGGTGGAATTCGCCCGAGCAAATAAATGGGAGACGCGAAATTACCGTCCTATGTGGGACAAACATCAATTGGCCCGTTGTACATCGAGGGTAGGTTCGTAACTTCATCCAAGCGCGCCTTCTCCTCGGCCGAAATGACATGTGCCGAATAATTCATAAACCATGGTCGGCAAAACACGCTCTCCTCGCCCAAAATAGCTCGCGCCCACTATTTCAA
The DNA here is from genome assembly GCA_963921465.1 of Triticum timopheevii. Taxonomy (NCBI): domain Eukaryota; kingdom Viridiplantae; phylum Streptophyta; class Magnoliopsida; order Poales; family Poaceae; genus Triticum; species Triticum timopheevii. The sequence continues at coordinate 597,863,390 of OY997266.1, read as the reverse complement.
AATACGCTCTCCTCGCCCGAAATCTCTCGCGCCCACTATAGTTCAAAACATGCCCTCCTCGCCCGAAATCGCTCCCGCCCACTATTTGTGCAGAAGCAAAGCTTCCTTACTATCCCCAACCCTCAGTACACAGACCCAAGCCAAGAAGCCTATAGGCAAGGGTAGAACTGTAAATCCCCCTTAGATTTCAGACAAATGCGTCCGTAAGACATGGTTCCCCTCCCCTCCCAATCCCCCCCCCCCCGCCCCGCCCTCCCCCATTCATACCTCGTGGGTGCCAAATCACCTTCTCCCTGGGAAGCTCCCTTCTCCCGAGCTGCGAAACCTCAGCCCCACATCCATGGCGCCCCCACCGCACCAATTTCACAGCCTCCCTCCTCCCTAATGCCGGAGACGTTGTCCATTTGCCGTTGTGCACTGGGCCTTGTGCCTCTTATTCCGTGATGCTGGTGCTGCCTCGACAACGGCCGCGTGAACTGTACCGGAGCCGATTCACCCCCGCTGTTGTTCACGGCGCCGGAGCGGCTCCAACTTCGTATCCGTCCAGAGTCCTGGTGCTGCTTCCGCGTAGCCGTCGACCTTCACGACATCGCTCTTTCCCTGCCGCTGGTCGCCACCGCAACCGCGCCGGCCACACCGACTCGACAGCTGGACCTGCCTACTTCACCATGCCACCAAATAGGTCGCAACCTCATCTCAAATTACTTTATTTAGGCGTCAATTGTCTGAATTTTTATTCCGGGCCAATCGATTCCCAACGGGAAGCAGCACCCCTCAAGGCGGCGGAGCTCCTAGGCTGCGTGTTGGCGGGTGTCTAACGTAAGGGTGCGGGGCCGCAAGTTCGCCGCAGAAGCAACACTTAGATGACTATCTTTTAGAGTTGCATGGGTTGAAGGTACTGCCGCCACCGGATCTGGATGACGGGGAGTCTTTGTGGATTGTCCCGGGGGCGGCGCAACCACGACAGTGTGGTGGGGCGGGGGGGGGGGGGTTTGGCCGGGGCCACGGACGGCGGAGGCAGGCAGCTCTGCCATTGGTCGCTGGCTGCGCGGGGAAGATTCCGAACAGTGTCAGCCGGGAGGCACAAGACGGCCATCAAGCCATCCGGCGTAGATCGGACAGTACCAAAATAAAATAAAATCGTGTGACCCCAATTTAGTCTTCAGTCAACAGATGTGTGACCACTCTCGTACCTTGCTGTTGATCTCTTAGTGTATTTCTTCAGATCAAAGAGATATGTCGTTCTTAACATTATGCGTTATCTGCATCTTCAGAAACACCGTCTTCCGACTCACCGCAGCTGCTCCAACAAGGGAAGCATACACCAGAAGGGAGCTATAGTCCCCACTCAACAGTTCCCTGCATCGAATGCGCGTGCCCGACATGGACAGCCACAACAACTGCAGGGCCATCGACAAGTCAGCACATGATGCTCACTCCTATGGATGGCATCCAGATAGGTTGTACCCTTATCTTACTTGTGTGCAACATTTATGGCGTTGTTATTCATCTAAGCATGGAAAATAGATCATCACATTTCACTGTGTATTCATGCTGATCTCTTACGGGTCTTGTTCAGGAGTTCACGCTGTTCCATAGTTCAGCTAAGATACTTGTTCTTTAGGTAACGTTGTTCCATAGTTATCATCCATCAGCCATTGCTATCTCACAGGCTGGTGATTATAGTATTATACCACTTCTAGTATTACCCATGTTGTTCTTTAATACTTTTGTGTGCCATCTAGTTAATATCGAGTAGAAACGATACATATTCTGTAGCTTTCATCTGTGTTCTCCCTTTAGTTTATGAGACCTGTTGCTGCTAGTTAACCAAGTCCTACTATTTATGTCGTCTCCTACAGGCACTCATTACATAAATCTAACTACTAGTTGTCTTCCATGCATGTTAGATATAATTGCACACACTGATATATCCACAAGAACCTCACGGAGCAATGTAAAGGCTAATAAACTTGATGTCAATGATACCCAATATGATGGAACATGTAAAGGCAGTTCTTCAAAAGACTTGCAGAAAGATGATGAATCCTCTTCACCCCACAAGGTCCTTGCTCTAACTTGGCCTGTGATATGGGTACAACATGCATATAATGTCCTGGAGTGTATCTACTCTGTTGCAATGCCATGTGCTTAGCATGCTGATTATGCATGTAAATATGTCATGCCTTCCTGTTTTTCAATACCTATTCCATTCATGATAACATGTTTTGAAATTCAAGTACTGTCATTCTACTCTATCGCAATGCCATCTTCTTAATTTGGACATCATGCTTCTGAATATCTTATGCATTGTTATTCATCAGTATGTACTTCATCTGTCTGCCATACCATGTTTTTTTACATTGAAGTGTTGTTCTAGTGCTCTTTTGCAATGCCATCTTATTTTCCCAATCATACACATGTATGTGTTCGCACACGAACACGTCACCGTGTACCCTCGACGCCGGGGGTGATGCACCGCAGCTCACGTCGAAGGAGACCCGCCAGAAGCGCGGTACGCAAGACAATCCGGCGGGCGCTTTTGTACACCCGAAACCCTACACGCCCGGGAGGGACCCCGTCAGGGCGCGCGGCGGCTATGGGCTGCCCTAGGTCAGCCTGACCGCCCCTAGGGCCTCGAGGTTCGCCGCCCTGCAAAAGAAGAACGAACGTAGAATGAGGAAGAAGAAGAACTAGGGTTAAGGAGAAAAGATAAAACATAAAAGTGGTAGATGATTGTTCGATTGTGTGTTGTTGTTCAATCGGCCGTCACCTCTTGTCTATATAAGAGGCGGGTGGACTTCCCTTACAAGAAAAGGACTTGCCTAGCCGTCCAAATCATCAAAACCTAGTAAAACACGGACTATTCAGGACCCCCGGCCCGGATGTCCGGCTCAAGGCCCGGATGATCCGGCCTAGTCCAGTTTCTTGACAGCAGCTTACTATTTTGGCTCTAGAATCCTCATATGACCTCGGATTTGGACGTCTTTTATATCAAAATCAACCGCCTCAACGAGACTCACAACTTTCATGTTGAACACTTTTTCATCCGAGGCCATCTTGAGGGTGTTTCCGGCCATTTTCTAAAGTCTGCAGCAGAAAAACGTGTCCGGACACCCGGACGATTGCCCGGATTGTCCGGCCTTTACCCGGATCATCCGGGAGTTGATCCAGATCATCCGGCTTCAACTTTTAGCTTCTGTTGTTTTGGTCAATTTTTCGGCCCTCGGCCGGATGATCTGGACCCCGGTCCGGATGATCCGGCCATACAGTGCTGCAGCGCACACTTTTGGCTGTAACTTTTGCATACAAACTCGGATGGGGACGAGTTTTATATCAAAATCGACCGTTTCGACGAGACGAAGACAATCCATGTAGATAATGTTTCCATTTAAGGTCGTATTGGGGTATTAATCAGCCAAACTGTACTCTGAATATAAGATCTTAGTACTTTGAGCATAGTTTCGGCCTTCGAGATGAAATCGGACTGCGATGACCCAAACTTCAATGATGTTCATATCGATAATACGGAACTCTTTCATGAAGATCACTTCTCCATTTGACGCCATCTTAAATAAATTATTGACCGTGCCAAAATCTGGTGTCAACAGTATGTTGCCTTAGTTTTAAATTCGACTAGTGTTTTTTTTGCTGTGTTGTCCTATCGTATCCCTAGAGCTTACACTATACTCCCTCCATCCGGATTACATGTTGCCGAAATGGATAAAAAAGGATGTTTCTAGAACTGAAATATGCCTAGACCCATCCATTTTTTTCTTGATGGAGGGAATACATGTCAATATGTCATGCCTTTCTATTCTTCAGTACCTATTCCATCTCTCTGTTGTCGCATGTTTTATAACTAAAGCACCATTCTTCTATACAAGGCATGCAAGGGTAAGATGACTATGTTAGAATCTGAAGGGTTGCAAACAAGGCCTTTGCAAAAGATCCAAACGCCGGGAGATAATAAACCAACTACAGTTTTTATAGATACTATTCCAGCACAAAGAAACCCAACTCCTACTGATAATAAGAAGATTCCAGTGGCCAAAGAACTAGTCCGCTCCAGTCCAGCAAAAATATGTCAACTCAATTCTAAGAAGCGTGTGCATATCCTTGCATCATGAAATTTTATAGCGTGCTGATCATATTTTCTACATGTTTCTTACCCATCTCTCTTTTAGAAAATAAGCTTAATAGATAGAAGAATTTCTGCAATGGTATCGTTTATGAGGAAAGATTCTTGCAGGAATTCTCTGTGCTCCAATGTAGATGTAAGTACCTGTTGTATATCACTATATTTTTACATCAGCATGTATTTTGTTAATCGATGTGAATCCAACCTTTATCTAATCTAAATTTAGTTGTAGCAAAATGTATGATTAAAGGCCACAATGTTGATTTCTGTAAGGAAAACGGCCTGGTAGTTTTGCATCCTGAGCTGCATGAGTGTACTATCTCATATCAGTGGGTTTGAATACTTTGATTCTGCAGTGGGTTTTATAGTGTTTTTCTTTACTATGTTGTCCTGTCGTATCCCTAGCTCTTACATCATACTCCCTCCGTCCGGATTAAATGTCGCAGAAATGGATAAAACTGGATGAATCTAGAACTGAAATATGCCTAGACCCATCCATTTATTTCCGGATGGAGGGAATACATGACAATATGTCATGCCCTTCTATTCTTCGGTACCTATTCCATCTCCGATGTACCATGTTTTATAACTGAATCACCATTCTCCTATATAAGGCATGCAAGAGGAAGACGGCTATGTTAGAATCTGAAGGGTTACAAACCAGGTGTTTCCAAAAGATCCAAACGCTGGGAGATAATAAACCAACTCCATTTTTCATAGATACTGCTCTAGCACAGAGAAACCCAACTCCCACTGATAATAAGCAGATTCCAGTGGCCAAAGAACTAGTCCGCTCCAGTCCAGCAAAAGAATGTCAACTCCATTCTAAGAAGCGCGTGCGTATCCTCACATCATGAAATTTTATAGCATTCTGATCATATTTTGTACATGTTTCTTACCCATCTCTCTTTTAGAAAATAAGGTTAAACGATAGAAGACTGCCTCCATTGGGATCGTATTCGAGGAAAATATCTTGCGGGAATTCTCTATGCTCCAATGCTGATGTAAGTACTTGTCGTATATCACTATATTTTTACATCAACATGTATTTTGTTAATCGGCGTGAATCTAACCTTTATCTAATCTAAAATTAGTTGTAGCAAAATGTTAAAGGCGCCAATGTTGATTTTTGTAAGGAAAATTGACTGGTAGTTTTGCATACTGAGCTGCATGAATGTAATATCTCATATCACACACATTACTGAATTGTAGTGCTTCTCTGGTTGCCCATTCGTTCATTGTGTCAATGTTGCTTTCGTACTACCTTACTTGGTTGATGATAGCTGTGCCATATTGTGTTAATTTGGTGTAGGCTAGTTGCCCAAACGATCGTTGTGTCAATGTTGCTTTCCTATTATCTTACTTGGCCAATGACAGCAATACTAGTGTGTTAATTTTGTGCAGGCTGCTGAAGCTAAGAAGACAAACTCTGAAAACAGCAAGGCAACCCCATTGTTTCTTTCCGGTAAATCTAGGCCAGGTAATATGACAATAACTCATGATTAATCTGTTTGGTTCCCGTCCTAATTTATGTTATGATGCATTGGTCAAGACACTCTCCACTATCAATAATGCAAGCCTCCAAAAATCGCCATCTGAATCTGTTAAGTGTCCTCTGTCTCGAATGCAACGGAATAAATGTATGTTTGTGAACCAATTAATGGCTTAAGCAATGATGGAAATGGTGGATCAATCAGAGGTGCAGAGTCGTGCCACACAACAACTGATCAATGTTTTCAGAGATAGTGTAGCAAAGCAGCAAGAACTTGCCCACATGCTTATGGGCGTCATCTATGCTGAGGTTGCAGATTGTGACGTTGTAGATGGTTAGGTTCTGCTCATTTATTTGCACTGGCATCAATCTTTGATTGCCTAGTGGATGTAATTTCATGTAATATATGCTGGATGTGCAACGTTATTCCCTGTATGCCGTACCTTTGCTTGATCGGTTTTGGTCCTGTGCATAATTGCTCGTCGTAATGGGCTCAAATTATCTAATTTGGCCTAAAGACTTGTACGAACTTTAGTGGGCCCATTAAGTTAATGGGCCGTTACTAGGCCGAAAGTTAATGGTCGGCCCTCTTACCTCCCGGGTCGTTAACAGGCCGACATCGAAGCGGGCAATAGGTGGCCCCAATTTATTTCACGGGCCGTTAACAGGCCGTTACTAAGTTTGGGCTACATATGGCCCAACTATACTATAGGCCTTTAGCAGAACGAAAGAGACAGCGGGCTTGTACTGGACCATGAAGAGCATGGGCCGCTAAGAGGCCGAAAGTCAGGTCATATTGTAAATGGCCTAACTGTGTTGTGGGCCATTAGCAGGTCGAAAGAGAAACTGGGCTGGTATTGGACCATGACGGGCATGGGCTGTTAAAAAGCCAAAACTAAGGTCCGACTACAAATGGCCCAACTCATTTATGGTACGTTAACAGGCCGAAAGGCACACAGGACTGGGAATTGGCCCAACACTTAAATGGGTCGCTAAAAGGCCAAAACTCAGGTCCGACTACAAATGGCCCAACTGATTTATGGGCCGTTAACAGGCTGAATGTGACACCAGGCCAGAAATTGGCCCAACACTTAAATGGGCCGCTAAAAGGCTGAAACTCAGGTCCGACTACAAATGGCCCATCAGATTTATGTGCCGTCAATAGGGTGAAAGACACACCGGGCCGGAAATTAGCCCAACATTTAAATGGGTCGCTAAAAGTCTGAAAGATGTACATCCTGAAAATTGGCCCATCCATTAAATGGGCCGTTAACAGGCCGAAATCTTATCGAGCCGATATTGAGCCCAAATATATAGCGGGCTGTTAACGGGCTCGAACTGACGATGGGCTGCAATGGTGTCAAATCTTTAACGGGCCGTTGATGGGCCGAATTGGCACATCTCGTATGGGTTGTGGGCTTAAATGGACCTGACACAAGTAGGCCTTATATGGGCCGGTCTGCTAATTTTTACTGGGCCCGTCTTTTTCACCGGAATGGGCCACTGTTGGGCCGTGCCACGTGTCGACCTATCATATGCGCCTCCTGTCCAATGAGTGGATGACATCTATCCCAACGGTGAGGCAACACGTGTTTCCTGCTGCCAATGATGATTTTACACGTGGAAACTCCCCATTGGCCCGGGCTGTTAACGGGTTATTGGATCCAAAACTGGACCCGATAGCTTAACGGTGTTCCATTACGGTGGATGCCACGTGTCGGTCACCCTTGACGAAAGCACTTCTGTGACGCGCGATTTATTGTCATGGAAGTGGACACTTCCGTGATGATAATTTTGGTAATGTCATGGAACACTTCTACGACAGCACAGGTATGACTATCTTGATTCTGTCGTAAATTTGTCATGGATGTACATGCATGACAGAAAACGCGACCTACTGTGATAAACACGTATCATCACGGAAGTGTATTTTTTTGTAGTGATGTCACTTTATATTGCCACTTCTGTATGGACCTTTATTATGCAGTCCATTGCTTTTATTGCTTCCATAACAAGCTCGTATAAAATTTATTTTCTTCACACTAATAAGTCATGCATATTTAGAGAGCAATTTTTATTGCTTGCACCGATGACAACTTACTTGAAGGATCTTACTCAATCCATAGGTAGATATAGTGGACTCTCATGGCACAACTGGGTTTAAGGATATTTGGAAGCACAAGTAGTATCTCTACTTCGTGCTAGGAATTTTTAGCTAGCATGAGGGGGAAAGGCAATCTCAACATGTTTGAGAGATCCATGACAATATACTTTAACTGAGATGCGAGAAAACATAAACCATTACGATGTCTTCCTTGCCCAACATCAACTCTTTAGCATGTCATACTTTAATGAGTGCTCACAAAATATAAAAGATGTCCAAGATAGTATATTTATATGTGAAAAACTCTCTTTCCTTATTACTTCTTATTAATTGGAAGGATGACCAAAACTATGTTTGTCAACTCTCGACAACTTTTATGCCTCATACTTTCTATGTGTGAAGTCATTACTATCCTCAAGATCAATATGAACTCTTTTATTCTTTTTATATTCTTTCTATTTTTCTCAAGATCATAGCAAAATAGCAAAGCCCTTTGACTCAACACTAATCTTTCTTATAGATAACTCATGGACTCAATTACATAGAGATCACAAAGCAAGACTCAAAACTAATACATACCGATACTTCAATCTACTAGATCAAGATATTACTAAAGGATCGAACTAAGTAAAACGGTAAAGATAGGAGTGTGATGGTGATACGATACTGGGGCACCTCCCCCAAGCTTGGCAGTTGCCAAGGGGAGTGCCCATACCCATGTGATTATGTCCTCGGAGGTGGTGAAGTAGGGGTTGTCGATGATGTAGGCTTGTTTCTCAGCTTACGCTTGAGAATAGAATTTTGCTCCCTTAAATCCTCGATCTCCCGCTCGAGGCTTAATATTCTTTTGCGAAATTCCTGTTTGTTTTCCTGCAAGAGAAGAAAAGGGATAAACTCGATCTTGGGCTTCTTTGCTTTATCAGGAAGACTTGACTTTTTAAACTCCACGTGGATATCCCCTGGTTGAGGTAATGGAACTTCGTCTTCGTCTGAGCTTGTCTCCTCCTTTCCCTTAGGCTCATAGTATTCTTCTTCCTCCATGGTCCAGCCACTATGGTCCAAGTCCCCGTAGACTTTAGGGTCTGCAAGGTAATCAGCCACATTACTTTCTCCCTTCGAATCCTGAGATGACATGTTGCTCAAATCTGTGGCAGAAACAGCCCGAAACAAAAACAAAAGATTTTTGCGTGATACGGTGATCAAAACTTTTGGGAGATTATATAATGATTTTTTACCGAGACTAATACGTAATGTGCAAGAAAACGGAGTATAGGAGGCACACGAGGTATCCACGAGACAGGGGAGCACGCCCTGTGGGGGGGGGGGGGAGGGCGCCCTCCACCCTCGTGGAGCCTCGTGTCCCTTTCGGACTACTTCTTTCTTCCCAAAATTCTTAAAAATTCCAAAAGGAGAAAAATTGCCATTAGAATTTTTTTGGACTCGGTTTACTTACCGTACCACATACCTATTCCTTTTCAGAGTCTGAAACATTCTGGAAAGTGTCCCTTATGTATTCCTCCGGGGTTACCATTTCAATAATATTAGTTTAAACATGAATAGGGTTACCTGAGATATAATGTTTGATTCTTTGACCGTTCACCACCCTCGGACTTGTGCCTTCGAAGTTGTTGATTTTTATGAAACCGAAACGATAGACCTCCTCGATAACGTAAGGACCTTCCCACTTAGAGAGAAGCTTTCCTGCAAAAAATCTTAAACGAGAGTTGAATAGCAACACATAATCACCTACGTTAAATTCTCGCTTTTGTATCCTTTTTTCATGCCATCTTTTAACTTTTTCTTTAAAAAGCTTGGCATTTTCATATGCTTGGGTTCTCCATTCATCAAGTGAGCTAATGTCAAATAACCTCTTCTCACCAGCAAGTTTGAAATCATAGTTGAGCTCTTTAATGGCCCAATTTGCCTTATGTTCAAGTTCTAGAGGTAAGTGATACGCTTTTCCATAAACCATCTTATACGGAGACATACCCATAGGATTTTTATATGCAGTTCTATAAGCCCATAATGCATCATCAAGTTTTTTGTACCAATTCTTTCTAGATCTATTAAAAGTCTTTTGCAAAATTAACTGAGCTCTCTATTGCTCAACTCTACTTGACCACTAGACTGTGGGTGATAAGTGGATGCAACTCTATGATTAACATCATACTTAGCAAGCATTTTATGGAAAGCATCATGAATAAAATGTGAATCACCATCAGTAATGAGATATCTCGGGACTCCAAACCTTGCAAAAAATAACTTCTTTAAGCATCTTAATAGAGGTGTTATGATCAGCACTACTAGTTGGAATAGCTTCTACCCAATTAGTAACGTAATCAACATCAACTAAAATATGTGTATATCCATCACTACTAGGAAAAGGGCTATAGATGGGATGAAAACTAATGGCGCACTGTACATGTGGTGCGCCATTACTAAATACTAATGGCGCACCATGTGTTGGTACGCCATTAGTGTGCAAATACTAATGGCGCACCACATCCCACGGTGCGCCATTAGTAAAAAAACATTAATTTTTTTCAAAACTACTAATCGCGCACCGTGGGAGTGGTGCGCCATTACTAGTTGACATAGTAATGGCGCACCACACCCACAGTGCGTGACTAGTAGTTTTGAAAAAAAATAAAAAAAATAAAAAAAATTGTTAGTAAGTTTTTTTCAAAAAATAATTTTTTTTTCTTTTTTTCTTTTCAAAACTAGTAATGGCGCACCGTGGGTGTGGTGCGCCATTACTAGTTTAACTAGTAATGGCGCACCACCCCACGGTGCGCCATTACTAACTTGGCCCAAAAGTTCCCGAATGCACCCCCCCTGGACCGCCTTTTGACTTTTAAAGAAATTAAAGAAAATGATAAAAATGTCAAAAAAATATAAGAAAATAAGTTTCCCATGTGATATGTGGTCTAGTTGTTGGGAAAATTTACAAATATGAATTTCGACTTTATTTACAAAATCTCCCTAGAAATTTGTAAAATGGGCATAACTTTTGCATACAAACTCGGATTAAAAAGTTTTTTATATGAAAAATCATCTACTCAAAAAGTTACATCCAAATTTAACCAGGGGAACCTCGTTAAACATTTTCAAAATCCCCAAAAACCTAACAGAAAAAAGTTACGGGGCTTTCAAGATCTAGAGGCAAAAAAATTCAAAAAATTTCAAACTTACTAGTGGCGCACCATGGATGAGGTGCGCCACTAGTAATAGAAAAAAATTGGTTTTGAATTTTTTTGAATTGTTTTTCAAAAAATGATACGTAATATGACTGGGAAGTTTGAAATATTTTTAAAAATTTCATCATAGTCAGGAACATGAACAAAGTCCTAGACATCAACAAGGTATAATAGGATTGATATGCTAGATATATCAACAAGTTCTTGTGAAGTGAGCTATTGCTGGGTTGGATAGAACTCTGAAGTTAAGCATGCTTGGGCTAGAGTAGTGTGAGGATGGGTGACCTTTCGGGAAGTTTGACCACGGAGTACGATTTGACCTGAGTTTATGCAAAAAATTTAAAAACAAAAATTAAAAAAAACTGGAAAAAAATTTTAAAAATAAATTTCTGAAAAAAAATTTGAAAAAAAATGTTACTAATGGCGCACTTCTATGTGGTGCGCCATTAGTATACCAGATACTAATGGTGCACCTGTGGTGCGCCATTAGTAAAAAATACTAGTGGCGTGATAGTAATGGTGCACCGGTAGTGCGCCATTAGTAGGCAAAACCGGTGCGCCATTAGTAGGCCTTTTCCTAGTAGTGCATTAGAGGCAGGAAAAGGTCTCATATAATCAAAGCCCCAAACATCAAATGGTTCAATAATAAGAGAATAATCCATAGGCATTTCTTGACGTCTACTAATATTACCAATTCTTTTATATTCATCACAAGACAAGACAAACTTATGAGCATCTTTGAAGAGAGTAGGCCAATAAAAACCAAATTGCAATACCTTATGTGCAGTTCTGCCTCCAACGTGGTGTCCTCCATATGATTCAGAGTGACACTTGCGTAGGATATGTTCCGGTTCATGCTCAGGTACACAATGTCTAATAACAACATCTACTCCTTCTTTAATGTCCTTGGGACATGGCATATTTTCAATAGCATCAACTTTAGCTTTATCAACTTCAATACCTCTTTCAGAAATTTTATGCCCCAAGACAATGCCTTCATTAACCATAAATTGACACTTTTCCCAATTCAGGACGAGACTAGTGTCTTCACATCTCTGCAAAACTCGATCAAGGTTTCTCAAACATCAAAAGAGGATCCATAGACTGAGAAGTCATCCATGAATACCTCACAAATCTTTTCACAAAAGTCAGAGAATATAGCCATCATGCATCTTTGAAAGGTAGCAGGTGCATCACATAAACCAAAAGGCATACGTCTATAAGCAAAAGTACCGAAAGGGCAAGTAAAAGTAGTTTTTGATTGATCCTCCCCAGACATAGGTATTTGAGAGAAACCAGAATAACCATCTAGAAAGCAGAAATGTGTATGTTTGGATAGTCTTTCTAGCATTTGATCAATAAAAGGTAAAGGGTAATGATCTTTCTTAGTAGCTTTATTTAATTTACGGAAATAAATTACCATCCTATAACCTGTATTAATTCTTTGCGGAATCAATTCATCTTTATCATTAGGAACAACAGTAATACCTCCCTTTTTAGGGACACAATGGACAGGGCTTACCCATTCACTATCAGCAACGAGATAAATTATACCTGCCTCAAGGAGCTTTAGTATCTCCTTTCTTACCACTTCTTTCATCTTAGGGTTTAACCGTCGTTGAGGATCTCTAACGGGTTTGGTATGCTTCTCCACTTTTATTTTATGTTGGCATAGAGAAGGACTAATGCCTTTAAGATCATCCGGAGTATATCCAATAGCAGCACGGTGCTTCTTCAGAGTTTTCAATAATCTTTCCTCTTCCTGCTCTGAAAGGTTAGCACTAATAATAACATGATATATCTTCTTTTCATCAAGGTAAGCATATTTAAAATTATCAGGTAATGTTTTAAGCTCAAACACGGGATCACCCTTGGGTGGAGGAGGATCCCCTAGGATTTCAACAAGTAAGTTGTGTTTCAAAATAGGAACCTGCCGCAGGAATACTTCATCTATTTCCCTTCTTTCATTCATAAACATATCATTTTCATGGTCTAGCAAATACTGTTCTAACGGATCAGTAGGAGGCACATCAGTAGAAGCCAATCGTACTAGGTAATTCATCTCTACTAGGTAATTCTTTATCACGGGGTTGTCTACGAAATTTAGCAAAATTAAACTCATGAGTCATATCATCCAAGCCAATCGTAACAACATCCTTTTCACAATCAATCCTAGCATTAACAGTATTCAAGAAGGGTCTACCAAATATAATGGGACAAAAGTCATCTTGTGGGGAACCAAGAACAAGAAAATCAGCAGGGTATTTGACCTTCCCACACAAGACTTCAACATCTCTACAATCCCAACTGGCTTAATAGTATCTCTATTGGCAAGCTTAATTGTAACATCAATATCTTCCAACTCAGAGGGTGTAATATCGTGCATAATTTCTTGGTATAAGGAAAAAGGTATTGCACTAGCACTAGCACCCATATCACATAAGCCATTATAACAGTGATCTCCTATTTTAACAAAAATAACAGGCATGCATACAACAGGTCTATGTATTTTAGCATCTGTTTTAACAATATTAGCAGTTTCACCACAGAAGTAAATAACATGCCCATCTATATTATCATGCAAGAGATCTTTAACCATAGCAATACTAGGTTCAACTTTAATTTGCTCAGGAGGTGTATAAGTTCTAGTATTACTCTTACAAACAACTGTTGAAGCTTTAGCATGATCCTTCATTCTAACACGAAAAGGTGGTTTCTCAACATAAGTAGTAGGAACAATAGGATCATTATAAGTAATAGTCTTTTCTTCAACTGTAATAGGTGCAACTACTTTTACTTGAATGGAAGGATTATATTTAAACTACTTCTCCCTAGGGAGATCAACGTGAGTAGCAAAAGATTCGCAGAAAGAAGCTACTATCTCAGAGTCAAGTCCATATTTATCGCTAAATCCACAAAAAGCATCGGTATCCATAAAAGATTTAACACAATCAAACTTAGGTGTTATACCTGACTCCTTACCATCGTCGGAACCCCAATCTTCACAGTTGCGTTTAATTTTTTCCGATAAGTCCCACTTGAATTCAGTAGTCTTCAGCATATAAGAACCAGCACAGGAAGTATCGAGCATGGTGCGATCATTGAGAGAAAGCCGAGCATAAATTTTTTGAATAATCATTTATCTTGAGAGCTCATGATTGGGGCATGAATATAACATTGAATTAAGCCTCACCCAAGCTTGAGCGATGCTTTCTCCTTCACGAGGCCAGAAATTATATATGTAATTACGATCACGGTGAAGAAGATGCATAGGATAGAACTTCTGGTGAAATTCCAACTTCAATCGTTTATAGTTCCAAGATCCCGTATCATCACATAGCCTATACCATGTGAATGAATCTCCCTTCAAAGATAAAGGGAAGACCTTACTCTTAACAACATCATCGGGAATACCTGCAAGCTTAAATAATCTAGAAACTTCATCCACAAAGATAAGGTGTAAATCGGGATGCAATGTTCCATCTCTTACAAAGGGATTAGCTAGGAGTTTCTCTATCATACCCGAAGGAATTTCAAAGTGAACATTTTCAGTAGGTTCAGTAGGTTGTGGAGAAACTCTTTGCTCTTCTGTTCGGGGCGAAGATGCCCCGAACAAGCCCCTCAAAGAATTAGTTTCCATAGTAACAAGTGACAGAAAATTTCAGCACACTACATAAATGTTTCCTTACCAAGTTCCACTCACCAAAGGCGCTTCACTCCCCGACAATGGCGCCAGAAAAGAGTCTTGATGAACCACAAGTATAGGGGATCTATCGTAGTCCTTTCGATAAGTAAGAGTGTCAAACCCAACGAGGAGCAGAAGGAAATGACAAGCGGTTTTCAGTAAGGTATTCTCTGCAAGCACTTAAATTGTAGGTAATAGATAGTTTTGTGATAAGAAAAATTGTAACGAGTAACAAGCAATGAAGGTAAATAAGGTGCAGAAAGGTGGCCCAATCCTTTTTGTAGCAACGGACAAGCCTGGACAATTTCTTATAATGAGAAAAGCGCTCCCAAGGACACATGGGAATTGTTGTCACGCTAGTTTCATCACGCTCATATGATTCGCATTCGGTACTTTGACAATTTGATATGTGGGTGGACCGGTCCTTGGGTACTGCCCTTACTTGGACAATCATCCCACTTATGATTAACCCCTATTGCAAGCATCCGCAACTACAACAAAAGTATTAAGGTAAACCTAACCATAGCATGAACCATATGGATCTAAATCAGCCCCTTACGAAGTAACGCATAAACTAGGGTTTAAGCTTTTGTCACTCTAGCAACCCATCATCTACTTATTACTTCACAATGCCTTCCTCTAGGACCTAATAATGGTGAATTGTCATGTAGTCGATGTTCACATAACACCACTAGAGGGGAGACAACATACATCTCATCAAAATATCGAACGAATACCAAATTCACAAGACTACTTATGGCAAGAGACTTCTCCCATGTCCTCAGGAACAAACATAACTACTCACAAATCATATTCATGTTCATAATCAGAGGGGTATTAATATTCATTAAGGATGTGAACATATGATCTTCCACCAACTAAACCAACTAGCATCAACTACAAGGAGTAATCAACACTACTAGCAACCCACATGTACCAATTTGTGGTTTTGATACAAGATTGGATACAAGAGATGAACTAGGGTTTGGAGAGAAGATGGTGCTGGTGAAGATGTTGATGGAGATTGACCCCCTCCCGATGAGAGGATCGTTGGTGATGTTGATGGTGATGATTTCCCCCTCCCGGAGGGAAGTGTCCTAGGCAGAACAGCTCTGTCGGAGCCCTAGATTGGTTCCGCCAAGGTTCCGCCTCGTGGCGGCGGAGTTTCGTCTCGTGAGCTTCCTTATGATTTTTTCCAGGACGAAAGACCTCATATAGCAGAAGATGGGCACCGAAGGGCCACCAGGGGGCCCAGGAGACAGGGGCGCGCCCTGTAGGGGGGCTCCCCCCACCCTCCTGGCTAGGGTGTGGGCCCCCTCAGGTACTTTCTTTGCCCAATAATTCTTTTTCAATCCAAAAATGACTTTCGTGGAGTTGCGGGACTTTTGGAGCTGTGCAGAATAGGTTTCCAATATTTGCTCATTTTCCAGCCCGAATCCCCGCTGCCGGCATTCCCCCTCTTCATGGTAAATCTTGTAAAATAATAGAGAATAGCCATAAGTATTGTTACATAACGTGTAATAACAGCCCATAATGCAATAAATATTGATATAAAAGCATGATGAAAAATGGACGTATCAAGTAACACCGAATAATGCACCACAAGTAGGATATAAATTTCATTGCATAACTATTGACTTTCGTGCTTGCATAGGGAATCACAAACCTTAACATCAATATTCTTAATAAAGCCCAATTACTCATCAACATGACTCGCATATCATATCGTCATATCTCAAAACATTACTAAGAATCAAGTTTATTTTGTCCAATGATTTTCATGAAAGTTTTTATTATATCCTTCTTCAGATGTTGCTTTTGATAAGCTCAAACAAATATAAGTGAAGAACATGAGCATAATATTCCTTTCTCTCAAAATAGTCTAAGTGAAGCAAGAGAGAATTTCTTAAAAAATTTACTAACTCCCAAATAAATCTAAGTGAAGTATGAGAGCATTTCTTCAAAAATGACAAAGCACACCGTGCTCATAAAGATATTAGTTAAACACTAGAGCAATTCCAAGGCTCTAAAAATTAAAGTGAAGCATAGGAGCAAGCATAGCATATTTTTTGGCTCTCTCAAAAAGGTGTTTCTAGCAAGGATTCAAGACTTAAAACACAAAGCAAAAAAAACAAAGACTCATATCATGCAAGACGCTCCAAGCAAAACTCATGATATGTGACGAATAAAAATATAGTTTCAAGTAAAGTACTGATGGTTGTTAGAAGAAAGAGGGGATGCCACTCAGGGGCATCCCCAAGCTTATCCTTTTGCTAATCCTTATTCCTTCATCCATCGTAAGATCACCCAAAACTTGAAAACTTCAATCACACAAAACTCAACAAAACCTTCATGAGATCCGTTAGTATAAGAAAGCAAACACTACTATAAGTCTATAAGTACTGCTGAAAACCTATTCATATTTTATTTTCGCATTATATATACTGTATTCCAACTTTTATATGGCAAAAACTCATCAAATAAAACCATAGAATCGTCAAAACAAGCACACAACACAAAGAAAACAGAATCTGTCAAAAACAGAACAGCCTGTAGCAATCTGACTATTTCGAATACTTCTATAACTCCAAAAATTCTGAAAAATTAGGACGACGTGAATAATGTTTTTATTAATGTTCTGCAAAAAGAATCAACTCAAAAGCGCTCTTCCGTTAAAAATGAAAAATAAGTTTGTGAGCGCAAAAGTTTCTGTTTTTCAGCAAGATCAAATCAACTTTCACCCAAATCATCCCAAAGGCCTTGCTAGGCACAAACACTAATTTAAACCACTCAAAATCATCTAACCAGAGGCATATTTGTGTATTTTATCGAAAATAGCAACAAAACCAAAAATAAAAAAGGTACAAGTTGGGTTTCCTCCCAACGAGCGCTATCGTTTTACGCCCCTAGCTAGGCATAACACGTAGGATCTAAGTTTTGTCATGCTTATCCTCCAATTATTTGGAGGTGTTTATGTGGGGAGGTTTTGTAAACATAAAACACATTATCCAGGGAAACCTTAGCACTATCAAGTTGCTTTTTATCATAACCACTTTGATTTCCGGCAGTGATCCAAGAATAGTGTCGATTAACATAATTAAAAACGTGTTGAATCATATCTAAAACGGGGACTTGATTTTTAACATTCTCATCAAAGATTTGGTTATCTCCAAGCAAATGGCTGAAAGCATAATCACTATTATAAAGAATTTTACCAGTCACAAGTTTTTCATGATTCATGCCATAAAAATCAAAGATTTCCCTAGCTTCCCATATTATGTAGTCAAATTTATTCATCAGAACAAGAGTGGCTAACTTTTTAGCTTGAGGATTCTTCATAACGAGCAACTCATAGAACAATCTTTGCAAGGTAGGATGAGTACGGATAATTATAGTTTCAAGTTTTAGAACAAGTGCTGAAATAGCTTCCGTGTAAGATTTAGTCCTATTAAGTATAGGAATATCATCAAGACTTAGTTTTCCAACACAATTGAAAAATTCTTGGATATGTTCTTTTCCCATAAAATTCCCTTTCCCCAAGACAAAAGTTTTGGCATTCAGATTACCCATACGCTCCATTTTAGGAGTTAGGCCATCATCTGTTTCTGCCGTACCGAAATCACTCATGGTGACTTCACAACAAGAATGCACTAAAAAACAGATCTGACGAGAAAATGGCGAACGAAAAAGAGGGCGAATAAAATGGCAAATTTTTGTGAAGTGGGGGAGAGGAAAACAAGAGGCAAATGGCAAATAATGTAAATTCTGAGGAGATGAGATTTGTGATTAGGAACATAGTTGATGGTGAAGATCCTCCCCGGCAACAGCGCGAGAAATTCCTTTTGATGTCTGCTAGAACTACATTGGTATTTCCCCAAAGAGGAAGGGATAATGCAGTATAGAGACGGTAGGTATTTCCCTCACAGATGTGACCAAGGTTATTGAACCAGTAGGAGAACCTCCTAACACCACATAAACAGCACCTGCACACAAATAACAAATACTCGCAACCTGACGTGTTAAAGGGGTTGTCAGTCCCTTTCGGGTACGGCGCCTCAAGTAGGCAAGATAACATGAGATAGTTGTGGTAGATAGGGTAAATAGATCACAAATAAAAGATTTGAAAATAAAAGCAAAGGAAAATGGATGGCAAATGAAAAGAGACCCGAGGGCCGTAGGTTTCACTAGTGGCTTCTCTCGAGAAAAATAGCAAACGGTGGGAAAACAATTACTGTTGGGCAATTGATAGAACTTCAAATAATCATGACGATATCCAGGCAATGATCATTATATAGGCGTCACGTCCAAGATTAGTAGACCGACTCCTACCTTCATCTACTACTATTACCGAAAAAGAGTTTCCCCCCGCTTTATATATAAAGCATCATCAGCGACTAAAACTGAGAGACCGAACAACGCACACACCCAAGGCAAGATACAAAGGTGCCGGGCACCAACACACCACCCCACCGACAACAATAGAGAGGTGAATCGGACAACAATGAAGCCAGGCCTCCAAAGTGATGCCTCCAAGAAGGGTACTCGACCATGGATAGTCGCCACCGCCCGGTCCGTGAAGATCAGGTTTTCACCCGGAGCAAGACGGTAAGAGTGGGAATGTCGCGACGGAGCCTCCAGAAAGGGTACGACGTCAATTGCCGCCGCCACCGTCGGCTAGTCAGAGGACTGGGCAAGTGGTGTACCCTGACGCCCACACCCCACTGTCGCACCTTAACTCCGTCAACCACCCACAACCACGCCACCCACGAGGCCATGCTTGCCCGCCCACACTTGAGACGCACGCTCTGCCCGCAAACGCCGCGCCTTCCGCCGCCAGAGCCGCCGCCCTGCAACTAGACAACCCCGAGACCTACACAAAGTCCCCGGATTTGGACCAACCGGCGGCCCTCGACCAGCATAACCACCCGCAGACGCTCCGCTGGAAGACCTACGCCAACCCGACCGCGGCCGAGGAACGGGGGAGAAAGGGGAGCAGACGAGTCTGGATCAGCACATCCCATGCCGGCGACCGGTGGCGCGACCGCATCGTGGCCACCCATCCCTCCAACCGAGCTCCTCGTCGAGCACTAGGAAAGGAGGAGGAGGAGGAGCGGACGCATTCGGGGCCACCCTGTCCCTCCTACCTAGCTCCTCCGCGGGCACCCCCGTGACACCCAACCATGGTAGCTAGCACATATCTCCGCGAGGCCATCTACAAATGCGCGCCCGCCGAGGTGGGAAGCCAAATCGACCATCGCCGTAGCCAAGGAAGGTCACCAGGGAGGCCCTCCCGCGCCGAGCACCACCGTCCAGGCGCAAGGGCCCGCCTAGATGAGGATCGCTCACCTCCACCGCTACCGTGCCGCCCCCTCGCCATCGAGCTCCGGCGAAAGGGCCGCCCACAGCGTCAGGGGCGGATCCGGACGCGCCGCCGCGCCATCACCACCCGCTGGCTTGCCGAACCCGCACCGCAGCGCCGCCACCCCCCACCAGCATAGCCACAGCAGAGGGCGGCCGCCTGCATCCTAGTACACCCCTGACCGTGCCTCGTGGCGACCAGATCTGAGCGCCTCTGCCAGAGATGCCCACGCCATCCTTGGCCATCATGAGCGCACCACCACTGTGCCGCCTGTCCCGTCGCCAGCCTACACCGCCGCTGCACCTCAACTACGATGAGAATCCACGCCGCCGCGCCCATCGCCAAGCGCTGCATCCCCGACCGGCCGTTGAAGCCGCCACGTGAGGAGACGAGGAACCCCGCCTCCGCCGGTGATGACCGGGCTTCACCCGGCCGCGCCCTCGGGCGGCGGCGAGGGGGGAGGAGAGTAGAGGGGGGAGACCCGGTGGCGGCGGAGGCTAGGGTTCCCTCTTGGTCGCGCAGGGCGACGCGAGAGGGAACAGAACGTGAGAGAATTGCAGGGTTTCATCTACTACTATTACTCCACACATTGACCGCTATGCAGCATGCATCTAGTGTATTAAGTTCATGGGAAAATGGAGTAATGCAATAATAATGATGACATGATGTAGACAAGATCTATTTATTTAGAAATAGACCCATCTTGTTATCCTTAATAGCAACGATACATACATGTCGTTTCCCTTTCTGTCACTGGGATCAAGAACCGTAAGATCGAACCCATCACAAAGCACCTCTTTCCATTACAAGATAAAAAGATCAAGTTGGCCAAACAAAACCCAAATATTGGAGAAGAAATACGAGGCTATAATCAATCATGCATATAAGTGATCAAAGAAGACTTAAATAACTTTCATGAATAAAAACATAGATATGATCATAAACTCAAAGTTCATTGGATACCAACAAACACACCGCAGAAAGACTTGCATCATATGGTTCTCCAAGAGACCATTGTATTGAGAATCAAGAGAGAGAGAGAGAGAGAGAGAGAGGAAGCCATCTAGAAACTAACTACGGACCCGTAGGTCTACAAAGAACTACTCACACATCATCGGAGAGGCACCAATGGACATGATGAACCCCTCCAAGATGGTGTCTAGATTGGATCTGGTGGATCTGGAATTGCGGCGGCTGGAATTGATTTTCATCGACTCCCCTAGGGTTCCTAGAATATTGGAGTATTTATAGAGCAAAGATGCGGTGCGGGAGGCTAACGAGGAGGGCACAACCCACCGGGGCGCGCCTGGTCCCCCAGGCACGCCCTGGTGGGTTGTGTTCCCCTCGGAGATCCCCTCAGGTGCGTTCCTGGCCCACTGGATGTCTTCTAGCCCAAAAAAATCCACAAAAAGTTTCGCTGCGTTTGGAATCCATTTGGTATTGATTTCCTGCGATGTAAAAAGAACATGCAGAAAACAGCAACTAGCATTGGGCATTATGCCAATAGGTTAGTACCAAAAGATGATATAAAAGGACTATAAAATGATTGTAAAACATCCAAGAATGATAATATAACAACATGGAACAATCAAAAATTATAGATACGTTGGAGACGTATCAGCCACCGACTCCTGTTTCGGGCATGTTCACTCTGCACCATGTCCCAGAGTACAAAACATGAGCCGACTGAGTGGCTATGATCCAAGCCGGCCTGATGATGCAGCGACTGAAGGAGGTGTATGAAGCTAGAAAGTCTGCTTATGACGCCAGTTCCGCCCTTCAAGCCAATGTCCGAGTAAGTATGATTGTAAGTTGATTTCCGATTGAATTTTGTCCATCTTGATTCCGTTGAATCCGTACACCCACTGTGTGTTTTATTTTTGTTTTGTATTCTATCCACTCGCAACGGTCAGGCCGTGCTGAGTGGGGAATCAGTCCAGTGGGGGCAAGCTAAGTGCACCCACTGAGTGTAGTCCCCGAGACCGCCGTCGAATCACTACTAGGGTAAAGCTTATACACAGGATCTTACCAGCAGCGCGTTTTAAAATAAGGCGCTTCTGCAATCTAGAAGTAGCGCGCTCCAGCAGAACTCGCTTCTGAAATAAAACTAGCAGTACTGCGCCTCATCTAAGCTGCGCTACTGCTATAATTCCCACGACCCCACCGCGAAGCTAGTTCTAGCAGCAGCGCGTTAATTGGAAGTGCGCTACTGCTAGTTAGTTTAGCAGTAGTGCCTTTAACTATAGCGTGCTACTGCTAAAACTAGCTATCTCCCACCACCCACACTCTCCTCTATCTGATCCACTCACACTCACTCGATCTCCCCCTCAACCCCCCCGCGCCGATCCTCCCCCGCCGGCCGCCGGCGCCTACCCCTCCTCCCTCTGCGCCGCCGTCACCTCCTCCTCCTCGCTGGACTTAGCACGGCCCTTGTCGGTGTCAAAACCGGCGGATCTCGGGTAGGGGGTCCCGAACTGTGCGTCTAGGCGGATGGTAACAGGAGACGTGGGACACGATGTTTTACCCAGGTTCGGGCCCTCTTGATGGAGGTAAAACCCTACGTCCTGCTTGATTAATATTGATGATGTGTGTTACAAGAGTAGATCTACCACGAGATCAAGGAGGCTAAACCCTAGAAGCTAGCCTATGGTATGATTGTTGTTCGTCCTACGGACTAAAGCCATCTGGTTTATATAGACACCGGAGAGGGCCAGGGTTACACAGAGTCGGTTACAATGGTACGAGATCTACATATCCGTATTGTCAAGCTTGCCTTCCACGCCAAGGAAAGTCCCATCCGGACACGGGACGAAGTCTTCAATCTTGTATCTTCATAGTCTTGGAGTCCGGCCGATGATGATAGTTCGGCTATCCGGACACCCCCTAGTCCGGGACTCCCTCAGTAGCCCCTGAACCAGGCTTCAATGACGACGAGTCCGGCGCGCATATTGTCTTCGTCATTGCAAGGCGGGTTCCTCCTCCGAATAATTCATAGAAGATTGTGAACACCAGGATAGTGTCCGGCTCTGCAAAAATAATTTCCATATACCACCGTAGAGAGAATAATATTTACACAAGTTTAATCTGCTGACGTATTTGATGGTTCGACGTTACACCACTACCAAGCCTTTACTTAAATTGTTTTTATTGTACCACCTCAACGTGTTTAGCGAAGCGGTTTCATTGGCACGTCTTGTCGAAGCAGAGATCATGTTCCCCCTATTCCGGGATTCCCATCAATACGGACGTGGGTAACCCAACCGCGCCATTGATTGCGGCGCTTGGGGGATAAGCGAGTTTTATCAGGCCGGTGGGGACGTATGTTTTCGTCCGCCCATATAAGGGGATAAAGATCCAACCCTTTTACCTGCGCCTTCTTCATCCTTGGCTTATCCATCTCTGTGAACTCGAGCTCCAGCGCCCAAGCCCGCACATCTCACCTCAACCTTCTCCAACCATGTCCGGAGCGGGAGGCAAGTGGATGGCCTCCTCCGTCACGGAGGGGCAGATCCAGAAGCTGCGCAGCGCCGGATACTTGTCCAGCAACATCGCGCACCGGCTCCCCAACGAGGGAGAGCTAATCCCCACCCCCAGGCCCCATGAGAGGGTAGTATTCCTTCCCCATTTCCTCCGCGGACTGGGCTTCCCACTCCATCCCTTTGTCCGGGGGCTCATGTTCTACTACGGCCTGGATTTCCATGATTTGGCCCCGAATTTCATCCTCAACATCTCGGTGTTTATCGTCGTGTGTGAGGCCTTCCTCTGCATCCAGTCCCACTTCGGCTTGTGGCTCAAGACCTTCAGTGTCAAGCCGAAGGTTGTGAAGGGCAGCCAAGCGGAGTGCGGAGGCGTCATCGTGGGCAGGATGTCCCACGTTACTTGGCTCGAGGGCACTTTTGTGGAAACCATCAAGGGGTGGCAATCGGGGTGGTTCTATATCACCGAGCCGTGTGACCCTGAATGGGCAGCAGCCCCCGAATTCAGATCCGGAATCCCCACACGGATCATCTCCTGGAAAGAGAGCGGCCGGACATGGGGTGATTCGGAGGAGCTGACCGGACTCCAAGCTTGCATCCAAAAGCTGGTGGACAAGAAGCTCAAGCTTGTCAACATAGTCCAGGTCATGCTCATCCGCCAGATTCAACCGTGGCAACGACGGGGCTTCAACATGTGGGAGTTCGATCCGGCGCGGCACCAGACTTTGAGTGGGCTCTTCAACACTACGTACGAAGATGTCTGGAAGGTGCTGTTCAAGGGCGCCGAGGCTCCCGCATACGCTACCGAAGATCACGGATTCAGCTCGCAGCATCCAGCTGACGAGGTAAGTGATTTTGTCCTTTAAGGGACGCTTGTTTTCCATAGTTTGACTCTATGCGGGATCTAAACTCCCTTTCCTTTGACAGGACTGGCTGAAGAAGGCTGAACAAGCTATCTGTCCGGCCCTATTGCCAGAGGACCCAGCGGACGCCCGTTTAACGGGGCTGCTAGCTCCGGCACCCCACGTGGTGCCGAAGAAGAAGGCCAAGAAGAAGGCCACGGGGACTCGGAAGAGCTCCCATTTTTAGGTGCTATTGGATGACGACTCCGAGGCCAACTCCTCTTACCAAGGTGAGGAGGAGAAGAAAAAAGCCTCTTCCCCAGCGGGGGGAGAGAAGAAAAGGAAGGCCTCCCAAATGAGGGAGGCCGAAGGGTCCAAGAAGGGAAAAACTCTTCCCCCGGACTGATCTGCCGACGCTAGTGATGACGACGAGGACTGGCCTCCAAGGGCCAAGCCCCTGGCGAGATCGTCAGTATCCGGACTCCCGAATAACTTCATGGTTTTTCTTTTTTTTGCCACACAGTGTCTTTCTAATGCCGCATACAACCCTGCAGTCCGCCCAAGGACGATCTTCCCGCTTCGTCGAGCGGGTCCTTAGGTGTGTCGGATATGGATTCTCTTCCGACCGCCTCTCCCCCGTGACACGGACGATGCCGAGGTGGGATCCCGGGAAGGGACCCGCCAGGAGGAGGAGGCCCCGGAGGTGTCGCAGGACAACCTCCCGGACTTTGCACCGGACTCGGCTCCGGATCCCATAGTGGCTCCGGAGTCCGGCAGGCGGCCCCTTCGTAAGTAGGGCAAGACCGTGACACCGGCAGCCTCTGTCCAACCGGAGGCGCCGGATAGCTTGCTGGATGTGCTCAATGGCGCCTCCATCAAAGAGGAACACCGCACTGTTATGAGTGCGGTGATTCAGAAGGTGCAGCTCGCCAAGAGCGGGCTGACCGTAGCCTGCGGCAGCCTTCTAACAGGCTTCGAGGTAAGAATTTTGATATATGTAAAATAGTACCGCATAGACAGTAGCCCCTGATGCTCGGTTCGGTGTTCGGAAAGAAAAGCCGGACTGAGGATCTAAGAAGATATACGCTGGAGTCATAAAAAATATGTCGATATGGGATTGCAGGCTGCGCTGCTGACCTCTGCCGCACTAACTGCGGAGGTCAATACTTTGAAGGAAAGCCTCGAGCGGTCCGAGAACGAGCGCGGCCGTGCCAAGAAGCAGCTCGAGGACAAGGAAGGTGAGTAACACCTTATTAAAATTGTACCTTACAGAAAAGGATTTTGGTTGCAAAAGTAAAGACAAGGATAATGTGGGTATTGCAGGGGCCACTAACAAGGTGGCGACCCTGAAAGAGGCGGTGGCCGTGGCCGAACGTAATGCGGCCGCGGAGCGCACCGAGCGAGAGAAGCAGGAGGCGCGGGTGGCGGAGGTACAGCAAGAGCTCCAGGATCTCGTGAAAAAACATGAGAGCCTGGAGCGTGACTCGAAGACTCGAGAGTTTGAGCTTGCAACGGTTCTTGAGAGTGCCAAAGCCGCTAAGGCCGAAGCCTATAAGGCCCTCCAGGAAATCGAGGCATTGAAGAAAATAGCAGCGGGTAAGGCATTTTTCATACAAAGTAAGCATGTGAGTGTTAATTACTTGTTGCTTGCCCGAATTCGGAGCTCTCCAGGAGCGTTCGCAGATCTTCCTCACAGTGTGTCCGACGCTGCCGCGTTCTACCGGGCCGAGGAGTGGAGCTCAACGAAGAAGGTCTTCTGGTCTCAGTATGCTGAGGCCGGACATCCGGTGCCCCTTAGCGACCAGCTGAAGCAGCTAGTCGAGCTCCACAAGGCGGCCGAACAGGCCATGAAGGGCCTCATAGTTCGGTTGTGGCCTAAGGAGGCCATGCCTGGGAGCTTCTTTGGCCTGGTGCGGCGGCTGGTGGATGCGTGCCCGTGGGTTGAAGTCATCAAGCACTCCGCCTGTATTGAAGGTGCCCATCGGGCCCTTGCCCGCGCAAAGGTGCATTGGGGCAAGATGGATGCCCAGAAGGTGCATTGGGGCAAGGAGCATCGCACGCCCGAGATGTATTATAAGAGTGAGCTGAAGGGCGCCCGCACTATTGCGGGTGAGTGCTCCAAAGATGTAATATTTGAGTAGACTCGCATTTTGTTATCCTGTGCGCTAAGCAACGCATTTTAATTTAAAATATTACCTTCTGTGCGGCTGTTTATCAAATCTAAGAGATGGCAAGTCGTCGGCTTTGGCCCCCATGTCACGAGTGCTGGGGTGTTCGGGATAAATTTGAGCACTCTTGTTCCCGTATTTGGGTCCATCGAGGGAGGCGCTCAACACAATGAACAAGGCAACCGGACTTATAATGCTTGAACACTCTCACTTAGCCATAGAATTCTATAATTTTAAATTTCGGCGAATCCCCTAGTCTTTGGAAGGCCGAATTTGGGGCGCTATCCACGCCTTGGCCGGACAAAAGCCGGCTCCTCGCTCTAAGCGGCATAAGTCTTTAGGGATTCGCAAAAAACCTCTCGAACAGCGACCAACTCTCGCCTCATCATGACGGTCAATTTTAGCTTTCTCCACTGAGGCGTTAACCCAGCTGAACTGGGGGCAATCGTAGTGGTTCTCCCAGTGCTACCTTAGCCGATACAACGGAACGTAAGGCACCAAAACATGGGAGCCGGGAAAACCCAACTATGGACCCAAGACATGATTCGGAACTGATGCATATAATGCTATAAGTTCGGGGTGCCGCACTTGTGAAAGTGTTCGGACTTATCACACCATGATGCGGGAAACATAAGCCCCTGGTGTATTTAGCCGTACCAAAACATACGGATGCGACATGTCACAAATGAACATATGTGTAAGAGAGAAATGCAATTGGAAGCAAAAAGGTGTTGCATTACTTATTCAAGAAAAACTGATGTAAGTGCAGAATGATACAAATGGTGCGATAAGCAAGGGATGGGACTGTTAAACATGTCCCCCTCCAGGGGTAGGCTGCGGAATGGTGCATAAAACAGATTTAATGCTCGTAATGGAGACCACCTGGATATTCGTTGTAGCCTTTCTTCTTCCCTGGCTGTTGCATCGTGAGTTCGGCAGGTCTACTGCCGGACAGGGCCTCTGACGAATGGAGTCTTGTGGGTGAAAATAGAAAGGAAAAAGAAAAAAAGGAACGACACACTTGAGAGCCCCTGGTGTGGTTGAGCCGCAGTCTGGGCCTATCATGGTCGCGCCCCTCTCCCCATGCCCATGGTATCTTCAGAGCGTAATGGTGTACGCGAAGGACCTGCCTTGACGTTTTACAGGGGCTGGGGTTGGGGCCGCACTGCTATGCGTGCTCGGAACATGCCAGGTGGTCTTGTTGTATATTACTCCGGGCGCGTTTAGCCGTGTCCGGTCGCTTAACGACCGGACTCGAGAATTGCCTTAAGAGGCTGCAATGTACTTCTGCCGCGAGAGCCGCTGTATGTTCCTCCGTTCGGAGAGAGTGTTCAGTATTTCCGTTGACCGTGATGACCCCTCGAGGGCCTGGCATCTTGAGCTTGAGGTATGCGTAGTGCGGCACCGCGTTGAACTTTGCGAACGCGGTACGTCCAAGCAGAGCATGATAGCCGCTGTAGAACGGAACTATGTAGAAGATTAACTCCTCGCTTCAGAAGTTATCCGGGGATCCGAAGACCACTTCCATTGTAACTCAGCCTGTACAATTGGCCTATACACCTGGTATGACGCCTTTAAAGGTCGTCTTGGTAGGTTTAATCCTTGAGGGGTCTATGCCCATTTTGCGCACTGTATCCCGATAAAGCAGGTTCAGGCTACTGCCGTCGTCCATCAGGACTCTAGTGTGGTGAAATCCATCGACGATTGGGTCTAAAACCAATGCGGCAAATCCGCCATGGCGGATGCTGGTGGGGTGGTCCCTCCAGTCAAAAGTGATCGGGCAGGAGGACCATGGGTTGAACTTTGGGGCGACTAGCTCCATCGCATATACGTCCCTTAGTGCACGCTTCCGCTCCTTTTTGGGTATGTGCGTTGCGTAGATCATGTTCACCATTCGCACCTGTGGGGGGAAACCCTTCTGTCCTCTATTGTTCGGCGGTCGGGTCTCTTCCTCGTCATCGCTGTGCAGCCCGTTGTCATTGTTTTCGGCAATTAACTTGCCTGCCTGCTTGAATACCCAACAGTCCTTGTTGGTGTGGTTGGCTGGTTTTTCGGGGGTGCCGTGTATCTGGCACGAGTGGTCGAGTATTCGGTCCAAGTTGGATGGACCCTGAGTAGTTCTTTTGAATGGCTTTTTCCGCTGACCGGGTTTAGAGCCTCTAAGTCCGGCATTGACTACCGTTTCTTCACTGTTATCGCCGTTAGTGCGGCGTTTGTTTTTGTTGCGACGCGACCTGCCATTGCGGTCCTTGAAATCTGGACTGTCAGAATTTTTGCTGAGGTTGTTGCTGCATGCTAGCCAGCTGTCTTTGCCCGCGCAGAAGTGGGTCATGAGTGATGTGAGGGCTGCCAGGGATTTCAGCTTTTCCTGTCCCAGGTGCCGGGCAAGCCACTCGTCGCGGATGTTATGTTTGAAGGCCGCTAGGGCCTCCGCATCCGGACAGTCGACGATTTGGTTCTTCTTTGTTAGGAACCGTGTCCAGAATTGTCCTGCCGATTCGTCTGGCTGCTGAATTATGTGGCTTAGGTCATCGGCGTCTGGTGGTCGCACATACCTGCCTTGGAAGTTATCGAGGAATGCGGCTTCCAGGTCTTCCCAACTCTCGATTGACTCTGCTGGCAAGCTGTTAAGCCAATGCCGGGCTTGTCCTTTAAGTTTGAGTGGGAGATATTTGATGATGTGAAGATCATCACCGCGGGCCATGTGGATATGGAGGAGATAGTCTTCGATCCAAACCGTGGGGTCTGTTGTGCCATCGTAGGATTCAATGTTCACGGGTTTAAACCCTTCGGGGATTTGATGATCCATTATTTCGTCTATGAAGCATAGTGGGTGTGCGGCGCCTCTGTACTGGGCGATATCACGACAGAGCTCGAAAGAGCTTTGTCTATTTTGTTCGGCCTGGCCGGACTTACTGTGTCCGGCACGACGGTTGTCGTCATGTATCATGGGTGCCCACGCGATCCATAGATCGATCTTGATTGTCTTGCCTTATCCTCCAATATATCTCGCAAGTCCGGAGCGTTCCCCTGCGGCTTTGTGCTCTTCGAGCGATGTCGAGGTACGGTTCTAGTGAAGGGCCTAGGGGCCTCTCTGTCGCGACCATGGGGTGGTCCGTCAGCCGTATTGTCTGCTGGTGATGCAGGTTCATACGCCTCCTCCTCTAATCGGGGGAGCAGCTTGCGATTAGGATAACTTTTGGAGGGGCGTTCGAGCTCATGCTCTTCGGCCGCGAGGACTTCAGTCCATCTGTCGGCTAGCAGATCTTGATCAGCTCTAAGATGTTGCTGCTTTTTCTTGAGGCTGTTTGCCGTGGCCATAAGCCTGCGTTTAAAATGCTCTTGTTCGACGGGATCCTCAGGCACGACGAATTCGTCGTCGTCGAGGCTTGCCTCGTCTCCAGAGGGGGGCATCCCCGTCCTCCTGTGCTGAATCTTGCTGGAGTGGGTTGTCTTCGGCACTATCTGGGGTGTTATTATCTCCGGTGCCAGAATCTTCATTCTTGCTATGGCGGGATTTAGAGCGGCGCCGCTGATGCCGGCGCTTGGGCTGTTTCTTGGAGGGGTCATCCTCCGCTACCCCTTCGCCATTCCCATCCTTTGGGATATCCACCATTTATATGTCATATGATGAGGTGGCTTTCCAGTGCCCGGTAGGTGCTGGTTCTCGGTCGTCTCCGGCACTGTCGTCCATACCGTCGATGTCTTCAGAGTCGTAGTCTAGCATGTCAGTTAGATCATCGACAGTGGCTACCAAGTGGGTGGTGGGTGGGCTTTGAATTTCTTTGTCGTCCGCATCCCAACCGTCCTAGCCGTAGTCCGGCCAGGGCTCTCCTGATAACAAGAGATATTTTAGCGAACTCAAGATGTCGCTGAAAGGTGAGTGTTGAAAGATGTCCGCTGCGGTGAACTCCATGACCGGCGCCCAACCGGATTCGATCGGAGGGGCGCGGGAGGTTCGGGGTTCGGCAAGGAGTCCGGCACCTCGGAGTCACAAGATTCATGAGGGACAAGGTTAGTGTTCGGCTCTAACGCCATAGAGGTTGTAGCCCCCAAGGCGGTGTCTAGCCATCCGTCCTCGATCTGTGCAGCCGGCTCCGAACTAAAGATCGGAGCAGGCTCGAGTGCGGCCTCCAGGGTACTGTCCGGCTGCAGATCTAAATCATGCCCGTCGTGACAGTGCGGCGCGCTTGGCTGTGGCTCAAATCCATCAAAGATCAAGTCCCCGCGGATGTCAGCCGTGAAGTTCAAACTAACAAATCTGACCTGACGGCCAAGGGCGTAGCTTTTGATCTGCTCCAGATGGCCAAGTGAATTGGCGCGCAGTGCAAAGCCGCCGAATACGAAGATCTGTCCGGGGAGGAAGGTCTCACCCTAGACTGCGTCATTGATGATGATCGAGGAAGCCATCGAGCCTATCGGCGACGACACAGAGGAACTCTCAATGAAAGCACCAATGTCGGTGTCAAAACCGGCAGATCTCGGGTAGGGGGTCCCGAACTGTGCGTCTAGGCGGATGGTAACAGGAGATGTGGGACACGATGTTTTACCGAGGTTCGGGCCCTCTTGATGGAGGTAAAACCCTACGTCCTGCTTGATTAATATTGATGATGTGTGTTACAAGAGTAGATCTACCACGAGATCAAGGAGGCTAAACCCTAGAAGCTAGCCTATGGTATGATTGTTGTTCGTCCTACGGACTAAAGCCATCCGGTTTATATAGACACCGGAGAGGGCTAGGGTTACACAGAGTCGGTTACAATGGTAGGACATCTACATATCCGTATCGCCAAGCTTGCCTTCCACGCCAAGGAAAGTCCCATCCGGACATGGGACGAAGTCTTCAATCTTGTATCTTCATAGTCTTGGAGTCCGGCCGATGATGATAGTTCGGCTATCCGGACACCCCCTAGTCCGGGACTCCCTCAGCCCTCCTCCTCTATACTCCCTCGACTCGCCGCCGGCTGGCCCCTCCTTGATGCGCTCTTCCTCATCTATCCCACTCTTTCCTCCCTCCTCCAGTCGCCCTCCTTCTCCTCCTCCCTCCTCCATCCACAACCCCTCCTCCCTGCTTTAATTGATTTAGTAGGCTAGTTCATATGCAACATTTTGATTTAGTTCATATGATTTAGTAGGCTAATTGATTTAGTTGATTTATAGAACATTTTGATTTAGTTGATTTAGTAGGCAAGTTGATTTAGTTGATTTAGTAGGCAAGTTGATTTAGTTGATTTAGTTGGCAAGTTGATTTAGTTGATTTATAGAACATTTTGATTTAGTCTATTTAGTATGCTAGTTAATAGCTCTAAAGATTTGGCACCATCTAGCTAGATCTTAGGATTATAATTGTCCATCAAATTGCTTCTCGCGGAAGAAGAATCAAATTGCTTCTCATATTGCTTTCCTGTGAAGTGGATCATTAATCCTTCGTTCATATTGCTTTAGGAAAATGGCGCCACCACCATGTCGACTGTGTAAGTCAAGGTGTGCAAGCAGCCTTGCAACTGGCAAGTTGTTCGGCATCTACTTCCAGCCGAGTTTTCGCCATGCGGTTGTAAGAAATTATATGAAATGTAACAACTATTTTATTCTTAGTGTTGGCATTACTGCATTGTGTCATTTTGCTTTTTTTACACAGATCGTCCCATGCAATGTGAGGTCGAAATTCAACAAGCTGACAGGAGACACTATGACATTTGAGGCTCCTGGGGGGCCGTACACTATGAAGGTCGAGAAAGGACACAATATGTCGTAGATTGGAGGAGATGGATGGGCCTGTTTCCTTTCCCGCATGCGTCTTACTAGTGGTGAGTTGATCAGCTTCTCCTTTAGAGCAGAAAGACCCAAGTTGGCTGTCATTTATATCAACCTGGTGGAAGATGATGAAGATGACGAAGATGATGAAGATAATGAGACCCACTCGATGAAGATGATGAGGACCCACTTCATGAAGCCATCGTAGCACAAAAAATGAGGCTGAGCGAGGAGGAGGTGTGCAACCTATGGGACACAATTCCGCCATGTGCTGACTATGTCGGGGTGCCATTCGTGACCTGCCTGACAAGTACCATGGTCGATCGACATCATATGGTATGTTATACTTACAAATGCAAATTATTCGATGATATGCTTAGTGTAGAGTCCAATGATATGTTGTGTGGAATCTAATCGATGATATGCTTTAGTGTAGAGTCCGATCACATGCTTATTAGTGTAGAATCTAAGGAACTATTGATAGTGTAGATAATCCATATATATTTATTTACAAGAGTATGTGCGAGGCTATTTATTAATTGATATGTTTTTCTTATTCAGAAATTGGCAAAGAGCCTATCTGTGAGTTATGGTATCGAGCCTGATGAAGAAGGATCGGCTGGACTACGCCTTACCGCAAGGGGCTCCATCACAACCTGTACTTACCGCATCGACATGGACGGTCACACACACTTAAACTCGGTTGGGTGGAAGAGATTCCTCAATGGCAAGAATCTTCGTGTTGGATAGGCCATCCTAATTACTATCAGGAACACCCACCGCCCAGGCTTGAGGATGATGATCGTCCTCGATATCATCTAGAACTACATATGTGTGTGTGTGGCTATATCATCTAGAACTACATATGATGATCATCGTCGATATCATTTGGAACTACATATGATGATCGTCGTCGATATCATATAGAACTACATATGATGATCGTCGCCGATATCACCTAGTACTGCTTGAGGATGCATGTTGACTATACATGAACTTGTTATCTAGTACACCCTACCTTCCAAATTACTCGTCGTGGTTTGAACTAAAACCATGACGAGTAATTTGGAATGGAGGGAGTACTACCTAGTACCTATAATGCTTTTATGAAATTAATATCTAGTAGTACCTAGTATCTGGAATTGCAGTTTATTGAAACCGAAAGGGGGTAAGAAGCGGGGGGGGGGGGATGATGAAAGATATAGCAGTAGCGAGGGGCCAGGAAACCGCTACAGCTAACTAATAGTAGCGTGTTCGAGAAAAGCGCTGCTGATATAGTCAACAGTAGTAGCGTGGGACCGGACGCGCTACAACTAACAGTTAGCTGTAGCACCGTAGTAGTAGCGTGGCTGCCCGCGCCGCTGATAGCCTCAAAACCCATGCTACTACTAGGGTTTTCCCTAGTAGTGAATGTTTGATTCGACGGGGGTCTTATGATATCTCTACCTGAAGTTCTTCACTCGGACGGTCAGGCCGGGTCCAGTAGGAAACTGATCCAGTGGGGGCACGCTGACTGCACCCACTGGGTATAGTCCTCGAGACCGCCGTTGAATGTTGGACTTGGCGGTGGTCTTAGAACAAGTAATTTTCTCTTCTTTTTTTCTATAGTTCCTCCACTTGGACCGGGCAGGCCGTACCAAGTGGGAAATTGATCCAGTGGGGCACGCTGAGTGCACCAACAAGGTGTAGTCCCCGAGACAGCGGTCGGATGTTTGCTTCTGCAGGGGTCTTAGGCCCAGTTCTTTTCCCTCGATTCTGGACAATCTTGGTCTGGAAAATCAAAAGCTGAAAAGAACTCGATTCGATCGTCTAAAATCATCTGAGAATCGCCACAATCAGTCAATCGAAAATTGCCTGCGGACCTCGCTTCTCGCGATTTTGGCCGCTCCCGCAGAACAAAACACTTCGACTTAGGGTAGTACCCCTATTTGGGATGGAAACTACAAGGAAACTGCCCCTGGTAGACAGCCGCGTATAGAAAACGAATTGTACGATAGGTCCTCGTCTCCACTAGCGCTCATGCTAGGGTTACAGGGCCGCCGCCGCTATGCCACGCCGCCCGACAACCCGCCCTGGCCACACTAGACGCCGGCCACGAAGATGACGCCTGAAGACGCTACTCCGCCCTGCCCGCTCATCCCGAGGCTCGCAGCCACTGCTCCGCCTGGGCGCTGGCCTCGCTGCCCAATGCAGTCTCGCCGGAGTTATCTCGGGCCATTGCCTCAACTAAGCTCTCCTCTCCTCACTGTCTCATCTCTGCTCTGTCTTATCTCCTCTCTGTCTTCTCTGTTCCACTCCGTACATGGATGGATGGACCGATGAATGGATGCCACGGTAACTACGTAGTTCTTCTCTGTACAATGTTCGTCTTGTTCCTAGTGATAATAGAAATTCAGCATCCAATTTCAGTTCAGGGACAATATAGACATTTCAGCACACAACTCATCTCATAAGCTTACATCACAATCTCAGAAAAGAACTCAATGGCTGATTTTGTGGAAAGCTGATTCTGTGGGAAGTTTCACAAAAGCTGATTCTGGAGAATCAAAAGCTGAAAAGAACTGGGCCTTAGAATGCTTTTTATAGTAGCAATATGGATTTGCTCTTCCCCACTCGGAAGTAGAAGAAATACTTATGAGAATCTTTCTCTTCATCGACTGAGTTGTCTTTTTGTTGATCTTAGAAATCTTGTGAACTGGGGAAACAGTACTTTGCTCTGGAGAAGGAGAAGATCCAACTCCAACTGGACCTAGAACTTGCCAAGAAGAACTTGAAGGAGGCTCAGGAGGAGGTGAATACCATGGGAGGTAACATTTCACTGACTGTTGGTTTTTGTAAGTGCATCTAGTGCCCCTTAGTGATTTTGATGTATTGAAGACTTATAGGTTAAGAGACTGATGCGTTTGTGAGTGTACACAGGTCTATAAGTCTATGAGGAGTTTGATATTTACAGAGAAAGTCGACCCCTAAAAATGAAGTTCTTCGACTGAAGACTTTGGATTTTTGAAGACTTTCTGAAGACTTTGAAAGTGAAGAAATTGGTGTGACCTTGAAGACTTAGTAATCATTCGAGGAACATGAAGCGCGAAGACTTTTGTTTTCATAGTTTCGTTTTCTCTTTCTTGAGTCATAGGAAACACCGTACTGTTAAAGGGGGTCGAGGAAATACTAAGGAGAAATTTCCATGTGATGCTCAACTCAAATCCTACACCTACCAATCCCTTCGAGTGAAGCCATTGAAAATATCACACAGTTCAGTCATATTCTTAAGTGACAGAGACGAAGTTCTTCTGGTCTCTGAGGAATTTGTTCTGACTGAAAAGTTCATAATTCGCCAGTGCAGATTGCCTAGCAAGTGAGGAACATGATAGCCCTGAGGAATTCGAACCTCAAATATTCCGACCGTTGCTGTGTTACGCGCCAGCTGTCCCAAAATGTATACTCACCTAACCGTCATATCAGACAAGGGCATTTATGTCTTATCATGTCGGGCTACTCCCCGGCTATAAATAGCCGCCCCGTAAAACCACTAGCTGGTTGGCTTCTCCGAGAGAAACTGACACTTGTCATTTGAGAGCAACCCATCCTCTGAGAACTTTGAGTGAATATCATCAAGTGAGGAAATCCCAAACCCAAACCTAGAAAATCCCAAGTGATTGAGCATCACTGAAGAGATTGATACTGCGTGGATCCGATGCTTGTTTCCTTTGAAGACTGTGCTTCTTCCAGACGGTTAGGCGTCAAGGTCTAGAGCATCCAAGAGGAATTGTGGATCACCGAGTGACCGAGTTTGTGAAGGTTCGGAAGTCACTTGAAGCCTTACCACGAGTGTTTGGGCGAGGTCTGTGTGACCTTAGCTCAAGGAGAATACGGTGAGGACTGTGTGTCTGGGACTGGGTGTCCTTGAGTTTAAATACTCAGCCGCTCCAACCAGATGTACAACTGAGACAGCAGTTGGAACTGGTCTACCAAATCATTGTCTTCACCGAGCTTACTGGTTCTATTTCCTCAACTCTTTAAATTCCTCATGTATGTTGTTGTGTGCCTGTTCATATCTGTTTGAAGACTTTGACTGAAGACTTTCTCAATTTCCTCAGTTCTATTTCTTCAGTCTGTTCGTCTTCTTCCTTGTGTTATCTTGTGTTTACGCTTTTTGTACTCGTTACTTGTCTTCATTTCATCATGATGACTATGCTTGTGCTCTGTTATGTTCCTTTCTGAGTACTCATTCCGCTGCTAGTAGTTCTTCATTTAGGAATTTCCTCACCAGCAAATTCCTTAGTGAAGAATTCATAAAAATCGCCTATTCACCCCCCCTCTAGACGATATAACGCACTTCAAATTTGTATTAGAGCAAGGTACTCCCTTGTTCTGTGTGATTTTGGTTTAACCACCTGGAGTTATAGTTATGTCGACTGCAGGATCAAGGAACGTTTCCTGCCCCATCTTTGATGGTCATGAGTATCCTAGGTGGAAGGCCATGATGAAGAAGCGACTCATGGATATGGACAACAAACTGTGGACCGTCACTGAGCTTGGTCTTACCGATCTATGCAAGATGGCGGAGGCTGGTGACATTCATAAGTACACGCTACTGAACCTCACGGCAAAGGATGTCATCTACTCCTGTCTATCCCGAAATCAGTTCAGGAACGTTATGCACCTCAATCACGCGATGCTAATCTGGGACCGGCTTTCTGAGGTCTATGAAGGTCATCGTACTCGACATGATCCTTGGTTTGAGTATTACAAGGACTCTCTCAAAGATATGACTTTCGCACCTGATTCATCATCCACTTCACCGTTCCTCATGGCAGAAAGTGCCAAGGTAACTGAATGCTACCTTTCTGAGTCTAGTGATGATGAATTAGGTGATGAATTTGGACCTAGCTATGTTAAGCTTGCTTCCCTTGCCAACAAAGAGCTTTGGAAAAAGTTCAATACATGCTAAATAAGAGCGATGATATGTTGGGTGAAGAAATGGATCAGTCAAAAGCGTTGGTTGAAAGTCTTCAGGGACTCTATTCCAAGTTTGACGACCTTCTAGGTCATCATAACACTCTCTTATCTGATCACGAGAAGCTTTCTCTTGAACTTCTTCAAAGAAAGCAAGATCTTGAGAAGCTAAGAGTGTGTTATGAAGATCTTCAGAAGGAGCACGATTCATTACTTGCTCAACAAATCAGCGCTACCCAGGAAGAATTTGTTCCCCCATGTCTAAAGTGCATTGAACGTGAAACTGCTAATTCTTCACCTGAATGTTAAAATGCTTCAAATGTTACAAATACTTCACTTGTCTCTGCTATCACTAATTCCTCATCTGAGGACATTGCTAGTACTAGTAATGATGCAGGGCT
The DNA here is from genome assembly GCA_963921465.1 of Triticum timopheevii. Lineage (NCBI taxonomy): Eukaryota > Viridiplantae > Streptophyta > Magnoliopsida > Poales > Poaceae > Triticum > Triticum timopheevii. Next base: position 597,825,815 of record OY997266.1, on the reverse strand, counting down.
GAAGGAATTGTACACAACAGGCTTGTACAAAAGCCTCAAAGGGCATCAGATTCTTTGTGATGTGCTCAAAAAGCAGATTCTAAACAAAAACCCTAGAAAAGAGGGTATTGCCTTTGAGAGGAAACTCAATGCTGATGGACCATATTGGAAGCGTGAGCAGTACCCCAAAACCTCATGGGTTGCTGCAAAGGGACCTCCAGTTGATCCATCCAACATATCTGGCTTTACATGTGAATCTCCTCATTCTTCTTATGAGTCATTTTACTCCAACTATAAACTGTTCTAAAATCAGAATGGTGAAGTATTTGCTAGATATGTTGGCACTAACGGCAGGAACGGTTCCCCTATGAAGAAAATCTGGGTTCCCAAGAGTTATCTTGAAAGTCTTCAGGTGAATGTCCTCATGACACCACCTGTGAAGAATAGGAACGCCAGATCCAATTCTTCATATGGACCTAATTCTTCACATGGATCAAATTCCTCAAATGGATCAAAGTCCTCATATGATCACTGTCGGTGTCAAAACCGGCGGATCTCGGGTAGGGGGTCCCGAACTGTGCGTCTAGGCGGATGGTAACAGGAGACAGGGGACACGATGTTTTTACCCAGGTTCGGGCCCTCTCGATGGAGGTAAAACCCTACTCCTGCTTGATTGATATTGATAATATGGGTAGTACAAGAGTAGATATACCACGAGATCAAGGAGGCTAAACCCTAGAAGCTAGCCTATGGTATGATTGTATGTTGTGTATGTTGTCCTACGGACTAAAGCCCTCCGGTTTATATAGATACCGGAGAGGGATAGGGTTACACAGAGTCGGTTACAATGGTAGGAGATCTACGTATCTGTATTGCCAAGCTTGCCTTCCATGCCAAGTAAAGTACCATCCGGACACGAGCCGGAGTCTTCAATCTTGTATCTTCGTAGTCTTGGAGTCCGGCGGATATTGATAGTCCGGCTATCCGGACACCCCCTAGTCCAGGACTCCCTCAGTAGCCCCTGAACCAGTCTTCAATGACGATAAGTCCGGCGTGCATAATGTTTGGCGTTGCAAGGCGGGTTCCTCCCTTGAATAATCCAGAGAAGATCATGAACACCAGGATAGTGTCCGTCTCTGCAAAATAAATTCCACATTCCACCGTAGAGAGAATAAAATGTACACTTAGTTCAATCTGCTGACGTATTATGCGGCGTGACATCACACCGCCACCAGGCCTTTATTCGAATTATTATACCACCTCAGCATGTTTAGCGAAGCGGTTTCCTTGGCACATCTTGTCGAAGCAGAGATCGTGTTCCCCTTATTCCGGGATTCTCATCAATACGTGCGTGGGTAATCCAATCGCGCCATTGATTGTGGCGCTTGGGAGATAAGCGAGTTTTACCAGGCTGGTGGGGGACGTATAGTTTTGTCCGCCTATATATAAGGGATAAGGATTCACCTTCTCACCTACGCCTTCTTCCTCCTTTGCTTATCCATCCCCGCGAACTCAAGCTCCAATGCCCGAGCTCGCTCATCTCATCTCGACCTTCTCCGAATATGTCCGGAGCGGGAGGTAAATGGTTAGCCTCCACCGTCAAGGAGGAGGACATCACCAAGCTGCGCAGCGCCGGATATCTTTCCGGCGATATCGCACATCGGCTGCCCGACGAGGGGCAGCTCATCCCTACCCCCAGGCCTCATGAGAGGGTCGTCTTTCTCCCCCACTTCCTCCGCGGACTGGGCTTTCCGCTCCATCCATTTGTCCGGGGGCTCATGTTTTACTACGGCCTGGACTTCCACGATCTGGCGCCGAACTTTATCCTCAACATCTCGGCGTTTATCGTCGTGTGCGAGGCTTTCCTCTGCATCCGGCCCCACTTCGGCCTGTGGCTCAAGATCTTCAACGTCAAGCCGAAGGTTGTAAAGGGTACGCAAGCGGAATGCGGAGGCGCCATGTTGGGCAAATTGCCCAATGTCCCTTGGCTAGAAGGGACCTTCGTGGATTCCGTCAAGGGGTGGCAATCGGGGTGGTTCTACATCACCGAGCCGCGCAAATCCACATGGGCGGCGGCCCCCGAGTTTAGATCTGGCATCCCCACGCAGCTCACCTCCTGGAAAGAGAAGGGCTTGCAGTGGGGGAATCTGGTGGAGGTGACGGGACTCCGAGCATGTATCAAGAAGATGGTGAGCAATAAGCTCAGGCTCGTCGACGTGGTTCAAGTCATGCTCATCCGACGGATCCTCCCATGCCAAGAACGGGCATTTAATTTGTGGGAGTTCAATCCGGAACAGCACCAGGCGCTAAGCGGGCTCTTCGATACAACATACGAAGGTGCCTGGAGGGTGCTGTTCAAGGGCGCCGAAGCCCCCGCGTCCGCGACCAAAGACCGCGGATTCAGCTCGCAGAATCCAACTGACGAGGCAAGTGATTCAACCCCATTACAGGACACTTGTGATAATTAGATTGACTCTAATGAGGCTTCATTCTGCCTCTTCCTTTGACAGGAATGGATGGAGAAGGCCAAGCTGCTTATCAGCCCGGCTCCCATGCCAGAAGACCCAGCGAACGCCCGCTTAACAGGGCTGCTGGTTCCGGCACCGCATGTGGTGCCGGAGAAGAAGGCCAAGAAGGTGGCCGCGGGGACTCGAAAGAGTTCCCGCAATCAGGCGTCTGACAACGACGAGGACTCCTCTCCCGAAGACGAGGAGGAGGAGTACTCTATCCCGGAGGAGGGTGAGAAGTAAAGGAAGGCTTCCCCAATCGGGCGGGCCGAAGGGTCCAAGAGGGGGAGAGCTATCCCCCCGGACAGTTCCGCCAACATCAGCGTTGGTGAGGATGAGCGGCCTCCAAGGGCCAGGCGTCCGGCAAGATCGTAAGTATCCGGATCCTTGATGTGTAATTTCTTTTATGTCACGTAGTATCCTTCTAACGCCGCATTCTGCCCGCAGTCCGGCCAATGATGATCTCCCCAACTCATCGAGCGGGTCGTTGGCCTCGTCGGATGTAAATTCCATCCCGACTGCCTCCACCCACGCGCCGACGAGGACGCCAAAGTGGGATCCCAAAGAGGGACCCATCAGGAGGAGGCTCCGGAGGCGCCGTCAGGCAGCCGCCCGGACTTCGTGCCGGACTCTACATCGGAACCCGCAGTGGTTCCAGAGTCCGGCAAGCGGCCCCTTTGAAAGAAGGGCAGGACCGTGACACCGGCGGCCTCCGTCCAACCGGAGGCGCCGGATAACCTGCTGCAGGCGCTTAAAGGTGCTTCCATCGAGGAAGAACACCGCACTCTCATGAGTGTGGTGATTGAGAAGGTTCAGCTCGCTAAAAGCGGGCTGACCGAAGCCTACAGCAGCCTTTTAACAGGCTTTGAGGTAAAAAAGTTAAAATAATGTTATATAATACCGCATAGACAGTAGCCCCTGATGCTTAGTTCGGCGTTTGGAAAGAAAAGCCGGACTAAGGATCTATAACAAGATATACGCAGGGTTGCCTAAAATATGTCAATATGGCTTTGCAGGCTGCACTGCTGACCTCTGCCGCATTAACGGCGGAGGTTGACTTGCTGAAGAAAGAACTCGAGTGGTCCGAGCAAGAGCTCGGCCACGCAAAGAAGCAGCTCGAGGAAAAAGAAGGTGAGTAACACCTCTTTGAATAAGTACCTTACAGAAAAGGATTTTGGTTGCAAATAAAATTAACAAGGATAATATGTGTATTGCAGGGGCCACTAACGAGGTGGCAACCCTGAAGGATGCTGTATCCGTGGCCGAACGCAATGCGGCCGCGGAATGTGCTGAGCGAGAAAAGCAAGAGGCACGTGTGGCGGAAGTTCGGCAAGAGCTCCAGGTTCTCATGGAAAAACATGAGAGTTTGGAGCGTGACTCCAAGACTCGAGAGTCCGAGCTTGCCTCGGCTCTCGAAAGTGCCAAGTCCGCCAAGGCCGAGGCCCATAAGGCCCTTCAGGAGGTTGAGGACATAAAGAAGATAGCGGCGGGTAAGGAGTTTTTCATGCAAAGCAGGCATGTTAATGTGAACTACCTGACACTTACCCGAATTCGGAGCTCTCCAGGGGTGTTTGCAGATTTGCCGCGTAGTGCGTCTGATGCCGCCGCATTCTATCGTGGCGAGGAGGGGAGCTCGACGGAGAAGGTCTTCTGGTCTCAGTATACTGAGGCCGGCCATCCGGTGCCCCCAAGCGACCAGCTGAAACAGCTGGTCGAACTCCACAAGGTAGCTGAGGAGGCCATGAAGGGCCTCATAGGCCGGCTGTGGCCTGGATAGGCCATGCCTGGTAGCTACTTTGGCCTCGTGCGGCGACTGATGGATGCATGCCCTAGACTGGATGTAGTCAAGCGCTCCGCTTGTATCAAAGGTGCTCGTCAGGCCCTTGCCCGCATAAAGGTGCAATGGGGCAAATTGGATGTGGAGAAGCTTCTCACGGATCCACTGCCGCCGGGCAAGGAGTATCGCACGTCCGAGAAGTATTATAAAATTGTCCTGAAGGGAGCCTGCAATATTGCAGATGAGTGCTCCCGAAATGTAATCTTTGAGTGAACTCGCTGTTTATTTATCCTGTGCGCTGAAAACTTCGTTCATATGCGCCATGAGCAACGCTTGTTTAATTTAAAATATTACCTTCTGTGCGGCCGTTTATAAAATCTGAGAGATGGCAAGTCGTTAGCTTCAGCCCCCAAGCCACAAGTGCTGGGGTGTTCGGTGATAAACTTGAGCACTCTTGTTCCCATTTTTGGGTCCATCTAGGGAGGCGCTCAACACGACGAACAAGGCACCGGACTTATAATGCTTGAACACTCTCACTTAGCCATAGAATTCCATAATTTTAAATTTCGGTGAAGCCCCTGGTATTCGGAAGACCGAATCCGGGGCGCTATCCACGCCTTCATCGGACATCATCCGGAACTTCGCTCGAAGCGGCGTGAGTCTTTAAGGACCCGAAAAAACCTCTCGAACAGCGACCAGTCTCTCGCCTTATCATGCCAGTCAGTTTTAGCTTTCTCCACTGAGGCGTTAACCTGGCTCAACCGGGGCGCAATCGCAGTGGTTCTCCCAGTGCCACCTTAGCCGACAGAACGGAACGTAAGGCACCAAAACGTGGGAGCCGGGCAAACCCAACTATTGACCCAAGACATGATTCGGAGCCGATTCATATAATGCTATAAGTTCGGGGTGCCGCACTTGTGAAAGTGTTCGGACTTTATCACACCATAGAGTGGGGAACATAAGCCCCTGGTGTATTATGCCGTACCAAAATATACGGGTGCCAGATGTCATATAATGAGCATATATATATATATATATATAATGTAATGCAATTGCAATCATAAAGGTGCTGCATTATTAATGAAAGAAAAGTCTGCTAGTAGAGCGGACTGATACAAATAGTGCGGTAAGCAAGGGATTTGGACTAAATAAACATGTCCCCCTCCAGGGATGAGCTGCGGATTTGGTGTATATAATTGAATTTAATGCTCGTAATTGAGACCACCTGAGTGTTCGACGCGGCCTTCTTATGTCCCTGACTTTTGCATCATGAGTTCGGCAAGTTCACCGCCGGACAGGGCTTCTGGTTAACAGAGTCCTGTGTACAAAAAAGAACAAAAATAATAAAAAAAAGAGAGGCACATTTGCGAGCCCCTGGTGTGGTCGAACCGCACTCTGGGTCCATTGTGATCGTGCCCCCTCCCCTGTGCCCATGCTATCTCCAGAGCGTAATGATGTACGCGGAGTGTTATTCTTGCGATCATACGCGGGCGAGGGTTGGGGCCGCATTGCTACGCGTGCTCTGATTGCGCCAGGTGGTCTTGGTTGATATTGCTCCGGGCGCGCTTTGCTGTATCCGGCCGTTTAACGGCCGGACTCGAGAATTGCCTTAGAAGGCTGCTCTGTACTTCTGCCGCGAGAGCCGCTGTATGTTCCTCCGTTTGGAGGGAGCGTTCCGTATTCCCATTGACCGTGATGACTCCACGAGGGCCTGGCATCTTGAGCTTTAGGTATGCATAATGCGGCACCGCGTTGAATTTGGCAAACGCGGTTCGTCCGAGCAGAGCGTGATAGCCGCTGCGAAACGGGACTATATCGAAGATTAACTCTTCGCTCCAGAAATTATCCGGGGATCCGAAGACCACTTCCAGTGTGACTGAGCCTGTGCAATTGGCTTCCACTCCTGGTATGACACCTTTAAAGGTTGTCTTTGTAGGTTTAATCCTTGATGGGTCTATGCCCAATTTGTGCACTGTATCTTGATAAAGCAGGTTCAGGCTACTGCCGCCGTCCATCAGGACTCTCGTGAGGTGGAACCCATCGACGATTGGGTCTAAGACCAATGCGGCGAATCCGCCATGGTGTATGCTGGTCGGATGGTCTCTTCGATCGAAAGTGATCGGACAAGAGGACCATGGGTTGAACTTTGGGGCGACTGGCTCCATCGCATAGACGTCCCTTAATGCGCATTTCCTCTCCCTCTTGGGTATGTGGGTCGCGTATATCATATTCACCGTCCGTACTTGTGGGGGAAAACCCTTCTGTCCTCTATTGTTCGGCGGCCGGGTCTCTTCCTCGTCGTCGCTATTTAGCCCCTTGTCATTGTTTTCGGCAATTAACTTGCCGGCCTGCTTGAACACCCAGCAATCTCCATTGGTGTGGTTAGCTGGCTTTTCAGGGGTGCCATGTATCTGGCATGAGCAGTCGAGTATTCGGTCCAGATTGGACGGACCCGGAATGGTTCTTTTAAATGGCTTCTTCCGTTGACCGGGTTTAGAGCCTCGGAATCCGGCATTGACCGCCGTATCCTCCTTATCGTCGCCGTTAATTCGGCGCTTGTTTTTGTTTCGACGTGACCTGTCGTTGTTGTCCTTAGTATCCGGACTGCCAGAATTTTTACGGAGATTGTTGCTGCGAGCTAGCCAGCTGTCCTCTCCCACACAAAAGTGGGTCATTAACGATGTGAGGGCTGGCATGGATTTCGGCTTTTCCTGCCCCAGGTGCCGGGCTAGCCATTCGTCCCGGATGTTATGTTTGAAGGCTGCAAGGGCCACTGCGTCCGGACAATCGACGATTTGATTTTTCTTCGTCAAGAACCGTGTCCAAAATTGTCTGGCCGATTCGTCTGGCTGCTGAATGATGTGGCTTAGGTCATCGGCGTCTGGTGGTCGCACATATGTGACTTGGAAGTTATCAAGGAATGCGGCCTCCAGGTCCTTCCAACACCCAATTGATTCTGCAGGCAAGCTGTTAAGCCAATGCCGAGCTGGTCCTCTAAGCTTGAGTGGGAGGTACTTTATCGCGTGGAGATCGTCGCCGCGGGCCATATGGATGTGGAGAAGATAGTCTTCGATCCACACCGCAGGGTCTGTTGTGCCATCGTAAGATTCGATGTTTACGAGTTTAAACCCTTCGGGGATCTGATGATCCATTACTTCGTCAGTGAAGCATAACGGGTGCGCGGCGCCCCTGTATTGAGCAATATCGCGACGCAGCTCGAGAGAGCGCTGCCTGCTGTGTTCGGCCCGGCCGGGGTTATTGTGTCCGGCACGATGGTATTCGTCGTGGGTTGTAGGGCGCCCCCGTGATCCATAGATGGATCTGGATTGTCTTGCTTTGTCCTCCAATATGTCTCGCAAGTCCGGCGCGTTCCCTCTTGGCTTCGTACTTTTGAAGCGATGCCGGGGTATGGTCTTGGCTGGGGGCCTGGATGCCTCTCTGTCACGACCACGGGGTGGTAGGTCAGCCATATCTTGCGCTGGTGATGGATGTACGTATGCTTCCTCCTCTAACCGGGGGAGCAGCTTGCATTTTGGGTAACTTTTGGAGGGACGTTCGAGTTTATACTCTTCGGCCGCGAGGACTTCGGTCCATCGATCGGCCAGCAGGTCCTGATCAGCCTGAAGCTGCTGCTGCTTTTTCTTTAGGCTGTTTGCTGTGGCGATAAGCCTGCGCTTGAAGCGCTCTTGTTCGACGGGATCCTCGGGTACGACGAATTCGTCATCGTTGAGGCTTGCTTCGTCTTCGGAGGGAGGCATATAATTATGATCCTCAACCTCTTCGTCTGCCGCCCTCTCATGAGGGCTTGCTTCTGCATCCTCCTGCGCTGAGTCTTGCTGGAGGGGATTGTCTTCGGCACTCTCTGGAGTATTATTATCTCCTGTGCCGGAATCTCCGTTTTTGCTGTGGCGAGATTTAGAGCGGCGCCGCTGACGCCGGTGCTTGGGCTGTTTCTTTAAGGGATCTGCCTCCGTTGTTCCTTCGCCGTCCCCATCTTTTGGGGTATCCACCATGTATACGTCATATGACGAGGTCGCCTTCCAGTGCCCCGTGGGCGCTGGTTCGTCTCCGGCATCGTCGTCCATAGCGTCGATGTCTTCGGAGTCGTAGTCTAGCATGTTGGTTAGATCGTCGACAGTGGCTACAAAGTGGGTGGTGGGTGGGCTCTGAATTTCTTCGTCGTCCGCATCCCAACCATCCTGGCCATAATCCGGCCAGGACTCTCCTGATAACGAGAGATGCTTTAGTGAATTTAAGATATCGCCGAAAGGCGAGCATTGGAAGATGTCCGCGGCGGTGAATTCCATAACCGGCGCCCAATCCGGATCGATTAGTAGGGGCGCGGGAGGTTCGGAGTCCAGCGAGGAGTCCGGCGCCTCGGAATCACGAGTTTTGCAGGGGACAAGATTAGTGTTCGGCTCCATCGCCGTGGATGTTGAAGCCCCCAGGGCGGCGTCTATCCACCGACCCTCGATCTGGGCGATCGGCTCCGGGCTAATAGCTGAAGCGGATCCGTGTGCGGCCACCAAGGCACTGTTCGGCGGCAGAGCTAGATCATGCCCATCGTCACAGTGCAGCGCGCTTGGCTGTGGCTCGAGTCCGTCGAGGATCAAGTCTCCTTGGACATCGGTCGTGAAGTTTAAGCTTCCAAATCTGACCTGACGACCAGGGGCGTAGCTTTCGATCTGCTCCAGATGGCCAAGTGAATTGGCCCGCAGGGCGAAGCCGCCGAATACGAAGATCTGTCCGGGGAGAAAAGTCTCACCCTGGGAAGTGTTGCAGGTTGAAGATGCCATCAAGCCTATCGGTGACGACACAGAGGAACTCTCAATGAAAGCACCAATGTCGGTGTCAAAACCGGCGGATCTTGGGTAGGGGGTCCCGAACTGTGCGTCTAGGCGGATGGTAACAGGAGACAGGGGACACGATGTTTTTACCCAGGTTCGGGCCCTCTCGATGGAGGTAAAACCCTACTCCTGCTTGATTGATATTGATAATATGGGTAGTACAAGAGTAGATCTACCATTAGATCAAGGAGGCTAAACCCTAGAAGCTAGCCTATGGTATGATTGTATGTTGTGTATGTTGTCCTACGGACTAAAGCCCTCCGGTTTATATAGATACCGGAGAGGGCTAGGGTTACACAGAGTCGGTTACAATGGTAGGAGATCTACGTATCCGTATTGCCAAGCTTGCCTTCCACGCCAAGTAAAGTACCATCCGGACACGAGCCGGAGTCTTCAATCTTGTATCTTCGTAGTCTTGGAGTCCGGCGGATATTGATAGTCCGGCTATCCGGACACCCCCTAGTCCAGGACTCCCTCAATCACCATTATGTTAACCCTTCTATTTCGCAGGGTGGAGCTAAGGGCTATGAATATGCGCATTATTCTTCAAATCATTATGTTCATCAGTCCTCGAAGAATTTCTCTGCTTATTCATATGCTTACCCTAACCCCTCTTATGTGAAACGAAGCGGACTAGCTTCTATGGCACCTTTCTCATATGGTGCTCCCAGAGTGATGAATTCTTTGCCACCCCTTCAGATGTGGGTGGTGAAGAAAAAGAACTAATCTCTTATGCAGGGTTAGGTCTCCAGACATGCTCAAAACGTCCGAAGAATTTGCTGGAGACCTGAACAGTGCCTAAAAGGACGCAGGCTAATCATGAAGAAATGATTTTCATTTCTCACGTCCTCATACTGTTTTATCTGTGCTATTGCTTGATGAAATTAAACTAATAATATTGATGCCATATTCTTCACTGATGAAGTATATGAGTATGTAAGTTGCACTAATTCATCTGCAGGATGATCAGCTCAAAGCAAACGAGTGGGTCCTCGATAGTGGATGTAGAAATCACATGATGGGTGAGAAGAATCTATTGATGGATGCTCCTTTATCACCGTCACATCTGAAGCATATCATCTTCGCTGCAAACGCAAAAGTCAGGTATTGGGCCTAGGTAAGGTTGCGATCTCAAAGGATCGACACATGGACAAAGTCATGCTTGTCGAGTCCTTAGGATACAACCTCATGTCTGTATCAATGCTTTGTGATCTCGATATGGTTGTTGTCTTTGGAAGATATCATTGTGTTGTGATCATGGAAGCTGACCATTCCAAAGTCTTCGAAGTCTTTAGGAGAGGAGATCTGTATATTGTTGATTTGTCTACAGGACCACAACCAGCCGTGTGCTTACTTGCAAAAGCTTTAGAAGGCTGGCTATGGCATCGACGACTTGGTCATGCTGGCATGAGGAATCTGCATACGCTTGCGAAGAAGAAGCATGTCATTGGCATTGAGAATGTCAAATTCCTCAAGGATCACTTATGCGGAACTTGTTAAGCTGGAAAGACGACAAAGGCCAAGCATCCAGCGAAGACTGTCATGACTACCACTCGTCCATTTGAATTGCTTCACATGGATCTCTTTGGTCCTAATCATTATTCTGCTGCTTCAAATGATGCGTCTCTATATGGCTTTGTTATTGTTGATGACTATTCTCGTTACACATGGGTACACATTGTCACTTACAAACATGAAGTGCAGGAAGTCTTCAAACGATTTTCCTTGAGGGCTTCAACCAACTTTGGTGTGAAGATCAAGCACATCAGAACTGACAATGGGACCGAGTTCAAGAATTCCGGTCTTGATGGCTATCTTGATGAACTTGGTATTACTCATGAGTTATCTGCTCCTTATACTCCTCAGCAAAATGGCGTCGTGGAGCGCAAGAACAGAACCCTCGCTGAAATGGCTTGCACTATGCTTGATGAATACTAGACGCCTCGTCGCTTCTGGATTGAGGCAATTGATACTGTATGCCACGTCATCAACAAGGTATATCTTCACAAATTCTTCAAGAAAACTTCTTATGAACTCCTCACTGACAAAAAGCCAAATGTGAGTTATTTCAAAGTCTTCGGTGCTAAATGTTGGATTAGAGATCCTCATCACACTTCCAATTTCTCACCGAAAGAACATGAAGGTTTCACTACTAGGAAAAGGGCTATAGATAGGACTGATTCTAATGGCGCACCAGGTAAGTAGTGCGCCACTACTATATACTAATGGCGCACCGGTTTCTCGTGCGCCATTAGTGTGGAAGACACTAATGGCGCACCGTGCTCAAGGTGCGCCACTACTATTGATTTTTTTCCCATTTTTCCATACAATCTAATGGCGCATGGATGGCGAAGTGCGCCATTACTAGTTAGAACTAGTAATGGCGCACGACCAAGGCAGTGCGCCATTAGTATATAATTATTTTTTTACTTTTTTGCAAACCTACTAATGGCGCACTATGCCAAAGTGCGCCATTAGTAGTTCAAACTACTAATGGCGCACTGTGCCTCGGCGCGCCATTATCATAAAAATTATTATTTTTTACTTTTTTGCAAAACTAGTAATGGCGCATTTTGCTGTGGTGCGCCATTAGTATGTTGGGTTACTAATGGCGCATGACTTGGTGGTGCGCCATTAGTATCCTGGGACCAGCTAGATATTTTTGGACAGCCACACCTACCCACTCACTTTCCCCACTTCATTCCCCCCACCTCCTTCTCTAAGCTTGTCGGCTGCCTCCTCCTCCTTACCTCATTTGCACCATAGATTCATCAAAATTAAGTGGTGAAATTACCTTTTTTTGATAGGTAAGTAAGGGGAAAGCTATCTTCATGTTGTAGATCTACTTTTTTTCTCCCTAGCACTTTTTGTGGCCTAGCTAGATCTATGTATGTTTGTGGTGTTGCTTGTGTTTGTGGTGTTGCATATATGTTTGTGTTTGCAGGTACCGGTATTTGAAATGCGATAGTTGCCAATATTTTGCCGGAATGTTGATTCATTTTCGTTTCAGCGAGAATATTGGCACTATGCATTCTTTTTGGTCCTATTTTTAGGGAAGGTCATGCCAAATTTTTTCTTGGTTCTTAAATATCATTTTTCTCTACCCCGCAGGCGACCATGGTCCGCACGATGACCGAAGGCATCGTGAATAGGTTTTTGAGCTCCGCGAAGGCCGAGATGCTTCAAAAGAACGAGACGGAGATAAGATGTCCGTGTCGAAGATGCAAGCTAAAGAGCCTTATTGCGGACCCGGATTCCGGGCAGGTGCGGGACCACCTGCTCTTGCGTGGTTTCATGGATGGCTATCGGTGGCAAGGTGATGAAGATTACTATGAAGTCGTCCATGGGGGTCGGGAAAGAAATGAGGAAGGGCAACAAGACAACCACCGCGGCGAGGGCGGGCGAGAAGACGAAGAATCTCCAGGACATGATCACGACAGTGATGATGTACACAATCATCATGTAGAAGATGTCGTACATGATGATGAGGAAGATCAAGATGAAGGGCATGATCATGAAGATGAAGATGCCGGAGCAGACGACGATGGAGGCTGGGTGCAGGACCCTCATATTCAAGAGCTTCTTCGCAAGTAGACGGATAACCCAAGAGCTGCCGCCCGAGAGAAAGCCAAGCTGGATCAACTGGAGATAGACGCAGTTACTCCATTGTATGAAGGATGCAGGCCCGAGGATACCCGCCTGAAAGTAACGCTCATGGCTCTGGAGATGAAGGTAAAACACAAAATGACCGACGCATGCTTCGACGAGAACATGTCATTCTGGCACGAACGTCTTCACAAGGGGAGCAAGTGCCCGGCCAGTTTCGAGGAGGCGAAGAAAATCGTGTGTCCTTTGGATTTACCACACGTGAAATACCATGTGTGCATGAATAATTGCATCATTTATCGGGACGAGCACGCGGAGTCTACCATATGTCCGGTGTGCAGCGTCACTCGATACAAGAAGAGGAAGAAAGCTCCTCGAAAATCGGTGTGGTACTTCCCGACCACTCCTCGTCTGCAGCGGTATTTCATGGACCCTAAGGTAGAAAAGCTCCTGCGTTGGCACGCGGATAGGGAGGAGAAGAAGCGGGAAGATGACAGAAATGATCCGGAGATAAATAAAAAAGACAAGATGCTGAGTCACCCTAAGGATGCGAGCCAGTGGCAAGCGTTGAACTTCGAATACCCAGAATTTGGGAAGGATCCAAGGAACATCGTGCTGGGCGCAAGCACCACTGGAGTCAATCCGTTTGGCAGCCAGAGAAGCACACATAGCACCTGGCCTGTGTTTGTGTGGATGTACAACCTTCCCCCTGGTTGTGCATGAAGAGGAAGTACATTCACATGAGTATGCTAATTGAAGGGCCGATACATCCAGGGAACGACATCAATCTGTATCTGGGGCTGCTGAAGGAGGAGCTAGACATGCTGTGGAAAATGCCAGCCAATACGTGGGACGCCGCAGAGAAAGAATATTTCCCTATGACAGCCGCACTGCTCACGACGGTGCACGACTATCTCAGTTACGGATATCTCGCGGGGCAGGTAGTCCACGGATTTTCTGGATGCGTAAGGTGCATGGATGACACAACGTATCGCCAGCTAGATAGAGATCCCGGGTCTTCGAAAACCGTGTTCATGGGACATCGAAGGTGGCTTCGCAACGATGACCCGTGGAGGAAACGCAAGGATCTGTTCGATTGTGAAACCGAACCCCGAAAACGCCCGTGTACGAGGAGCGGCGAGGAAATAGACGAGCTGTTGAAAAATTGGAAAGACTGCCCACTGCCGGGAAAAAAGGCGCCAGAGCCGGGAAAAAAGCGAAAGGCGCCAGAGCCGCTGCTGAAGGTATGGAAAACGAGGTCTGTTTTCTGGGACTTGCCGTACTGGAAGATCCACCGTGTGCCTCACAGCCTTGATGTCATGCATATCACGAAGAACATGTGCGAGAGTCTGCATGGTACCCTGCTCAACATGCCAGAGAGGACCAAAGATGGGCCGAAAGCAAGGGCAGACTTGAAATCAATGGGCATCATGCAGGAGCTTCACGCTAATGATGATGATGATGATGATGATGATGATGATGATGATGATGATGATGATCATGATGATGAGGCGAAGCAGGACAAAGAAAGTCGTCGCAAAGGAAAAAAGGCCAAGAAGACCGGAAATGACTACCCTCCCGCATGCTTCACTCTAAGTCAGGAGGAGATCGAGCAGTTTTTCACCTGCCTCCTAGGAGTAAAACTTCCTTACGGTTACGCAGGGAAGATAAGCAGATACCTAGACCCAGCAAAGCAGAAGTTCAGCGGGATGAAGTCTCACGACTGTCACGTGCTAATGACGCAGATACTTCCAGTTGCAATCCATGGGATCATGGACGCGCACATCCGTGAAACGCTATTTGGCCTATGCAACTTTTTCGATGTCATCTCTCGAAAGTCGATTGGCGTGAGGCAACTCAGAAGGCTACAGGAAGAGATCATGGTGATACTATGCGAGCTTGAGATGTACTTCCCGCCCGCATTCTTCGACGTTATGGTGCATCTGCTGGTCCATATCGTGGAGGATATCATCCAACTCGGGCCGATGTTCCTGAACAGCATGATGCCGTTCGAAAGGAATAATGGTGTCATCAAAGGATACGTTCGGAACATGTGACGTCCAGAGGGTAGTATAGCTAGGGGCTTTCTGACCGAAGAGTGCATCTCCTACTGCACGAATTATCTAGGCATCGAGAACCCCGTTGGTCTGCCCGTCAACAGGCACCTCGGCAGGCTCGCTGGATGGGGTCACCGTGAGGGTCGCCGCGAAATGCATGTCGACTACGAGGGTCGACTCGCCGACTTTGAAAGAGCAAACCTAGTCGTGCTACAACACATAGACGTGGTCGATCCTTGGGTGGTAGAGCACAAAACCTTTATTGAGAAGACGTACAATGACCGAGGCCAACAGAGGACGGAGGGAGATATACTCAAAGAGCATAACTCATGTTTCACGCGTTGGTTCAAGCAGAAGCTTCTGTCGTACCCTTTACATGAGGATTCTTCCGCGGAAGAAGAACTCATATTCGCCTTGTCACAGGGCGCCGAGCACAACCTGATGACCTATGAGGCGTACGATATCAACGGCTACACATTCTACACTGAGGACAAGGACATGAAGAGCGATGGTTATCAGAACTCCAGGGTAACGATGGAATCCTACACCGGCAACGACAAGGACAAATACTACGGAAGGATCGAGGAGATCTGGGAGCTGAGCTACGCTGGAGAGAAGGTCCCGATGTTCCGTGTCAGATGGGCCAAGAGCATCCTAAAAGAAGACTGGTATTTCACCACCATGGTTATACCCGAAGCCAAATCCAAGACCGCGGGCGCAAACGTCACCGCGAAAAATGAGCCATGGGTACTGGCTTCCCAATTGGACCAATGCTTCTTCATTACCCACCCACCAAAGCCCAGTCGTGTTGTCATGAGGAGAGGCAAAAGGAAGACCATCAGAATGGATGGAGTAGCCAATGAGAAAGACTTCGACAAGTACAGCGACCCGAAGATCGAACATGACGACGATGATGAAGTATCAGCACACACCACAAGAAGAAGCAGGACCACCCTACCTAAAGGACGTCCGTTCCACAGAAGAACTCCATTTGCGAAAAAGAAGGGCAAGAAGATTGTGAACAGATAGCTAGCTAAGATCGATTGTATTTAAATCGTAGTCTTCATTTCTCGATTGTATTTCGTAGGCACTTTTTGATATCATTAATATTTTTAAATTTCATGAGCACTTTTTGAATTCATGAGGACACTTGATCTCGATCCCCCTCCATCTCGATTCCCCCTCCATCTCGATCCCACCCGCACCTTCCCCCGCTAGCTCCACCGCCGCCGACGACCCACCGCAACCCTCCCCCGCTCCAACACAAATAAATATCAAACAACATTTAAAATGCATAAAAAAAATATTGGGGAGCCTAGGAATCGAACCCAGGACCTCCTGATGTGTGTGCTGCGTGCTGACCAGTCGGGCTAGTGGGTGGGTTCTGATGTAGATAGGGTTAGGTGGTATATAACCTGACAAGTCGGGCTAGATTAAAACAAAATTCTAATGGTGCACCGAGGGGTGGTGCGCCATTAGCATAGTCGTACTTATGGTGCACGAGGGGGTGGTGCGCCATTAGAACCCTCCCCCACTCCACCTACTGCCTTCGCACTGTGTCCTCCCTCCCTCCCTTGCCAGATTCCCCTCGGTCGACCCCAACCGTACGCCGCTGCCGCAGCCGCCGCCTCCGTCCGCCGCAGCCGCCCACGCGCCCCCGCCGCCTCCCTCTCCCCTTCCTCCCCCTCGAGCACCGCCTCCCCCCGAGCCCCGCCTCCCCCGCGAGCGCCGCCCCCTCCGTCCCCTCCGTCCGTCGCGCCTGCACGCCCTAGGGTTCCGTCTCCAAGGTGTGTGGCAAGCTCGACACGCCGCCTCCTCCTCGACGCGCCGCCTCCTCCTCGACGCACCTCCTCCTCCTCGACGTGCCGCCTCCTCCTCGACGCGCCGCCGCCCGCCACCTCCTCAACGCCGGCGCCCTCCTAGGGCAGCCTGCCATTATCCCACAGGTGATTCCTCACCTCTCCCCCCTTCACCTCCTCCCCCCTAGGCTACCTCCCGCAAGTACCACAACCCTCTTCCCCCGTGTTCTAGGGTTAGCAAATTTGAGTGTCCTCTCGTGAGCCTCTCTTCAACTGTTTTTGCTGCTGTTTGGTTCTGAAGATGAGTAGCAAGTATAGTAGGAAGATGATGCATAGTAGGAAGATGATGCATAGTATTGATGAATTTTTTCTTATGAAACTGAAATTATTAACTCCCTCTGTAATTTGTAATACATCCAGTAATTTTCCTAAGTAATTGAGAAGAATTTATATACCAGAACATAATAAGAACCCTAATTAGTACAGTTTCCGTTAGTACACTGGTAAGATATAACTTACAACTTTACAAGTATCTCTAGTCAAGTCTGATATTGCTTTTGCTTATATGCAGTCAATTTCTCAACTTGATAAGTAGTAGATCAGTAGTTTATATATTGTCACATTGACTAGGTTTCATACAAAAAAAATCCAAGTTACATAAATTTGTAATTTTATATGGCAATATTATATAGTGGTGAAAAGGCTCAGCTCTGTCTGACTAATGCTATGCAATGTTATAAAATGGCTAACAGCCACATATGTGAATCTGTTCTTGATACACCTTTTCCCTTTTCTTAGAATCATCATATACATCTGCATATTTCAGGTTTCCAAGGAGGTAAAGGAATTGAAGTTCAGACAGTGCAGCAGCAGCAACACCTCTAAGGTGAGAAAGATGTTCAGTTAGGTACAGTTAGCATCATGTAAGAAAATGGCCATAATGTGCCCTGATAATGATGTATTTTGTCATAAAAATATATAGTGGACTGCCATGATAATGACATGGTCCTGTGTTTCAAGCTGTCATAATCTTCAGTTTACTTGACTTTTGAGCCTGCTAGTAGTTTACTTCCATGAGTTGTTTTATTGACATGGCACATTTGCAATGGAGTTTTATATATCTTTAGCCACTGTTCATTAACAGCAAGTCAGTTTTGTTATGCTACAATGATTTTTTTATCCTGTGAACTCATTGTACTGCTACAAGAATTTGGTATCATCATGGTGTAATTTTGTTAACATTCTGGTTTTGTTAGATAGTGGCTACACTAATCTAGAGTGATACAATTTTCCTTCCCATTTGGTATCATCATGTTAAGTGTATACAGTTATAACATCATGTGGGTTTTTTAAATCTGTTTACAGCTCATGTGGGGTTTAACATCATGTGGGTTGGTGAATGTGGATGATTTTTTATCCTGTGAACTTGAATGTTGCAATGCTGTTTTCTTCAGAGGCTACTGTCAAAAACTTGAGCAAAGATAGGCCCTTGAGTTTGCCGGAATGTCGATTAACTTCCATTCCGGCAAATTTGGGTACTCCATATGTCCTATTTTCAGCAAAGGTCATGCTAAAATTTTCCGTGAATTTTAGCATGACTTTGCTAAAAATAGGACATATGGGGTACTTGCGACTAATGCATGGGTCGGGGTATCTTAGTACTTAGTTAAGTAGGATCAACTGCCCTGCCATTCTTGCTACATTAAACCATAGGTGGCAATAAAGCCAAGTGATTAGGCCCAACTTAGAATTCTCCTTAGCATCGATAAACCCTAGATGATAAACCCAACATAGGTGGCAATAGTGCCAAGTGATTAGTGCCAAGTGATTAGGCCCAACCTAGGATGCCTCGGCATCGATAAACCCTAAATGATGAAAACTTAACTTGGCTGCCCCGGATGCCCCGCTGTCGATGAGAACCTAAATGATGTACGCTTAGGCTTTTAGGGTGCCTCGGCATCGACAAACCCTAAATGATGAAAGCTCAGGCTTTTAGGGTGCCTCGGTGTCGACAAACCCTAAATGATGAGACCATGATCTTGTTCCTTGACAATAACCAACTTTTTGACCAAACTTTTTTCCTATTTAGAGCGAAACATGGCCCACAACGATGAGGCCGGTGGTTCGGGCGGCAAGCAATTCTGGGAGCTGTCCCAGGAGATGGAGGAACAACCTCACTGCTATGAGGACGGCGCAGAAGACATCGATCCTGATTACACAACCCCTAGTGGCGTCGGGGATGACACCACTGATGGTGCCTCCGAGGATGCCACCACTGATGATGGCGGTGCACACACAGATGGCAGCCAATCGAAGAAGCAAAGGAAGGACCGACGTCCGAATGCGCTCCGCACCATCAAGGAGGAATTCACTCAAGTGGACTCCGACGGGAATCCAACGGAGCCCAAACATATAGTCAAGGGGTACTCGGTTCAGCTCGGGTGCATTCTCCGGAGCACCGTCTCGATCAACACCGAGAACCTTAGGCATAAGGACTGAGGGAATTTGCGCAGCCTCCTCTTCACGAAGCTGCACGAACGATAGAAGTTCCCCATCGAATTTGAAAACACACGCCTCTCAGGGAATAAAGTGAACAGTGCCGCCCTCACAAAGGTGAGCACGGCCCTGTCTACTTGGAGAAGCGCGGTGAAGAAAATGATTGATAAAGGTGATAGTTATGAGAAGATCAAGGCGAAATATCCTTTGATGAGCGAAGATGAGTACAAGGAGTTCAAGATCAAGTGCTCGACCAGTGCCACCTTCGAATCAAGTCAGTGGGGGAAAGAAATGCGAGAGTTGAACTTAGGGGAACACAAACTCGGTCCCGGCGGTTACAGAGTGGCGCGGAGCGTGCCGAGCAAGGCCTACTGCCCCGCTTCGAGAAATACAGCGGTAACAAGCAGACCAGGAACTATGTCAGGGCCCGGTACAAGGAGGACCCGATAACAAAAGAAGCTTACCACGGATACGAAGACCAGGGCACTTGAGCTTGTTCTGGTAAGGAATACACCCCCGCGTAATTAGCTCCATATGGTTGCACTCTAACTAATCCCCAATATTTCTAAATGGTTCACGTTCCTTTCGCAGGAAACTGAAAGCAGTAGCGCGGGGTCGTTTCAGAGCTCCCCTTTCGACAGCCCTTTAAATAGGGCGTTGAACATAATGAAAAGCAAGGATAAGCTCACTAAGCCGACGTCAGCTGGTCGTGTGGCTGGCAAAGGCTTGTCCACAAAATGGGGGTCATACTATACCACTGGTGTGCGAAAGGAGAAAAAGGCCATCTCGGAAAGCCAAACGCGCGAGGTTGAAGCACTCAAGGCACAAGTGGCGCGGATTCTGGAGCTTGTCCAAGAGCAAGTGGAGCAACAACTGGGAACGAAGCTCAACGCCATGGTGCCTACGTTGATTCATGGGCTGACGACGTGGATTGCGGGCGGCCAACAGGGGCCTCCCCCGGTTCCTAGCTTCACGGCCAGCAACTCGCACAACGTGTAGGCGGCGTCATTGGTATATCCGGCGGCGCCATTGGTGTCTGTGGCGGTGGCGCCATTGGTGTCTCCGGCGAAGGCGGTATTCGTGTCTCCGGCGCTGGCACGGGCATTGGAGCTTAATGCACCCGGGTGTACGCCGGCCGGTACCTCGCCAGCAATCTCCCCCTCCGTCAGTTGCATGCCCGCCGTTGGCGGTGCCTCGACATTAGCCGAGCTCGACGGCATCACAGTAACTAAGCCTCTCGGCCGATGACTTCATCTCCTTGCCTTTGACTGGGCATCCTTGACGCCCTGTAGATGTTTTCGCAGGGCACCGCCGACGTTCCTTGCACTCTTCTGCACTTCGTGGGCGCCGAGTTGGTCGATGTCGCCAAGGGCAGAATCGTTCAACCGGGCAACCTCATGTTCCACGGTAATCCGATGCCACCCACAGTGTATAGGGTTGAAGTGGTTCGGGTGCTGCCAGGCTGCGACGAGCTGTTACCT
The DNA here is from genome assembly GCA_963921465.1 of Triticum timopheevii. Lineage (NCBI taxonomy): Eukaryota > Viridiplantae > Streptophyta > Magnoliopsida > Poales > Poaceae > Triticum > Triticum timopheevii. Next base: position 597,805,266 of record OY997266.1, on the reverse strand, counting down.
CCGGTTCGACCCGCTGGGGCCGACGAAGAAGATGAGATGACCCTCAGCGCCTGCGTAAACTGGCCGTTGCTTTGGCCGAAGAGCCAGATTCGTTTGGGGGCGGGGGACACCACCCCACAGACAAGACCGCCAGTCGTGCCGGCGCCAAGCCATGGCAAGAACGCCGCAACGCTACCGGACCTGCCGGACATCCCTATGTCAGACATCCCTATGGCACAGGATCCGGACGACGACGACAACGACGATGGTACATTTACCAAAGTCGATAAGTACTTTGCCGAACATGGGTACGCTGACGAGTTCTACGGGCCTCTTTCTCAAGAACCCAACCAAGACAACCGCAATCTAGCTGGTATGGCGGAGAAATCCAATTGCAATAGGCGTCGTTTGCCGTTCAGTTCTCAGGAGACGCCTCCAGCTCCCGCCTTCACCGAGCCTCAGATAGCTGAGGTGTGAAATATTATCAGCCCCAACACGCTCACGAAAGCGGTCTGTGAGCAGAACTCGGTCCCATTATAGGAGATCAAGAAGAAGGGACGGAAACGAAAGACTAACAAGGGCGCCGGTGCGAGCCAGTCGGCACCGAGTTCGATCCTTGCTCAGGACGGCCACGTTCACCTAACGATATCTCGAGGAGGGTGCATGTGGCGGGTAGGGCGATGCCACCGCCAAATATGCTGAATGCTGCAACCGGTGCTATGCGGAGTCTGCACGACAGTGTTCTTTCTTTGGAGAAGCGGCGTCTGAGAGAGAATGATGCGGCATACCCGGTTTTCGTGGCCAAGGTGCCAGAGGGCAAGGGCTTTGCGGATGGCGACATCGGGGGTACGATCGTCCTGTGGTTTGACGACATCTTTGCTATGTTTAACCTTCATCCGCTGCACTACACCACTAGTGCAGAACCGGGCAATAGCACCGGTTCGTAAGGCCCTTTAGTGCCGGTTACATAACCGGCACTAAAAGCCCCCCCCCCTTTAGTACCGGTTCAGCACGAACTGGTGCTAAAGGGCAACCACGTGGCACGAGCCAGCTCCGGGGGCCTAGAGCCCTTTAGTACCGGATGCTAAGACCAACCGGTACTATAAGGTTTGGGTTTTTTTTAGTTTTATGATTCATTTTTCATTTAATTTTGTGTTTCCATTTTAATTCTTTTTCGTTTGCTGGTATTTTACAATACTACACATTGTACATGTTATGCATATATATATATATATATATATATATATATATATATATATATATATATATATATATAAATAGAATTTTTAGTAGAACCAATCATTGAGTTCAACATGATTGTCATGATATAAGCGTTCATATATAACACCACAAAAGTAAATCACTTAAGTTCAGAACGAAGAACACGGACATGAAAGGACAAGTACTAATTAAGAGCAACATGAAGAACTAGCTAAATCACTCCTGCTAGCTACTCTCTCTCTGGTAAAATAGCATAGAACATGTATAGCTCTCCTGATTGATCATACTGGAGCATGCCGATGAACCTGTCTCCTAAACGTGGGCTGCGCTTCTCATTGCTGCCCCCTAGTACTTCTCTGCGATCATTAACAATTTCCTCCAATCTTTCACTATTAAGCATTCATCGCTTCTAGAAATCTTGAATGCGTTCATGTGCAATGCAGGATCTCTTGGCCGTAAGCTAACAATTGACATCTGACCTTTAGTCTCGATCCCCTGAGGCACAACTGTCATCGGGAGTCCCTGTTGAATAACATCGTATAGTACTTAATTAATATACTTAGCAATGAAAGTTTAGCAAAAAAAATATGTATGCAAAATATGCACTGAGGACAAATAGTAAATATCTTACCATCATTCCTAAATAGACGTGACCGTAGTTCAATACCATCACTATTGGTCGCACGTTTTGAGTACTAACATTTCTAAGTGCAGGAAGAAAATTTGTCTTGACAGTATGAAGATCCTCAAGCCATGAAACATAATGACTTATTTCCTCGCAGTTTAGTTCAGCTCCGGGACAGTAGTAGGTCCTGTCTACCAAGCGTCGGACATGTTTGGTTGAATGGAGATAAGCTGTCAATAGAAATTAGTTGTCAGTTATTTTTGAATAAGCAATATCAAAGACAAAAATATAGATGAGAAGAACTCACATAATGGTAGAACTGGAGGCGTCTGCACATCGACCTATATGTCTCTATTACCTTGAATGTCATCTTCTGGACGAATATCAAAGGCGATAACCATACCAGGCTCAAATGCATAAGCCTTGCATAGTGCTTGCCAAGTTTTGCATTCAAAATATGTTTACGTGTGTGTATTGTATACTTTGACATTGAAAGTATAACCATCATGCTCAGTTTTCAGGTAAGCTCTCTTTACCTCCATAGTTTCCATATATTTGAAATCTATCTTATCCAAGACAAAAATTCTTGCATGGCACGGGATGCGCTAGTAGAATAGTGAAAATTAAAAATTATAAGTCAGGCAAATGAAGCATATATAAGTCATGCTTAATTACAAAAACAGACTTTGTCGTTGTGACTTACCGTATCGAATTCGAAAGTCTCATCCAGCTTGATGCTGAATCGCCTACCATCAACAAGGAAATTTGTATCGCACTGGCCGCGCTGGTCTTCACAGTAATCGCACATAATGAAATTTTTTCCGTCGTAAGACGACATTTCCTATGTTCATATTAGGCGAAACATTAATCACTTACTAATTCAATTAATTCAACTACTTCTAGTAATTCAACTAAGCATTTACTAAAATAAACTAGTTATATTAATTCAAACTAAGCATATATTAAAATAAAGTAGTTCTATATATTAATTGAACTAGTTCAACTAAACATTTACTAAAAATAAACTAGTTCTCCATATATATTAATTCAACTAGTTCAACTAAACATTTACTAAAAATAAACTAGTTATATTAATTCAACTAGTTCAAACTAAGCATATACTAAAATAAAGTAGTTCTATATATTAATTCAACTAGTTCAACTAAACATTTACTAAAAATAAACTAGTTATATTAATTCAACTAGTTCAAACTAAGCATATACTAAAATAAAGTAGTTCTATATATTAATTCAACTAGTTGAACTAAGCATTTACTTACTAAAAATAAACTAGTTCTATATATTAATTCAACTAGTTCAACTAAATATTTACTAAAAATAAACTAGTTCTACATATTAATTCAACTATTTCAACTAAGCATTATATTTACTAAAAATAAACTAGTTATTATATTAATTTAACTAGTTGAACTAAACATTAACATATATCTAATTCATCGATGATAATATTTCTAACATTCTAAAAATAAACAAGATAGTTCTAATTCATCTAAACATTAGAAATTAAACAGAAAATAAGTAGAAAAATGTGTGTGTGTGTGTGTGCATGTGTAGTGTACGTGTAGTGTGTGTGTGTTTGTGTGTGTCTGTGTGTATGTGTGTGTGTAGTGTGTGTGTGTGTGTGCAATATGTGTGTGTGTGTGTATGTATGTGTGTGTGTGTAGTGTGCGTGTGTGTGCATGTATGGAGAGCGGGCCGGGCGCGTACGGGCGGGCGGCGACGATGGGCGGCAGGGGCCGATGACGGCGACGACGACGGGCGGCGGGGGCGGCGAGGGCGACAGCACGGCGGCGCGGCGGCGTCGGCGTCGTCGAGATCGAGACTCACGCGCGCGAGAAAAGTGGAACGAACTGGCGATGATAACTGAATTTTTGTAAGTGCCATATATATAGGATGTGCCTTTAGTACCGGTTGGTGGCTCCAACCGGTACTAAAGGCCAATTTTAGCCAGCCCAAGCGGCGGGAAACGAAGGCCATTAGTACCGGTTGGTGGCTCCAACCGGTACTAAAGGGCATCCTTTTAGTACCGGTTGGAGCCACCAACCGGTACTAATGGCCCTGCGCTGCCACCCGCAGTGCGCTACTTTTAGTCCCACCTCGCCGAGCGAAAGGCAGCCGCACTGGTTTATAAACCCAGCCGCGGCTGCCCATTCGAACTCCTCCATATAACAGGCTTCTGGGCTAAACTAGGGCGCGCTGCCCTGTGAGCCTGCTGGCCCTTCTGGGCCTGTATTTGCACACCCTAGGTCTAGTAGGCCCACAGGACAGCACCCCAACATTTTTTCTTTTCTGCATTATTTATTTTCTTCTATTTATTTTTGAGTAATTTTTTATATAGTTACTTCTTTTCTGCTTTATTTTTTCTTATATTTATTTCTGAAAAGGTTTTTTTGCTGTATTTAGTTTCTTTGTGAATATTTTTGCTTTATATTTTTTTTCTTTTCTGCATTATTTATTTTCTTCTATTTATTTTTGAATAGTTTTTTTGCTGTATTTAGTTTCTTCGTGAAGTTTTTTGCTTAATATAATTTATTTTCTTCTATTTAATTTTGAGTTATCTGTTTATATAGTTATTCCTTTTCTGCTTTATATTTTTTTCTTCTATTTATTTCTGAATAGTATTTATTTTCTTCTATTTATTTTTGAGTAATTTGTTTATATAGTTATTTCTTTTCTGCTGTATTCAATTTCTTTGTGAATATTTTTGCTTTGTATAATTTTTTTCCTTTTCTGCATTATTTATTTTCTTCTATTTATTTCTGAGTAGTTTCCTCTTCTTCTTCTTCTTCCTCTTCTTCTTCCTACTCCTCCTCCTCCTCCTCTTCTTCTTCTTATTCCTCCTTCTCCTCTTCTTCTTCTTCTCCTACTCTTCTTCTTCCTCTTCTTCTTCTTCTTCTTCTTCTTCTCCTCCTTCTCCTCCTCCTCTTCTTCTTCTTCTCCTTCTTCTTCCTCCTCTTCCTCTTCTTCTTCCTCCTTCTCCTACTCTTCTTCTTCTTCTTCTTGTTCTTCTTCTTCTTCTCCTTCTTCTTGCTCCTCCTCTTCTTCTTCTTCTTCTTATTCTTCTTCTCCTTCTCCTTCTTCTTCTTCTTCTTCTTCTTCTTCTTCTTCCTACTCCTCCTCCTCCTCTTCTTCTTCTTCTTCTTCTTTTTCTTCTTCATCTTCTTCCTCTTCTTCTTCTTCTTCCTCCTCTTCTTCTTCCTCCTCTTCCTCTTCTTCTTCCTCCTTCTCCTACTCTTCTTCTTCTTCTTCTTCTTCTTCTTCTTCTTCTTCTTCTTCTTCTTCTTCTTCTTCTTCTTCTTCTTCTTCTTCTTCTCCTTCATCTTGCTCCTCCTCCTCTTCTTCTTCTTCTTATTCTTCTTCTTCTTCTCCTTCTCCTTCTTCTTCTTCTTCTTCTTCTTCTTCTTCTTCTTCCTACTCCTCCTCCTCCTCCTCTTCTTCTTCTTCTTCTTCTTCTCCTTCTTCTTGCTCCTCCTCTTCTTCTTCTTCTTCTTCTTCTCCTTCTTCTTCTTCTTCTTCTTCTTATTTCTGCGTAGTTTTTTGTATAGTTTTTTCTTTTCTGTTATATTTATTTTCTTCTATTTATTTATGAGTAGTTTTTCATCAAGTTTGCCAAAATTCAACATTTTCAGAGTTCATTTTGTAGTGATTTTCAATTTCATGGTCATTTTGTAAACGATTGAAAAATAGCAAATATAACAGAAGAAGTCCGGAGTTGTAATAAGTTATTAAAAATAAAAAAGAGGTGCAATGCTCGTTAATTTGCTTCAAGCCATTCGGAATAGTGTAAACTGCACTGCGCATAGCTCCATGTAGTCTACCGTATTCCTGCAGGCTTAAAGCTAAGCAACATGAGCAAGCCTCTTCTTCATCGTCTCTGGACTCAGGGCTTATAAACCGCTCCTAGTCCCTCTCACTTCCCGAGGTGGGACTAAAAAACAGCTTGCCATAACCTCATAAACCCGAATACTTCGAAAGAGATTGTCCAGTTTGTAAACGAAGTGCATCCAGTTTTTGCCGTAACCCTCTCTACTTTTTTGAACATGATATGTGGATGAAATGATGATACCATGCCAAGTTTCAACTTTTTCAGAGTTCATTTGTAGTGCTTTTCAATTTCCAGGTCATTTAGTTCTCAAAACAAATAGCAAATGAAGGCATAAACGGTTGAAAGTTGATGGCGTCGCTTTGAATGGCGAATACTGAACGCAAAAAATATAAGAGCATTTAGATCATGATCTTATATTTCTTTACAGTCTAAATTGTCAATATGATCTTATAACATCAAAAATACTTTGATCATCAATGATCTTTGTGTGTACAATCTGAATTGTCAATATGAGTCATCAACGATTTATAAACCGATGAAGACTCATATTGCGGCCACAAATTCTACACATAGAGTTCAATGAAGACCAAGTGCTTGTGATAGTTTGAGAAATAACATATTTAAGGTGGTAAAAGGCTTGTTAGGGGAGCGAGGTGGGACTAAAAACAGCTTGCCATAACCTCATTAGTACCGGTTCGTGGTACGAACCGGCACTAAATTGTGATGGTGGGGCCATAGCCTGACCGCAGGCTGACACAGCCTCTTTAGTATCGGTTCGTGGCATGAACCGGTACTAAAGGTTCGCCACGAACCGGTGCTATTGATCGCCGCCACGAACCGGCACTAGTGTACACATTAGTGCTGGCTGAAATTCCAACCGGCAGTATTGTGCTTCACATTTGACCCTTTTTCTACTAGTGCACCTTCGTTCGGCTATTTTCGCTGAGTATGGAGATGCGGATCATTAGAGACAAGACCCCGGACATCGTGATAGTCGACCCCTTCTACATGCGTGCCAAGCACTTGAACAGCGCTGGGGACTGCCAAGTTGCGAGTTCACACCTCGAAGGCGTCATTCTGGCAAACCCTGATAAGGATAACTTCCTTGTGGCTTACTTTCCCGAGTAAGTCATCCCTTAACCGCCCCGTAACATATGATTTCTTAGATTTTTGATCGTTCTTTTTTTTCTAACATTCCGTGTTCTGTGCAGTGACACACATTGCACACTCATCCTCTTAAGCCCGAAATATTCCATGGCCACGTATTTCGACCCAAACCGTAACTCCAAGATAGACAACACAAATGTCAAGAAAGTTCTTGATGATGTTCTCCCCGGCTACGCCAAATCTGGAGGCACCTTCACCAGGGCAGTTCGTAAGTACGGCAAGCACATGTTCTCACACAATATGAAGTTCTGCTGTGTCAAGCAGCCACCTGGCGGTCAGAAGGATGCCTACTACGCCCTCCATCACATGCGGGCGATCGTAAGGGACCATCATCAACTTCTGCTACCAGATAATCTCAAAGATTGGGCTGCGAGCTTGTCGGCAGTCCAGGACGCGGACCTTAGACAAGAATTCTTTCGCATCCAGTCGGAGTTTGCGGACATCATCCATCAAGATGTCCTTCATACCTCGGGGCAGTTCTTCGTCAGATATCAACCGTCCAACAGTGAGATAGATGAAACGCTACAAATGCAGGGTGACAACGACCGCGATTTGATGACCATCACGACAGACGGCGGCTTCATCCACGCTCCTGTCCGATGAGTCGAGTCAAAAGTAGTGATGTGTAGTTCTGAAACATTGATTAGCTCATGTTGTAATTAAACTTTAATGAATTCGTATGTCTCTTTGGTTTGGATAGTCGTTCAACTTAGATGTAATCGATGCTATTTATTAGTAGGACCATGAATCATGCTATTAATGTCTTGCTTTTCTCTTTCGATCCTTTTGTTGCATACTTACATATTGCTTATGTATTGTCTGTTGTTTGGCTTGTGCATAGAGATGCCGTCGTATGTCGTGTACAAGGGTAAGGTTCCCGGAGTCTACGATGACTAGGAGGAGTGCCAGAGACAGGTTCACCGTTTTAGCGGTAACAGCTACAAAGTGTACACCACTAGGGTGGAGGCCGAATCTAGATATGCCCGCTATCTAGCGGGAGAGAGGAGGGAGCGTTGGAGGAATCAGATGAGGACCAGTTTGATCGCGATGATGCTCATCATGATGACCACAACTCTCTTTTATGTGATGGTAGTTTAGATGATCGATATCGACTTGTAATGTGAAGACAAACTCGATACTCGCGGTCTTGAGACTTGTAATGTTTTATCTTTGTTTGGTCTTTTGAATTCGGAGACTAATATGATGAATTGTATTCGGAGACTAATCTTCTATTGTATTCAATGAATCTGATGTTGCTGTGTGCTGCTGTCTATATTCTGTCCAATAATATATTTTGTAACCTGTGCAAAAATCAGAAAAGCAAAAAAAAACAAATATTCATACTAATGGCCCATCAAGGCAGAGTGCGCCATTAGTATGCCAAAGAATACTAATGGCGCATCAAGGAAGAGTGCGCCATTAGTGTGACAAAGCACATGGTTACATATGGCCCCCCGGGAGGCATACTAATGGCGCATTGGAGTTACATACTAATGGCGCACTGCCGGGTGCGCCACTAGAATACCTGATACTAATGGCGCACCAGTGATGCGCCATTAGTAAAAAATTCTAATGGTGTGCTACTAATGGCGCACCGGTAGTGCGCCATTAGTAGGCAAAACCGGTGCGCCATTAGTAGGCCTTTTCCAAGTAGTGTTTTATGCTTGGTTATGGAAAGGACTCGCACACCTACAGAGTCTTCAACAACGTTCTTCACAAAGTTGTTGAAATTGTAGATGTGACGTTCGATGAAACTAACGGCTCGCAAAGAGAGCACCTACCTTCTGTGATAGATGAACCAGCACCTGAAGATTCTTTCAAGTTCAAGACTACTGAGGATGTCATTCCCACCGAAGAGTCTACTGAAGAATTCATTCCTGATCGTGATGATTACCGAGCTGGCGCACCTAAAGAAAATCGTGCTGAAGAAAATGCTCCTGAAAGGAATGCTGATCAAATTCCTTGAAGACAACCCACTCATCCTCGCATCGCTAATGAAGTGCAAATTGAGAAGATCATTGATGACATTGAAGCACCAGGTCCTCTCACTCGCTCAAAATCTTCACATTTATCTAAATTTTGTGGGCACTTTGCTTTTGTCTCTATCGTAGAGCCCACTAAGGTAGATGAAGCATTTTTGGAGCCTGAGTGGATTCAGGCTATGCAAGAAGACTTACATCAGTTCGAGCTCAACATTGTCTGGGAACTGGTTAAACGTCCAGATCCTTGCAAGCACAACATCATTGGCACAAAGTGGATCTACCACAACAAGCAAGATGAAAATGGCCTTGTGGTGAGGAATAAGGCATGGCTTGTAGCTCAAGGCTACACACAGGTTGAAGGAATTGATTTCGATGAAACTTTTGCACCTGTTGCTAGACTTGAGGCTATTCGCATATTACTTGTTTACGCTAACCATCATGATATTATCTTACAACAAATGGATGTGAAAAGTGCATTCCTCAATGGTAAGATTGAGGAAGAAGTATATGTTGCTCAGCCCCCAGGTTTTGAAGATCCAAAGAATCCCGACAAAGTCTTCAGACTCAACAAGGCCCTGTATGGCCTCAAGCAAGCCCCTCGGGCGTGGTATGACACTTTGAAGGAATTCTTCATGAAGAATGGCTTCAAACGCGGTTCACTCAACCCAACTCTTTTCACTAAATCTTATGATGGTGAACTATTTGTGTGGCAAATATATGTTTATGATATTATCTTTGGCTGTACTGACCAACGTTATAGTGATGTATTTGCCTATATGATGAGTGAAGAATATCAAATTTCTATGATGGGAGAACTGAAATTCTTTTTAGGGATTAAAATTCGTCAACAGCGCAATGGTATATTCATATCGCAGGTTAAATACCTCAAAGAAGTATTGACGAAATTCGGCATGCAAGATTGCAAAGGGCTCAAAATTCCTATGCCCACAAATGGCCATCTATGCACTGATGAAACTGGTCAAGACTTCGATCAAAAGGTATACCGCTCCATGATTGGTTCTTTATTGTACCTATGTGCATGTGTGCCCGATTTCAAGCTACACCGAAGGAATCACACCATAAGGATGAGAAGCCTATTCTTTGATATCTAGCTCACACACCAACACATGGATTATGGTATCCCAAGGGCTCTTCATTTGATCTCGTTGGATATTCAGACTCTGACTATGCTGGCGATTGCGTGGACCGCAAGTCAACGTCAGGCACTTGCCATTTCCTCGGACGATCTTTGGTTTGTTGGTCCTCGAAGAAACAGAACTGTGTATCTCTCTCCACTGCAGAAGCAGGGTACATTGCTGCTGGATCATGTTGTGCTCAATTCTTATGAATGAAGCAAACTCTCAAGGACTATGGCATCAACGTGAAGAATGTGCCTCTCTACTATGACAATGAGAGCGCTATCAAGATTTCTCGCAACCCAGTTCATCACTCGGAGACAAAGCACATCCAGATTCGTCATCATTTTCTTTGTGATCATGTGTTGAAGGGCGATATCTCCATCTGTCATGCAAGAACTGAAGATCAGCTGGCCGATATTTTCACTAAGCCCTTGGATGAGAAGAGATTTAGCAAGTTGCAGCGTGAGCTAAATATCCTAGAATCTTTGAATGTTCTCTGAAATAGGACACTCATCCTAACACTTATGTTGACTTGATGACTTAGATGCGCAACAGACGAAGTAACGTTTTTCTTCAATCAATGAAGACTAATCCTCTAAGTGTGAAGAAATTAAGTAATAAATTGATTCTCAGAGCCCTACGACAATTGTACGCGGTGTCTGAAATCAGCTTTCTTATACGGTGGGTTACGCCACCACCTAAGGTCGAAAATCTTCAATTTGAGTTTTTCTTCGTTTTTGAAATTCCTCAGTTTTTCAAATTCTTCAACTTCAAATGTCTTCACTATTTTCGTCGTTTGTCTTCAGTTGAATATATATATATATATATATATATATATATATATATATATATATATATATATATATATATATATATATATATATATATATGAGTTTATGTACTCTACAGCATTCACTTATTGCTAATTCTTCAAGTTGACTTTTTCCGCTAAGTGAATGTGATCGGACCCTTTCCCCCTCTATGCTGAACTCAATCCAGTCTTTTCACAAATTCTTCATGTGTGTTCTGATTTGAAACTCGTTCAAAATCTTCACTGTGTCCTTGACAGCTGAAGAAATTGCGAACGGTAACTTAAAACTTGTCTTATCTAAATTTTCGGCTTTGCCGCTCACCGTTCTGCTTCTCACGACAAATATTTATCTATTCACCCACGATCCTACATGATCACCACCTCACAATCCATGGGTGACACATGTCACGTGGATGAGAAGATCCAGGGGCACGTTCGTCCGAAATCCTCGGGCGCACCGTTTTTCACTGCCGCTATAAATACCCCTGTCTTCTCCTCACTTCACTTTTACTCCACTCAACCTCTCTCTCCCGCTCGAGCTTCCCAAACCCTAGCACCGCCGCTACTTCATCGTCACCGGTGAGGAAGAGCTTCACTGCCTCGACCTCGTCGCCATCGTACTCGTGCCAGTGCGGATCTCTTCACTCCGCCGGCGCCGTAGTCGTCTTCCTCTACCGAGTTAGGTCGTGGAAGATCTGAATGGACGAACTTCACCTCAACATTTCTCAATTCGTTCTGTTCTTCACATCGGGTAATTAAAAGTTACTTTTATTGCCCGTTTTGATTCATGTGTTTTTCCCTAAAATCTTCAAAGGTGTTTGTTCTTCAAATCTTCACCCACTAAAACACCTCACATGTTATCTGTTCTTGATTTGTTTCTCTAAGCAATGATTTTCTTCAAGATTCCTCAATTGTGTGGATTTCCAAATCTGTACAACTCTGGAACCTAAGATAAAGAACGCTTAGTGAAATTCTTCAAGACTCATTGGTCAAATTCCTCAAACCTATTCTCTTTTTGAAAATCTTCTGAGAACGCATATGACCTCTCCACATTCCTCACAACTATACTCTGTTCACAGGTACAAATGTCCACTACTGAATCACTAGGTTCTCATCAACTTAACTCATTTGCAGCGTTCTCGAAGAAAAGTTGCATACATATTCAGAAACTTCAGTTGTTAATCCTCAACTGAAGAAAATGGCTGATGGCAAGAAGCCACAGAAGTGAGGAAAAAGGCCTGAGGTCAACACAGCGTTTGAAATCCCTGAGGATATCTATGCTGGATATTGCACTCTAGATGAGGCCAAGTTTGGCAAGGAGGACAAGAATCAGCGCAAAGTGCGCATACAAAGAATTGAGAGGAGATGGGCACGAGAATGGAGGGAGTACAGGTATGTTACTCCCAAGTACATGAAGAAATTCGCGCTAAAAACCCTCCATGCTCAAGACCTCCATTGAGGCCTGGCCAACTGGCGGATCCCACCAGCCTCAAGCGCGGTGAGGACTATGCTGCTGAATGGGCTAGGCGCCAGGCCAAACTAGCCAAGCAAGCAAAAGAGGCAGTGAGGAAATTCAATGAAGGTTCTGCTGTTGCTGCAAACGCTGTTGAGGCCTCTGGTACTAAGCCCAGTGTCGGTGTCAAAACCGGTGGATGTCGGGTAGGGGGTCCCGAACTGTGCGTCTAGGCGGATGGTAACAGGAGATGAGGGACACGATGTTTTACCCAGGTTCGGGCCCTCTTGATGGAGGTAAAACCCTACGTCCTGCTTGATTAATATTGATGATGTAAGTTACAAGAGTAGATCTACCACGAGATCAAGGAGGCTAAACCCTAGAAGCTAGCCTATGGTATGATTGTTGTTCGTCCTATGGACTAAAGCCATCCGGTTTATATAGACACCGGAGAGGGCTAGGGTTACACAGAGTCGGTTACAATCGTAGGAGATCTACATATCCGTATCGCCAAGCTTGCCTTCCACACCAAGGAAAGTCCCATCCGGACACGGGACAAAGTCTTCAATCTTGTATCTTCATAGTCTTGGAGTCCAGCCGATGATGATAGTTCAGCTATCCGGACACCCCCTAGTCCAGGAGTCCCTTAGTAGCCCCTGGACCAGGCTTCAATGACGACGAGTCCGGCGCACATATTGTCTTCGGCATTGCAAGGCGGGTTCCTCCTCCGAATAATTTATAGAAGATTGTGAACACCAGGATAGTGTCCGGCTCTGCAAAAATAATTTCCACATACCACCATAGAGAGAATAATATTTACACAAGTTCAATCTGCTGATGTATTTGATGGTGTGATGTCACACCACTACCAAGCCTTTACTTAAACGTTTTTATTGTACCACCTCAGCGCGTTTAGCGAAGCGGTTTCCTTGGCACGTCTTGTCGAAGCAGAGATCGTGTTCCCCTTATTCCGGGATTCCCATCAATATGGACGTGGGTAACCCAACCGTGCCATTGATTGCGGCGCTTGGGGGATAAGTGAGTTTTATCAGGCCGGTGGGGATGCATGTTTTCGTCCGCTCATATAAGGGGATAAAGATCCAACCCTATTACCTGCGCCTTCTTCCTCCTTGGCTTACCCATCTCTGCGAACCCGAGCTCCAGCGCCCAAGCCCACACATCTCACCTCAACCTTCTCCAACTATGTCCGGAGCAGGAGGCAAGTGGATGGCCTCCTCCGTCACGGAGGGGCGGATACAGAAGCTGCGCAACGCCGGATACTTGTCCAGCGACATCGCTCATTGGCTCCCCAACGAGGGAGAGCTCATACCCACCCCCAAGCCCCATGAGAGGGTACTATTCCTTCCCCATTTCCTCCGCGGACTAGGCTTCCCACTCCATCCCTTTGTCTGGGGGCTCATGTTCTACTACGGCCTGGATTTCCATGATTTGGCCCCGAATTTCATCCTCAACATCTCGACGTTTATCGTCGTGTGTGAGGCCTTCCTCTGCATCCAGCCCCACTTCGGCTTGTGGCTCAAGACCTTCAGTGTCAAGCCGAAGGTTGTGAAGGCAGCCAAGCGGAGTGCGAAGGTGCCATGGTGGGCAGGATGTCCCACGTTACTTGGCTCGAGGGCACTTTCATGGAAACCATCAAGGGGTGGCAATTGGGGTGGTTCTACTTCACCGAGCCGCGTGACCCCGAATGGGCAGCAGTCCCTGAATTCAGATCCGGCATCCCCATGCGGATCACCTCCTGGAAAGAGAGCGGCCGGACATGGGGTGATTCGGAGGAGCTGACCGGACTCCAAGCTTATATCCAAAAGCTAGTGGACAAAAAGCTCAAGCTTGTCAACGTAGTCCAGGTCATGCTCACCCGCCAGATTCTCCCGTGCCAACACGGGGCTTCAACATGTGGGAGTTCGATCCGGCGCAGCACCAGACTTTGAATGGGCTCTTCGACACTATGTACGAAGATGTCTGGAAGGTGCTGTTCAAGGGTGCCGAGGCTCCCACATCCGCTACCGAAGATCGCGGATTCAGCTCGGAGCGTCCAGCTGATGAGGTAAGTGATTTTGTCCTTTAAGGGACGCTTGTTTTCCATAGTTTGACTCTATGCGGGATCTAAACTCCCTTTCCTTTGACAGGACTGGCTGAAGAAGGCCGAACAGGCAATCTCTCTGGCCCCGCTGCCAGAGGACCCAGCGGACGCCCGTTTGACGAGGCTGCTGGCTCCGGCACCCCATGTGGTGCCGGAGAAGAAGGCCAAGAAGAAGGCCACGGGGACTCGGAAGAGTTCCCGCTTTCAGGTGCTATCGGATGACGACTCCGAGGCCGACTCCTCTCACCAAGGTGAGGAGGAGAAGAAGAAAGCCTCTTCCCCAGCGGGGGGAGAGAAGAAAAGGAAGGCCTCCCCAATGAGGGAGGCCGAAGGGTCCAAGAAGGGAAAAACTCTTCCCCCGGACTGCTCTGCCAACGCTAGTGATGACGACGAGGACTGGCCTCCAAGGGCCAAGCCCCTGGCGAGATCGTGAGTATCCAGACTCCCGAATAACTTCATGGTTTATCTTTTTTGCCACACAATGTCTTTCTAATGCCGCATACAACCCTGCAGTCCGCCCAAGGACGATCTTCCCGCTTCGTCGAGCGGGTCCTTAGGTGCGTCGGATATGGATTCTCTTCCGACCGCCTCCACCCCCCGTGACACGGACGATGCCGAGGTGGGATCCCGGGAAGGGACCCGCCAGGAGGAGGAGGCCCCGGAGGTGTCGCAGGACAACCTCCCGGACTTTGCACCGGACTCGGCTCCGGATCCCATAGTGGCTCCGGAGTCCGGCGGGCGGCCCCTTCATAAGAAGGGCAAGACCGTGACACCGGCAGCCTCCGTCCAACCGGAGGCGCCGGATAGCTTGCTGGAGGCGCTCAATGGCGCCTCCATGAAAGAGGAACACCGCACTGTTATGAGTGCGGTGATTCAGAAGGTGCAGCTCGCCAAGAGCGGGCTGATTGAAGCCTGCAGCAGCCTTCTATTAGGCTTTGAGGTAAGAATTTTGATATATGTAAAATAGTACCGCATAGACAGTAGCCCCTGATGCTCGGTTCGGTGTTCGGAATGAAAAGCCGGACTGAGGATCTAAGAAGATATACGCAGGAGTCATAAAAAATATGTCGATATGGGATTGCAGGTTGTGCTGCTGACCTTTGCCGCACTGACTGCGGAGGTCAATACTTTGAAGGAAGTCCTCAAGCGGTCCGAGAACGAGCTCGGCCGTGCCAAGAAGCAGCTCGAGGACAAGGAAGGTGAGTAACAACTTATTAAAATTGTACCTTACAGAAAAGGATTTTGGTTGCAAAATGAAAGACAAGGATAACGTGGGTATTGCAAGGGCCACTAACGAGGTGGCGACCCTGAAGGAGGCGGTGGCCGCGGCCGAACGCAATGCGGCCGTGGAGCAGACCGAGCGAGAGAAGCAGGAGGCGCGGGTGGCGGAGGTATAGCAAGAGCTCCAGGATCTCGTGAAAAAACATGAGAGCCTGGAGCGTGACTCGAAGACTCGAGAGTCTGAGCTTGCAAAGGCTCTTGAGAGTGCCAAAGCCGCTAAGGCCGAAGCCTACAAGTCCCTCCAGGAAATCGAGGCGTTGAAGAAAATAGCAGCGGGTAAGGCATTTTTCATGCAAAGTAAGCATATGAGTGTTAATTACCTGTTGCTTACCCGAATTCGGAGATCTCCAGGAGCGTTCGCCGATCTTCCTCGCAGCGTGTCCGATGCTGCCGCGTTCTACCGGGCCGAGGAGGGGAGCTCGATGGAGAAGGTCTTCTTGTCTCAGTATGCTGAGGCCGGACATCCGGTGCCCCTTAGCGACCAGCTAAAGCAGCTGGTCGAGCTCCACAAGGCGGCCGAACAGGCCATGAAGGGCCTTATAGTTCGGTGGTGGCCTAAGGAGGCCATGCCTGGAGCTACTTCGGCCTGGTGCGGCGGCTGGTGGATGCGTGCCCGTGGGTTGAATTCATCAAGCACTCCGCCTGTACTGAAGGTGCCCGTCGGGCCCTTGCCCGCGCAAAGGTGCACTGGGGCATGATGGATGCCTAGAAGCTCATGACGGACCCACCACCAGAGGGCAAGGAGCATCGCACGCCCGAGATGTATTATAAGAGTGTGCTGAAGGGCGCCCGCACTATTGCGGGTGAGTGTTCCAAAGATGTAATATTTGAGTAGACTCGCATTTTGTTATCTTGTGCGCTGAAAACTTAGTTCATTTGCGCTAAGCAACGCATTTTAATTTAAAATATTACCTTATGTGCGGTTGTTTATCAAATCTGAGAGATGGCAAGTTGTCGGCTTCAGCCCCCATGCCACGAGTGCTGGGGTGTTCGGGATAAATTTGAGCACTCTTGTTCCCATATTTGGGTCCATCTAGGGAAGCGCTCAACACAACGAACAAGGCAACCGGACTTATAATGCTTGAACACTCTCACTTAGCCATAGAATTCTATAATTTTAAATTTCGGCGAAGCCCCTAGTCTTCGGAAGGCCGAATTTGGGGCGCTATCCATGCCTGGGCCGGACAAAAACCGGCTCCTCGCTCTAAGCGGCATAAGTCTTTAGGGACTCGCAAAAAACCTCTCGAACAGCGACCAACTCTTGCCTCATCATGACGGTCAGTTTTAGCTTTCTCCACTTAGGCGTTAACCCAGCTGAACTGGGGTGCAATCACAGTGGTTCTCTCAGTGCCACCTTAGCCGATACAATGGACACTACTAGGAAAAGGCCTACTAATGGCGCACCTAATTTGGCCATTAATGGCGCATTAGTGGTGCGCCATTAGTGCCACGCCATTAGTATATTTTACTAATGGCGCACCACTGATGCGCCATTAGTATCTGGTATACTAATGGCGCACCAGCTGGTGCGCCATTAGAATAGCCCACGGTGCGCCATTAGTATAGGACACTGGTGCGCCATTAGTATAGGCCACGGTGCGCCATTAGTATTTTTGAATTTTTAAGGCGGGAAAATAGTAGTGGCGCACCGTCTAACCCCCACCATGCGCCATTGCTATTTTTGAATTTTGAATTTGGATCTGGATCGCGATTTTTTTGCCCATTTTTTGCTCGTTTTTTTTGCTCATTTTTTTGCACAATATTATTTCAAATTTTGTTCCCGTTTTTGGATCTTGTACGTTCTTTTGCTGTGTTCTTTTGCCGGAGAGGAGGAGGAGGTGACCGCAGAGGCGCTCGCCTACATCGCCAGAGAGGAGGACGAGGTCGCCGGAGAGGAGTTCACCGGAGCATCGGAGAGGAGGAAAGGAGAAACCATGAGGGGATGGGAGGAGAGGAGGGAGGAGGAGCTCACCGGAGAGGAGGCAGGAGGAGCTCACCGGAGAGGAGGGAGGAGGAGCTCACCGAAGATGAGGGAGGAGGAGCTCACCGGAGAGGAGGGAGGAGAAACCGTGAGGGGAGGGGAGGAGAGGTGAGGTGGAGGAGGTCACCGGAGAGGAGGAGGAGGAGGAGGTCGCCGGAGAGGAGGAGGGTAGTATGGTGGAGGAGAGAAGGGAAGATGGAGTGGAGGAGTGGAGGAGAGGTGGAGTGGAGGAGAAGAATGAAGAGGTAAGGAGGAGAGGACACGCCCAGCCATATATATGGCATAGTAATGGCACACCGCGGGCAGGTGCGCCTTTAGTAACTTTTTTTATATATTTTTGATTTATTTTGAATTGTGAAGGCGGGAAGATACTAATGGCGCACCATGAGCAGGTGCGCCATTAGTAACTTTCTTTTTATTTTTTTATTTATGTTGAATTTTGAAGGTGGGAAGATACTAATGGCGCACCACGGGCAGGTGCGCCATTAGTAACTTTTTTTTTTGAATTTTGAAGGCGGGAAGATTGTAATGGCGCACTATGGGCAGGTGCGCCATTAGTAAGTTTGAATTTTTTTGAATTTTTTTGCCTCTAGATCTTGAAAGCCCCGTAACTTTTTTTCTGTTAGGTTTTTGGGGATTTTGAAAATGATTAACGGGGTCCCCCCTGTTAAATTCGAGTCGATGATTTTTCATATAAAAACCTTTTTCATCCGAGTTCGTATGCAAAAGTTATGCCCATTTTACAAATTTCCACAGAGATTTTTCAAACAAAGTCGAAATTCATATTTGTAAATTTTCCCAACAACTAGACCACATATTACATGGGAAACTTATTTTCTTTTATTTTTTGACATTTCCATCATTTTCTTTTATTTTTTTTAAAACTGAAACGGCGATCCACGGGGGGGGGGGGGGGTGCATTCGGTGTTGGGGCAAGTTAGTAATGGCGCACCGCGGGGTGGTGCGCCATTACTAGTTAAAACTAGTAATGGCGCACCGAGATATGGTGCGCCATTTGTAACAAATATTTTTTTATTTTTTTTTTACTTTTTTTCCAAAACTACTAATGGCGCACGGGGGATGTGGTGCGCCATTAGTATGTCAACTACTAATGGCGCACGGCGGACATGGTGCGCCATTAGTAACAAAAAAAAATTATGGTTTTTTTTTTCAAAACTACTAATAGCGCACCACACAAGAGGTGCGCCATTAGTAATATATTACTAATGGCGCAACGAGACATGGTGCGCCATAGAATATAGTAATGGCGCACCACATGTCTGGTGCGCCATTAGTGGCCATTCCATCTATAGCCCTTTTTGTAGTAGTGGGAACGTAATGTACCAAAACATGGAAGCCAGGCAAACCCAACTATTCACCCAAGACATGATTCGGAGCTGATGCATATAATGCTATCAGTTCGGGGTGCCGCACTTGTGAAAGTTTTTGGACTTATCACACCATGATGCGGGAAACATAAGCCCCTGGTGTATTTAGCCGTACCAAAACGTACGGATGTGTAATGTCACAAACGAACATATGTATAAAAATGCAATCGCAAGCAAAAAGGTGCTGCATTACTTATTCAAGAAAAACTGCTGTAAGTGCAGAACGATACAAATGGTGCGATAAGCACGGGATGAGACTGTTAAACATGTCCCCCTCCAGGGGTAGGCTGCGGAATGGTGCATAAAACAGATTTAATGCTTGTAATGGAGACCACCTGGATATTCGTTGTAGCCTTTCTTCTTCCCTGGCTGTTGCATCGTGAGTTCGGCAAGTCTACTGCCGGACAGGGCCTCTGACGAACGGAGTCCTGTGGGTAAAAATAGAAAGGAAAAAGAAAGAAAGAAAAAGAAAAAAAAACGACACACTTGAGAGCCCCTGGTGTGGTTGAGCCGCAGTCTGCGCCTATCGTGGTCGTGCCCCTCTCCCCATGCCCATGGTATCTTTAGAGCATAATGGTGTACGCGAAGGACCTATCTTGACATTTTACAGGGGCTGGGGTTGGGGCCGCACTGCTACGCGTGCTCGGCACGTGCCAGGTGGTCTTGTTGTAGGTCACTCCGGGCGCGCTTAGCTGTGTCCGGCCGCTTAACGGCCGAATTCGAGAATTGCCTTAAGAGGCTGCATTGTACTTCTGCCGCGAGAGCCGCTGTATGTTCCTCCGTGCGGAGAGAACGTTCAGTGTTTCCATCGACCGTGATGACTCCTCGAGGGCCTGGCATCTTGAGCTTGAGGTATGCATAGTGCGGCACCGCGTTGAACTTTGCGAACACGGTACGTCCGAGCAGAGCATGATAGCCGCTGTGGAACGGAACTATGTCGAAGATTAACTCCTCGCTCCGGAAGTTATCCGGGTATCCGAAGACCACTTCCAGTGTTACTGAGCCTGTACAGTTGGCTTCTACACCTAGTATGATGCCTTTAAAGGTCGTCTTGGTAGGTTTAATCCTTGAGGGGTCTATGCCCATTTTGTGCACCGTGTCCTGATAAAGCAGGTTCAGGCTGCTGCCGCCGTCCATCAAGACTCTGGTGAGGTGAAATCCATCGACGATTGGGTCTAGAACCAATGCGGCGAATCCACCATGGCGGATGCTGGTGGGGTGGTCCCTCCTGTCAAAAGTGATCGGGCAGGAGGACCATGGATTGAACTTCGGGGCAACTGGCTCCATCGCGTATACATCCCTGAGTGCACGCTTCCGCTCCCTTTTGGGTATGTGCGTTGCGTATATCATGTTCACCATCCGCACCTGTGGGGGGAAACCCTTATGTCCTCTATTGTTTGGCGGTCGGGTCTCTTCCTCGTCATCGCTATGCAGCCCCTTGTCATTGTTTTCGGCAATTAACTTGCCTGCTTGCTTGAATACCCATCAGTCCCTGTTGGTGTGGTTAGCTGGCTTTTCGGGGGTGCCATGTATCTGGCACAAGCGGTCGAGTATTCGGTCCAAATTGGACGGACCCAGAGTAGTTCTTTTGAATGGATTTTTCCGCTGACCGGGTTTAGAGCCTCTGAATCCGGCATTGACTGCCGTATCCTCACTGTTGTCGCCGTTAATGCGGCGTTTGTTTTTGTTACGACGCGACCTGCCATTACGGTCCTTGATATCCGGACTGCCAGAATATTTGCTGAGGTTGTTGATGCGTGCTAGCCAGCTGTCCTCACCCGCGCAGAAGCGGGTCATGAGTGATGTGAGGGCTGCCATGGATTTTGGCTTTTCCTGTCCCAGGTGCCGGGCAAGCCACTCGTCTCGGATATTATGCTTGAAGGCTCCTAGGGCCTCCGCATCCGGACAGTCGACGATTTGGTTTTTCTTGGTTAAGAACCGTGTCCAGAATTGTCTAGCCGATTCGTCTGGATGCTGAATTATGTGGCTGAGGTCGTCAGCGTATGGTGGTCGCACATACGTGCCTTGGAAGTTATCAAGGAATGCGGCTTCCAGGTCTTCCCAACTCCCAATTGATTCTGCTGGCAAGCTGTTAAGCCAATGCCGGGCTGGTCCTTTAAGCTTGAGGGGGAGATACTTGATGGCGTGAAGATCGTCACCGCGGGCCATGTGGATGTGAAGGAGATAGACTTCGATCCAAACCGCGAGGTCTGTTGTGCGGTCGTAAGATTCAATATTCACGGGTTTAAACCCTTCGGGGATTTGATGATCCATTACTTCATCTGTGAAGCATAGTGGGTGTGCGGCGCCTCTGTACTAGGTGATATCACAACGGAGCTCGAAAGAGCTTTGTCTATTTTGTTCGGCCCGGCCGGACTTACTGTGTCCGGCACGACGGTTGTCATCACGTATCATTGGGCGCCCACATGATCCATAGATCGATCTTGATTGTCTTGCCTTATCCTCCAATATATCTCGCAAGTCCGGGGCGCTCCCCTGTGGCTTTGTGCTCTTCGAGTGATGCCGGGGTACGGATCTAGTGAAGGGCCTAGGGGCCTCTCTGTCGCGACCATGGGGTTGTCGGTCAGCCATATTGTCTGCTGGTGATGCAGGTTCATATGCCTCCTCCTCTAATCAGGGGAGCAGCTTGCGTTTAGGGTAACTTTTGGAGGGGCGTTCGAGCTCATGCTCTTCGGCCGCGAGGACTTCAGTCCATCTGTCGGCTAGCAGATCTTGATCAGCTCTAAGCGGTTGCTGCTTTTTCTTTAGGCTGTTTGCCGTGGCCATAAGCCTGTGTTTAAAACACTCTTGTTCGACGGGATCCTCAGGCATGACGAATTCGTCATCGTCGAGGCTTGCCTCGTCTCCGGAGGGAGGCATATAGTCCTCTACCTCTTCTTCTGCCGCTCTCTCATGAGGGCTGGCGTCCCCGTACTCTTGTGCTGAATCTTGCTAGAGTGGGTTGTCTTCGGCACTATCTCAGGTGTTATTATCTCTGGTGCCGGAATCTTCATTCTTGCTATGTCGGGATTTAGAGCGGCGCCGCTGACGTTGGCGCTTGGGCTGTTTCTTGGAGGGGTCATCCTCCGCTGCCCCTTCGCCATTCCCATCCTTTGGGATATCCACCATGTATATATCATACGATGAGGTGGCTTTCTAGTGCCCGGTAGGCGCTAGTTCTTGGTCGTCTCCGGCATCGTCGTCCATACCGTCGATGTCTTCGGAGTCGTAGTCTAGCATGTCGGTTAGATCATCGACAGTGGCTACCAAGTGGGTGGTGGGTGGGTTTTGAATTTCTTCGACGTCCGCATCCCAACCGTCCTGGCCGCAGTCCGGCCAGGGCTCTCCTGATAATGAGAGGTACTTTAGCGAACTCAGGATGTCGCCAAAAGGTGAATGTTGAAAGATGTCCGAGGCAGTAAACTCCATGATCAGCGCCCAACCGGATTCGATTGGTGGGGGCGCGGGAGGTTCGGAGTCCGGCAAGGAGTCCGACACCTCGAAATCACGAGCTTCGTGAGGGACAAGATCAGTGTTCGGCTCTATCGCCGTAGAGGTTGCAGCCCCCGAGGCGGCGTCTAACCATCCGTCCTCGATCTGCGCAGCCGGCTCTGAATTGAAGATCGGAGCAGGCTTAAGTGCGGCCTCCAGGGTACTGTCCGACCGCAGAACTAAATGATGCTCGTCGTGACTGTGCGGCACACTCGGCTGTGGCTCGAATCCATCGAGGATCAAGTCCCCACGGATGTCAGCCGTGAAGTTCAAACTTCCAAATCTGACCTGACGACCAGGGGCGTAACTTTCGATCTGCTCTAGATGGCCAAGCGAATTGGCCCGCAGTGCAAAGTCGCCGAATACGAAGATCTATCCGGGGAGGTAGGTCTCACCCTGAACTGCGTCGTTGATGATGATCGGAGAAGCCGTCGAGCCTATAGGTGACGGCACAGAGGAACTCTCAATGAAAGCACCAATGTCGGTGTCAAAACCGGCGGATCTCGGGTAGGGGGTCCCGAACTGTGCATCTAGGCGGATGGTAACAGGAGACGAGGGACACGATGTTTTACCCAGGTTCGGGCCCTCTTGATGGAGGTAAAACCCTACGTCCTGCTTGATTAATATTGATGATGTGTGTTACAAGAGTAGATCTACCACGAGATCAAGGAGGATAAACCCTAGAAGCTAGCCTATGGTATGATTGTTGTTCGTCCTACGGACTAAAGCCATCCGGTTTATATAGACACCGGAGAGGGCTAGGGTTACACAGAGTCGGTTACAATGGTAGGAGATCTACATATCCGTATCGCCAAGCTTGCCTTCCACGCCAAGGAAAGTCCCATCCGGACACGGGACGAAGTCTTCAATCTTGTATATTCATAGTCTTGGAGTCCGGCCGATGATGATAGTTCGGCTATCCGGACACCACCTAGTCCAGGACTCCCTCACCCAGGAAGGCTATGCCAAAGAAGCCTGCCCACAAATCTAGTGCTTGTCCTTCAATGCCCTCATGGCCAAGCTCCTCAGCAATTCCATCACGGCCAGCATCTCCAAAGCCCTCACGGCCACTTCCTCAGTCTGCTCCTCCTCCGACAAAGTCTTCAACTGCTCCGACAAAATATTCGGCACATGTGCATCTCGCCACGTGCCAAAGGACTCAAGGCACCTCTATTGCCTCAGGAGCATTTGCTAGCTCCACTGCTGCACCAAGTTCCTCAGCAGGACCATCTCTACTGAAGAAAAAGGCCACTGCAGGACGAGGCCTTCGCCCAAGTCCTCACAAGAAGCAGGTTGCCTTCCAAATCCCCTCTGATGACGATGAGGCTGATGATGAAGAACTTGTTGAAATCATCAGGGACAGGCAAGCCAAGGCCGCTAGAGCCAAAGGCAGCAATGTGCCACTACTTCTGAATCCCAAGTTGATCCTTGACTTCATTGACTTATGGCACAAGGACCCCACTACACCTTTGCCGGAGATGAATCTCACTCCTGGTCAAAGTCATGTTCTGACTCACTTCATCGAGGAAGAGAATTGGAAGTATCAAGAAGGAAGAAGGCTAAAGAAAGCGCAATACAAGAAACAGCGCTTCCTCAAGGACAATGTCCTCATGCTTACTCCAGAACAACTTCTTGCTGTACAAGCTGAAATCAAGAAATTGAGTGATGATTTCGATTGCTACCATGCTGATTGGAAGGGAGCAAAAGTACGTTTCGTCAATCTGATGAAGACTTTCTCTTCAACTGCCACTACTCCGGTGCATGTTGAAATTCCTCAAGCTGAAGCATCTGCCTAGCCCACTGAGGAACATGCCAGCACTGCTGATGTCAGTATGGCTGCTGAAGAAAGTGAGAATACCATGGCTGATGACTCCATTCCAGCCACTGATGATATCGCCAGGGTATCCACTAGTGATGCGCTTGAGGAAAGTGAACAAGTCAGGGAAACTGCAACAGTTGCACCTGAAGAAAATGCACCTCCTGCACCTACACGAACTCCGATCCTTCCATCTACATCAGATGTGAAGAAGACAAAGGCTGCAGAACGTCCGGCCATGAAAAAGAGGAAGGCATCAACTTCTTCAAATTCTTCAGCTCCGAAGAAGATGTAGACACTGATTAGTTCAATTGACAACCCGATTGATGCCGTTCCTGTCTCATCCATGCCATCAAAGGACCTTGTTCCTTTTTGCTGAAGAATATGAGATTCCCGAGGAATCTAATCAAGAAACTCCATCTGCTGCTTCAACAGAGCAGTTGGACGAAGAAATTGAAGTGGATAAGATCCCTTGAACTCCAGTCATTTCCTCACATGTGCCTCAGTTCACTGTTGAAGAGGCCGGTGTTAAAGAACTTGATGATGAGGATGTGGACATCGGATGTACCACACCAGTGCTCAATGATGACTTTTGGGAAAGTCAGCACCCCAATTCTCCATTGTTCACTCCTCTCCAAGTTGTTCCTCAGTCCCCCATCACCACAGAAGTACAAGTGGAATCTGATGAACATCGTGCAACCCCGTCCGTCCATGAGGAAATTCCAGCCACTAGCGCTGATGAAAATGTGAATGAAGAAGAGATGCCTCAGGCTGCAACTGCAGAAGAAACTGAAATTCCTCAGCATGACGAACCTGAGATTGCGATTCCTGAGGTGATACTGCAAATCACTGACACTCCTCAGCCTAAGCCAAAGAATCCCTTCTCCAAGAGGCCAAAATTCAAGGTTGATGATTTCTTCGGCGAGCATGTATTCTTCACTGAATTCAACTCTTATGACAATGCTCGTCTTAGAAGGAAGCGTTTCTGGACTACCAGCCAGGCAAACTTCTATTCCTAAGTTCTATTTGACAAGGACAAAGTCTTCAATCATGAGCACATTCCTCACGTGGACATGGAATCTATGCCATGCTTCACGCTGGTTCTCAGTATGCTTCACGATGTAGGCTTGCTGAATTTCTGCACTAACATCATTGATTGGAATGAAGAGCTTATTCTTTAATTCTACGCAACTTTGCATCTCATAGGCAATTCTGCTGACGTCAACTCATGGATGTTGGACTGGATGGCTGAAAACACTCACTACAAGGCACCAGCCTCTGAATTGCTTTGCGCCTTGCCAATCAGTCCTCCACCAGAAGGCGCTCGCTGTCTGTATGATGAACCTGAACTTACTGATCATATATGCAAGTGCTCATGAAGCTGCTGAAGCCTGGACAAGCTCAAAGGAGCAAATTCCTCGTGAAGGATTTGCTCTATGTGCCCAAAACCATATACCGCATTCTGACGAAGACTATCAGCCCAATCAAAGGACATGATTCTTCAGATGAAGAAATTGTGGGGATGATGAAGAATATGCTCTTCAACATCATGCATGGTATTCCTATCAATTACCATGATTTCTTCATGAGGACTCTTGCAAATGTTGCACTTTCACCATTTGAGCTGAAGCCTTATGCACCATGGATCATGAGATTCCTCAGATCAAGGAATTCACTCAACTACAAGGCTGATACTCTCAACCATGGCAGCTACTTGCCCCCAATTGAAGTCCTCAAGCGGACCATTTCCTCATCCGATGAGAAGGGCAAGTCACCAGCTATGATCGATGAAGGCATTCGTCCATTGGATGGTCAGTTCCACAAAGCTGCATCTTATTCCACCAATGATGACTCTGCCACACATGATGCTGCTGCCAATGCTCCAAAGTCAAGTCCTCAAGCTACTGCTCCACGTGTGATGACTGACCGTGAACTGCTCATAAGTCTTCACCAGAAGGTTGATCGGAATCACAAATGGGTTAAGTGTTAGTTTGGCTCTATTCTTCACAACATGACCTCTACACATAATGCAGTAAAGAAAAACCACCACTACCTCCATGACGTGTTTGATCGCACCTGGGCTATACTGTCACATCTATATGGCGAAGAAGATCTGAAGGAAATGGGCTTCAAGGAAGACTTTGACTGGTCTGCACCTCCACCGAAGAAATACAAGAAGGTCAAGGTTCCTTCCTTGGTGGCCAGCTCATATTCTTCATCACGCGCCACGGACGAGCATGAAGATTTGGAAGACACTACAGAAGGCTCTACAACGACTCAAGACCCTGACAACGCTGGCGCTCCTCCATCATCATAATATTCTTCAGGGGCGTTAGTCCTCAGTTTCAACCCTTTTGGTCATTCGATGACAAAGGGGGAGAAATTTGAGTTAGTCTTCAAGCGGGTCTATATATATGGGCGTTTTTTTGCTAAGTTACAACTCTCGTTCTTCTGATGACTTGTTGTAATCTTAAACTCTATGGTCGCTTGATACTTTTGTTGTGTTCTTCTACATGCTTATTCCTCATTAATGTTAATGCACGCATGCTGAATCACATCAGTCACCATATTTCATCATGCATTTCAAATTCCTCATATTCACTACTAGGGAAAAGCCTATACACAGAAATTTAGCAACAGCGCGGGTTAAAAAAGAGCGTTAGTGCTAGATAGCAGTAGCGATTGAGGAAAAACCGCGCTACAGATACACCCTTAGCAGCAGCGCGTAGTGCCAAAAGTGCTACTACTAACATTCCCGTTGGTAGATTGATAGGATATGCATAGCAGTAGCGGGCTTGGAAGAAGCGCGCTACCGCTACGGTATAAGTAGTAGCGCGTTTCCTATGAAGAGCGCTACTACTAATGGAAATAAAATAAGATGAAAAACAAATAGAAAAGTAAATGAAAATGAAAGAAATAGAAAAAGGAGAAAGGAAAAAATAAAATGTAAAGCATAATAATAGAAAAAGCGAAAAAACGGAGGAAGGCATAGCAGTAGCATGTGTTTGTAAGAGGCGCTATAGCTAACATAGCTGCAGCGCGTGTCCTAGACCCCCGCTGTAGAAACAGAAAAGAAAATAAAAAATGGAAGAAAATTACATAGCTATAACAGCAGCGCATTTTGTGAAAACCGCTGTAGCTATCTTAGCTATAGCGCGTTTGGCGAAACGCTCTACCGCTAAATTTGACTTAACCAAAAACCGTTTCCCCCTGGCCACCACTTCTCCCCCAAATCCCTCGACCCACCCCGCCGCCGTCGCCCCACTTCGCCGCCGTCTCCTGCCGACGTCGACGCCACTAGAGCCATGCGCCGTCGACGCCACCGGAGCCGCCCCCAACACCATGGAGCTGCATGGCCTCATCAACGCCACTAGAGCCGCTGTCGACGCCACCGGATCCTCCCTCGCCACAACTTCCTCCCTCGCCGTCACCGGAGACGCCCCTGCCTCCCTCGCCAGCACTGCCTCCCTCGCCACCACTGCGTCCCTTGCCACCACCGGAGCCATCCTCTGTAAGCCCCCACCCCTCCTCTCTCTCTCATGCATAGGTTAGCTAGTTTAATTAGCTTAATTATCTAGGTTAGGGCAAAAATTTAGTCAGGGCTTTGACAGAGAAGTAGTTAGGTTAACTAGTTTAATTAGGTTAATTATCTAGGTTAGTGCAAAAATTAGTTAGGGCTTTGACAGAGAACTAGTCAGGTTAACTAGTTTAATTAGGTTAATTATCTAGGTTAATTAGTGCAAAAATTTATTTAGGGCTTTGACAGAGAACTAGCTGCGTTAACTTCTTTAATTAGGTTAATTATGTAGGTAAACTAGATTAACTAACTAGGTTAATTAGGTTCGTGGATTAACAAGCTAGGTTAAGTAGGTTGGCTAGCTTAGAGGAAAATGTTATTTTAGAGCATTAGGTCAGAAGGGTTAGAGAAATGAAGTTCCTTTGCAATTTAATTGGGTTATGTCCAAGGCAGAGAAGGGTTAGAGATAATAATGTGTGTTTGTGTGAGAGAGAGGAATAGCTAGATCAACATAATTTAGGTTTTGTCCTAGGCAGAGAAGTGTTTAGTGAAGGAAAACAATTTAGGCAAATTTTATTTTATAGATGATCCCTTCGTAGACTTTTACTGTTGATTATATCTTTTCATTGAAGTGGTCATGTTATATCTTTTCATTGAAGTGGTTCGATTGTGCCCAAGTGGCTTTGTTGTTTCCAGGGAATGATGCTGAGTGACCTATGTTTTGCCGGAATGTTGATTCATTTCTGTTCCGGCAAATTTCAGGTTCTTGATTTCTCCACTTTTTAGCAATGATCATGCCGAAATTTTTCGTGAATTTCTACATGACTTGTGCTACAAACTAGGACATATCGAGTGCCCTGGATTTGCCGCACCAGGAAGGAGTCAACATTCCTGCAAAACAATAGGCCTTTTTTATGTCATTATTCATTTTATTAGGTCTAGAATTAATTGACTAGATTTAATCATAGGAAACATGGCTAGCAACGATGAAGTACAGGGTTCTGGTGATTGCATCGACGCCTACCGGGCGGTAAAAGAATTTTTTAGCCTTACCGATGATCAACCGAAGTTGTTGCTGGGCCCACCGGTGGCATCGGGGACTGAGACCAACACACAGACCGGTGCTGAAACTGAGACCGGCGCTGAGACTCAGACC
Source organism: Triticum timopheevii (assembly GCA_963921465.1). Lineage (NCBI taxonomy): Eukaryota > Viridiplantae > Streptophyta > Magnoliopsida > Poales > Poaceae > Triticum > Triticum timopheevii. Next base: position 597,776,310 of record OY997266.1, on the reverse strand, counting down.
GGCATCGGGACCGGCGCTGAGACTCAGACCGGTGCTGCCTCGGGGAGCGGAGCCGGTGTAGAACCGAAAGCAAAGAGGCAATGGCTTCCTAACAAACTCAGGACTACTAGGCTGGTGGTCACGGAGGTGGACGACGGCATTTTTGAGCCAAAGGTGCCCGAGGAAGCTCGCTCGTGCTACGGCAATCAAATAGGCTGCATCGTACGGACAACCGCCACCATCAACGATGAGAAACTACAGAAGATAGAAAATATGAGGAGCTCCCTCCTAAAGAAGTTTCACCAGATATTCTTGTTCCTGGGCCGGAATGAGAAGGATTATGAAGATCCAGACGAGGACCCGGCAATGAAGAAGAATAACAAACACGCCATGACCAAGTTTAGCGACGCGTTGGCCGCCTAGAAAACTCAAGTGAAAGCAAGGATCATTGACAAGAAGGAACCCTACTCCGAGATTGTAAAGGATAATCCGACAATCACGGAAGACCAGTTTCAAATATTCAAGGAGGCTTGCGAGGCCGAAGCTGCCAAAAACAAGTCTAAGTACATGAAGGGGCTTCAAGAGAGGAACATTGGGAGCCACCACCTTGGAAGCCGTGGTTACGGTAGAAAGAGGTCCAAATGGGCCAAGGAGGACGCGGAAGCCGCGAGTCTGGGCATCCCAGACCCCTTGGCGGATTTCACCGTCCCACAGGAGCGTGACGTCCTGAGGGCCCGGCACCGTTGGGACATAGTGAAGAAGGTTTACAACACAACACCGGTCATTACGGAGTTCATGAGACTGCTGGTAATTTTAGTTTCTGATCAATTCAACTGCACACATTAGTCATATTTGTAAACGATCCTTGTGCCTTTTGCAGAGAGAGCAGCACCGGATTGCGGCCAAAGGCGACTCGCCGTCTAAGGCATTGGCAAGGCCCAAGTGGGACACTCCATTCAACCGGGCGTTGAACATATTGAAATAACAACCGGTGGATACTCGACCATCGTATGGACGCGCGCACGATGTCGGAGACGGCGCCACGTGGAAGAAGTACTACCGTGAGACCACGGAGGAGAGAAAGGAAAGACGGAGGTTAACTGAAGAAAACATCGACAAGAAGGTTGAGATTGCGGTTGAGAAGAAATCATCTCAAACAGTCGCAACAGCGGTAGCTGCCGCAAAACAGGTGGTTGCAGATTTGTCTACTTCCTTGGTGACGGGCGTTATCACTTGGACAAGGCAAAATCCAGAAAAAAATGCAGAGGACTTTCCCCTTGCTGACTTCTTGGGAGCACCTGCTCCCGCACTGGCTCCCGCACCGGCTCCCGCACCTGCTCCCGCACCGGACATGCTTGGCGGTTCTTCGTCTTTGGCTGAGCTCGACGCCCTCACGGTATCTGTCACACCGGCCCCCTTCAATATAAATGTATAATCTCTGGTTTTTGTTGCCTTTCGGATGTCTCACGTCGCAGACTTTTCTTTGCAGGCCGACGAAACCCCGTGTACCATATTGTACACCATCGGCGACCAGAAGGTGGACGTGGGGAAGGCGACGATAATGAAGCCGAAGGAACCATTTTTCCACAGCCGGCCGATCCCCCCGAACGTCTTCAAGGTTTCCGTAGCCAGTGTCAAGAATTTTCCTCCTCCAACACTACTGGTGGATGAGGAGGAGACACCGCGGCGGCTTGGTGATTGTTGCAATGGGTGGGTCCTGTTGTGGCCAAAGAGTCAGCTTCGTCTGGAGGCGGTCGGGAGCACACCTACGAGCACGCAGCCTCAGCAAGGTGTGAACATCAACACCCCACCTACCCAATTAGCTTCGGGTGTCGGGTTGGGTGATAGCGGACGGGGTAAGGAGGAGGCACCATTAGTTGCTTATGACGTCGCCATGGATGAGGATGAGGACGACGGTGGCGCTGAACAGTATGTCTATACTGGCGCCTCCTCAGGGTTTGAGCGTCATGGGTCGGTCCCTGAATTGCTGTCTCAACATAATCTGGATGACCTTCCGGTAGTAAAGAAGTCTAGGAAGAGAGCGAGGAAAGGCAAAAAAGTTGATTCTATGATCCAGCCGCCTCAGCAACCTCGGCTTCAGGACCGTATAGATATCCCCGATGTGGATAAATGGCATATCCCCGGTCAACCAATCCTACCTGCAACAGCGCTACAGGACAGATTCGGCGATCTAAGGAGACTTCATGACGATGTGATGCGGGTAGAGAAAGGCCTCATCGCCTCGACAGATCCAGGATACCCACTCTACGTGGTTAACGTTCCGCGGCAAAGGTCATACGTCGACAGCTTCCCCGCGGATAAGTTCTTCCTCCGATTCGATTACATATTCGACATGTTTCACGTGAAGAAGCTGGATTTTATGTTTGTCCGCCTTTATGCCTTGCACATGAGCTACATCATCGGGGTTGAGCAGATATCTCATATCTGTGTCGCTGACCCGTACTACATGCACGAGGTCTTCTTGGGAGTCTGCGCAGAGCACCGTGTATACGCGAGGGAATACATCGTCAATTTCATGCTAGCCAATAAGGACAAGGGGGCGATTCTCGTGCCTTATCATCCCGTGTAAGTCATCTGCGCTGCTATCCTTCCTTCGGTTTCAATCATTCATTTCCACTGTGGAGGCTAAGTAATTTGAGGTGTCACTACTAGGGAAAAGGCTAGCAGCAGCACGGGTTTTAGGTGTATCAGTAGCGCGGGGAGGGGTGCTACTAATAAGGCGCTACAGCTAACATATAGCAGTAGCGCGTGGTCACCGGCGCTACTACTACACAAGTGTAGCAGCATCGCAGTTACTGGGAGCTCGCTAGTGCTAGTAGCTCTAGCGCCCTTTGCAACAACGCGCTACTGCTATCGCGGCGCTGCTGCTAACTTTTATACACTCACTACTGCTAATTCAACAGGTTTTTTGTTTTTTTTGGGCATATTTGTTTTGTATTTGAACACGCTTTATAGAAGAATCTTTAGCACATAGAAATGTCATCATGATACACATACAAATGCCTGCGAGACCATGAATGTAATCATAGCATATACATACAAATTGTCTCATCATAATCATCATCCAACACAAAGTGGTCTCTTTTCATCATCTCGAAAATAGCGATACAAGTCCTTGATTAATTGCAAATACATCGTCATCCATCTAAACAATGGTATACGCGAGAAGAGATATCACTTTGAGTACATGAGTTTGTATCCCTCTCTCGCATTAGCGTGAACCTAAACTAACTATTGCCTGTCGCTCGGAAACCGGAAACCGGAAACACCTGGGCCTGACACTCCGGCCACTCATCGTATATATACTCCTAGCGTAGCACTTCTTCGCCATCGATGATCTATGCACCTGCATTGTCACATGAGTCGATGATATGCAACATATATAGTTGAGCAACAAAAAGAGACAGACTTGACAAAAATAGAAACAACATATCATAAGCATAAATAACAAAGTTCATCGTACCCAAAATGCCCTAACTAGAGTGATCTTCGCTAGTCGAGGAGGAGGACGGTTTAATTACATCACAAATAAAGTTTCACTGTGCATAACTCAAAGTTTTGTCATACAGAAAGTATGTACTAAACAGACACATTGTCATATATCGACAATCACTCCAACATGCCGGTAAGGCTAAAATATTCATCTACCGCCCGGTAGACGTCGTCGCAATCACCAGAACCCTGTCCTTCATCGTTGCTAGCCATGTTTCCTATGATTAAATCTAGTCAATTAATTCTAGACCTAATAAAATGAATAATGACATAAAAAAGGACTATTGTTTTGCAGGAATGTTGACTCCTTCCTGGTGCGGTAAATCCCGGGCACTCGATATGTCCTAGTTTGTAGCACAAGTCATGCCGAAATTCACGGAAAATTTCGGCATGACCTTTGCTAAAAAGTGGACAAATCGAGAACCTGAAATTTGCCGCAACAGAAATGAATCAACATTCCGGCAAAACATAGGCCACTCAACATCATTCCCTGGAAACAACAAAGCCACTTGGGCACAATCAAACAACTTCAATGAAAAGATATAACATGAGCAAACACTATTGAGGAATTTGCATATAACACGGCCACTTCAATGAAAAGATATAATCAACAATAATGGAATATGCAAATGAACATCAATGACATATAGCTACTGTTCTGTTTGACCAAGTTTTTGAAAAGAAAAACAATTCTGTTTTTTGTTTATAGCTAAATGCCATAGCTAGTGATTTTTATTTATAGCTAAATACTTTTGTTTTTTGTCTAAAGCTAAAAGTCTAGGAACTACATTTTCTCTAACCCTTTTGACCTCACCAGAATTTCCACAGCAAGACCTTAGTACCTACACCCAATTTATTCAAAAATATTCAGGTCCATAGTCCAAATAATTCAAATTTCATTTGAATGAAATTTGGAAAAAAATCAGGTCCGTAGTAAAAATATTTTTTTATAGCTAAGTGTTTTTTGTTTATACCCTCTGTTAATTTAAATCTAAATGCTACTATTATTTATATACCCTCTATTAGTTTAAAGCTAAATGGAATTAATGTTTAGGAATTTTCCAAAAATTGCCCTAGCTAATTTCCTAAAAAAATTGCTAATCATTTTTCTAAATGCTATAAAATGCCTACTGCCCAAAAAAACCTAGGGTTCATATGAACACCTAGGGTTCATATGAACATCAACACAGTATCAACATATATATAATTGCCCTAGCAGAGAGAAATAGGAGGGTAGGGACAAGAGAGGCATAGCCTTATGGTCGGCGGCGAGGGCAGACTCTGGCTTGGGTAGCGGCGATGAGGTCGAGGGCGGCGGCGGCGAGCTCGAGGGAAGCGACAATGAGGTCGACGACGGCCTCGGGCGGCGGCTGTGAGGTCGAGGGGGCGGCCTCGGGCGGCGGCGGTGAGGTCGAAGGCGGCCTCGGGTGGTGGCGGTGTGGTCGAAGGCGGCAGGGCAATGGCGGCGATGGAGCAGTTGGGGGACAGGAGGGAGTAGAGAGGGGGGGAAAGGACTTAGCGAAATTTTGAGCCCGGGCTGCCGGGATTTGAGTCAAACTAGCAGTAGCGCGTTTTGCCGAAACATGCTATAGCTAAGGTAGCTATAGCGTGTTCCATAGAAACGCGCTGCAGCTAACCCTTTCTGTTTTCTTTTTATTTTTCTTTTGTTTTCTTTACATTTTCTTTTTTCATTTCTCCTTTTTCTATTTCTTTCATTTTCATTTACTTTTCTACTTAGTTTTCTATTTATTTTCTTTTACATAGCAGTAGCGCTCTACAGCAGAAACTCGCTGCTACAATATTTTTAGTAGTAGCGTGCTTCTGGAAGAAGCGCTGCTACTATTCCTAGCCTACCGCCACTAGTGAGGGAATTTTAGTAGTAGCGCTTTTCTGTGAAGACGCGCTACTGCTAAAATAATTGTTGTAGCGTGGTTTTGCAACAAGCGCTACTACTAAGTAGCGCTAGCGCCGAGTTTTGACCAACGCTACTGCTATACCTCTCTGTATAGCGTTTTCCCTAGTAGTGTGTACTTATTTTGCGCAGCGGCGGGCGCGCTGTCCTCATCATCCTATACCCCCAATTCTCCCACACTCTTTACTTGGACTCGTCGAAGAACATTCACAAAAAGGATTACACCCACATCAAGGATGTTCTCGACAGTGCTATGTTTTACTACCAAGCAAGGGGTGGAGAGGTTAGGGACAAGAAGAGAAGGGGCGACAGGGTCGCCTTCGCCCATAAGACCGACTTCTGCTACACCCAGCAACCGAGCGATTCTCTTAATGATGGATTCTATGTCCTACACCACATGCTGGAGTATAGACGGGATCACCAGAACCTTCGCATGTCACCTAGATCCGGCGATGCCCATATTCTGCAATGGGCAAAGGACGTAAGAGATATCGAGGATCATCGACTTTGAGCTGAGTTCTATCACATCCAGCGCGAACTTGCCCAAATCATCATGAAGGAGGTCGTCGAAAATACAAGGATGTTCTACAAAGAAGGACAAATGTCGCGGGAAGACGTCCGAACATGGGTAGCCTCTCAGCGTCTCGACATGAAGCCTTTCACTAAGCTCGGGGACTATCTCCCTGACCTCGATGGATGGCACGGCATGTTGGATGATTGTCGATATATGACAATGTGTCTGTTTAGTCCATACTTTCTGTATGACAAAACTTTGAGTTTTGCGCAGTGAAACTTTATTTGTGATGTAATTAAACCGTCCTCCTCCTCGACTAGCGAAGATCACTCTAGTTAGGGCATTTTGGGTACGATGAACTTTGTTATTTATTCTTATGATATGTTGTTTCTATTTTTGTCAAGTCTGTCTCTTTTTGTTGCTCAACTATATATGTTGCATATCATCGACTCATGTGACGATGCAGGTGCATAGATCATTGATAGCGAAGAAGTGCTACGCCAGGAGTATATATACGACGAGTGGCCGGAGTGTTAGGCCCAGGTGTTACCGGTTTCCGGTTTCCGAGCGACAGGCAGTAGTTAGTTTAGGTTCACGCTAATGCGAGAGAGGGATACGAACTCATGTACTCAAAGTGATAGCTCTTCTCGCGTATACCATTGTTTAGCTGGATGACGATGTATTTGCAAGTAATCGAGGACTTGTATCGCTATTTTCGAGATGATGATGAGAGACCACTTTGTGTTGGATGATGATTATGATGAGACTATTTGTATGTATATGCTATGATTACATTTGTGGTCTCGCAGGCATTTGTATGTGTATCATGATGACATTTCTATGTGCTAAAGATTCTTCTATAAAGCCTGTTCAAATACAAAACAAATATGCCAAAAAAACCTGTTAAATTAGCAGTAGCGAGTGTACAAAAGTTAGCAGCAGCGCCGCGATAGCAGTAGCGCGCCGTTGCAAAACGCGCTAGAGCTACTAGCAGTAGAGAGCTTCCATCAACCGCGCTGCTGCTACACTTGTGTACCAGTAGCGCCGGTGACCACGCGCTACTGCTATGTGTTAGCTATAACGCCTTATTAGTAGCGCCCCTACCCGCGCTACTGATACACCTAAAACCCGTGCTGCTGCTAGCCTTTTCCCTAGTAGTGATTATATGTCAAATGCGTGTATGAATTACAAGATATAGGGGGAGATCTCCATGATTATACTCTTCAAGTGTGCATTGCTTCAAAAGCAAATACCTCACGATGCACATCTTCAGGGGGAGTTCTTCTATATCTTGCAATCAAATTCCTCAATATCAGTATTTACACTTCACATGTTTATCCCCGTTAAAAACTTAACCTATATTGTCATCAATCACCAAAAAGGGGGAGATTGTAAGTGCATCTAGTGCCCCTTAGTGATTTTGGTGTATTGAAGACTTATAGGTTAAGAGACTGATGCGTTTGTGAGTGTACACATGTCTATAAGTATATGAGGAGTTTGATATTTACAGAGAAAGTCGACCCCTAAAAATGAAGTTCTTCGACTGAAGACTTTGGATTTTTGAAGACTTTCTGAAGACTTTGAAAGAGAAGAAATTGGTGTGACCTTGAAGACTTAATAATCATTCGACGAACATGAAGCGCGAACACTTTTGTTTTCATAGTTTCATTTTCTCTTTCTTGAGTCATAGGAAACACCGTACTGTTAAAGGGGGTCGAAGAAATACTAAGGAGAAATTTCCATGTGATGCTCAACTCAAATCCTACACCTACCAATCCCTTCGAGTGAAGCCATTGAAAATCTTGCATAGTTCAATCATATTGTTCAGTGACAGAGACGAAGTTCTTCTAGTCTCTGAGGAATTTGTTCTGACTGAAGAGTTAGGAATTCGCCAGTGCGGATTGCCTACCAAGTGAGGAACATGATAGCCCTGAGGAATTCGAACCTCAAATATTCCGACCATTGCTATGCTACGCGCCAGCTGTCCCAAAATATCTACTCACCTAACGGTCATATCAGACAAGGGCATTTATGTCTTATCATGTCGGTCTGCTCCCCGGCTATAAATAGCCGCCTCCCTACAACCACTAGCTAGTTGGCTGCTCCGAGAGAAACTGACACTTGTCATTTGAGAGCAACCCATCCTCTGAGGACTTTGAGTGAATATCATCAAGTGAGGAAATCCCAAACCCAGACCTATAAAATCCCAAGTGATTGAGCATCACTGAAGAAATTGATCCTGCGTGGATCCGACGCTTGTTTCCTTTGAAGATTGTGCTTCCTCCAGACGGTTAGGCGTCAAGGTCTAGAGCATCCAAGAGGAATTGTGGATCGCCGAGTGACCGAGTTTGTGAAGGTTCGGAAGTCACCTGAAGACTTACCACGAGTGTTTGGGCGAGGTCTGTGTGACCTTAGCTCAAGGAGAATACGGTGAGGACTATGTGTCCGGGACTGGGTGTCCTCGAGTTTAAATACTCAGCAGCTCCAACCGGATGTACAACTGAGACAACAGTTGGAACTGGTCTACCAAATCATTGTCTTCACCGAGCTTACTGGTTCTATTTCCTCAACTCTTTAAATTCCTCATGAAGATTTTGACTGAAGACTTTCTCAATTTCCTCAGTTCTATTTCTTCAGTCTGTTCGTCTTCTTCCTTGTGTTATCCTGTGTTTACGCTTTCTGTACTCGTTGCTTGTCTTCATTTCCTCATGATGACTATGCTTGTGCTCTGTTATGTCCTTTCTGAGTACTTATTCCGCTGCTAGTAGTTCTTCATTTAGGAATTTCCTCACCAGCAAATTCCCCAGTGAGGAATTCATAAAAATCGCCTATTCACCCTCCCTCTAGTCGATATAACGCACTTTCAGTTTTGTCATTTTTTCCTTTCGGTCCTTTGAGCCGAGTGATTTCACTTGAACAGATGTGCGTAGTGAAAACCGTCAACTCCAAGCGCGACTAATGAATGTTATTTATTTAGACACTATGAAGCAGGGGCTGGAGAGGAAAGACAACGAACTTGCAGGGCGCAGAAGGTGGCTCAAGAGAAAACTTAAGCAGTTAAGGCGAAACTAGCTTCAGTCGACAAGCTGGAAGAGGAGAATGCGACCCTGAAGATTGCCATTGAGGAGGCGAAGAAGGAAGCTACCCAGCTTAAGGAGGAGAAGACCGTCTTGACTGACAAGGTGGACCAGCTCACTCAAAAGAGAAACGATCTAGAGGAGTACTTGGGGAACCTTGCGCAGAAAATGTACACCATGCTTGAAGGTATTTTTCCCTGACCGAGTGAACTCTAGAGAGTTTCGCCAAAATTTTACCAGAATACTATTGCTCACTCATTCCTTCCTCCTTGTGCAGAATTTTTCTAGAATTTCGAGCAAGAGAAAGAACGAATTGAGACAGGCCTGGACCCCACCAAGTCACTCGTCGGAGATGCTGCTGCTATGAACATGTTGCGGCTTGAAGCTCCTCTTGACAGTGTCTTGGGGTACATCGCCCGACTGAAGGTTGAGCTGACAAGGATAGACAAAGAGCTGTGGCTAGAGGATAAACTTCAGAACGACCTCGAGTAACTAATGACTCGGCTCAATGAAGTCCCTGATCAAGTGCAGGCATGGAAGAAATCAGCTGCCATGTGTGGAGCCGACGTGGCGCTCTCACTTGTTCGTGTCCACTGCAAGGAAGCTAGAGAAGACAAGCTGAAGGCTCTTCAGGTGGCAAACATGAAGAAGCTCCAATTTGAAAGTTTTATGGAGACCTTCATTGATGCAGCCATTGGGATCACAGAAGGCACTGATCTGGACACCGTTATCGAGCCCGCGAGTCCTCCTGCCGAGTGAAAAAAACATTATCATCCAAACTTATTTGCCTAGGAATGCCGAGTGATCCTGTAAGCATTATACTCGTTCGGGCATGTCGCCTGAGTATTTTTGCTTTCGTTTCTGAACTTGATGGATTTATCCGAATATTGCTTTCCGGTTTATTGCATGTTCCGAGTGAACGGATTTTTGGACTTAGGCGAGGGCTGGCTCGCAGCTAAGCCCCCCGAGTGGGAGGGATGCTCTCAGTCGGAGTAGTTTTCTAACTTAGGTGAGGACGGGCTCGCGTCTAAGCCTCCGAGTGGGAGGGATGCTCTCACTCGGAGTAGTTTTTTAACTTAAGCGAGGGCGGGCTCGCGGCTAAGCCTCCGAGTGGGAGGGATGCTCTCTCTCGGAGTATTTTTTAACGTAGGCGAAGACGGTCTCGCCTCTAAGCCCCCGAGTGGGAGGGATGCTTTCACTCGAAGTAGTTTTTTAACTTAGGTGAGGACGGGCTCGTGGCTAAGCCCCCGAGTGGGAGGGATGCTCTCACTCAGAGTAGTTTTTTAAGTTAGGCGAGGACGGGCTCACGGCTAAGCCCTCGAGTGGGAGGGATGCTCTCACTCGGAGTAATTATTTAACTTAGCCGAGGACAGGCTCGCGGCTAAGCCCCCGAGTGGGAGGGATGCTCTCACTCAAAGTAATTTTTTTAACTTAGGCAAGGATGGGCTCACGGCTAAGCCCCAGAGTGGGAGGGATGCTCTCACTGGGAGTAGTTTTTAACTTAAGCCAGGACGGGGGTCGCGGCTAAGCCCCCGAGTGGGAGGGATGCTCTCACTCGGAGTAGTTTTTTAACTTAGGCGAGGACGGGCTTGCGGCTAAGCCCCCCGAATGGGAGGGATTTTCTCACTCAGAGTAGTTTTTTAACTTCAGCGAAGACGGGCTCGCGGCTAAGCCCCCGAGTGGGAGGGATGCTCTCACTCAGAGTAGTTTCAGGACTTTTGGAGTTGTGCAGAATAGGTCTCTAATATTTGCTCCTTTTCCAGTCCAGAATTCCAGCTGTCGGCATTCTCCCTCTTCATGTAAACCTTGTAAAATAAGAGAGAATAGGCATAAGTATTGTGATATAATGTGTAATACAGCCCATAATGCAATAAATATCAATATAAAAGGATGATGCAAAATGGATGTATCACCATGTCGTTGGGACCCACCGTTGTTGACGTGTCAGATGCAATGCCGCACCTCCTTCACGAACACCACCTGTTGACAATGGGCCCATCCCCTCCACCTGCAGTTCCTCTGCACTCCCAACCGAGCTCCAAGACCCCTGACGACACCTCCAGGAAGGTCACCGCATGAAGTGTTGATGCCGCCAAATCCAAAGAGGATTGTAGGTTTTCACCCGGCATTAGATCGGGGTGGGTAGATTGGGCCCTCAGCTGCGCTTTCATGAAGGAAAGTGATGCCCATGGACGACGCCGCCGCTGGGTTGGCCAGACCGGCCAAGGTTTCCCCTGGACCCAAGGTACACCACCAGGGCTCACCATCACCGGAGCCTGCAGCGCAAACCACCAGGACGACAAGAGAGGCAGAAGGAGGGAGGGGAACCACCAGATCTAACGCCGCGACAATAAACCGTCGAAGGATCACCAGCCACCTGATCCGATCCCCGGCAGCCGGCCTGCCCCGCCGCGCACGGACGAGGCGGCCAGCCTAGGGGCCGCCGCCCCGGATCCAGCACCCTCCGCCCCAGATCAGGCAGGACATAGCTCGGTTGCCGCCCCGGCCGCCCCTAGGAATCGTCCGGCGGCCGTGCTCATGGAGACCGCCGTGGGACAGATCGGCGCCGCTGCCATAGATCGGGACCTCATCCTTTTAGCTCATAAATATTGTACTTACAAATGAAATAACTTACTTTTAAAACTTGTTAATTTATTATTTTAACATATTCAAGATATTTAAAATAAAATTTCTGAATTATAAAATGACACTCAAATATTCAAATATTGTACTCTAGTAATATTTAGTGCTCACAGCCTCACACGCAACCTTATCAGGTCACCCCCCACATGCACTCCTCTGACAGGCACACCTACTAATAGGCGTCAAGAAGTTGGAGAGGCGCTGGCTCTTCTACTACTTGCCTAAGAGCATCTCCACTAGGCTCCATGACGTTTGGCTTTCTCCACTCTTCAGAACGTTTTCTCCAGTCTCCCTCTCTCTCTTTCTCTGAATCTCCGATAATCACTGGTATGCTTCAACTTTTATCTCCCTCCCTGTTAGCTCTTATTTTACCTTCTCCCTGTTAGCTCCAATTTCCTCTATTTCTCGAAATGCTTTCTTCAACTTTGAGTTGTTACATTTTTACCTAAAATATTTAGGCATGATTCGTTTTTGTTGCAGAGTTCCATTCCGTGGTTAGGAGATGAGCAAGCCATGGAAGAAACGCAAGGAGCTGGATGAACATCGCTACTGGAACCACACAGGCGAGCAAGATAAGCATTTCTTCAAGGTTATGATTGGCGACTTCCATGAGAGAATGGTAAGCTATTTTCAGTTGGGCTGGATTGTGTTCTTGCTTTCTATGGAAACAAAAGACGAACCTCTAGGAGTGAAACTGCATTACTTAATTCGGTCAGATCTGGGCAACTCTGTTCTCTCATGTTACTCTGTTTCACATCTGAACTATAGAAGATGAGCTTTCTTCAGCGTTTTCTTCTTTGTAACAAATTTTTAGTGTCTCTTGACCTAGTGTGCTTTAACTTGTTTCCTAAAGATCATACCAGATCGGTTTGTCCAACATTTCAGGGGGCAAACAGGACGAACTATTAAGCTAGCATCACGCCATGGTTATACTTTTGATGTTCAGATTACCAAGAATTTGGAGAAACTAGTCCTTATTCAGGATGGAAGGCGTTTGTTCGTGCCCATAACTTGAGAACGGGGGACTTTCTTGTGTTCAAGTATGATGGCCACTCTCAACTGAAGGTTTTGATCTTTGGGCCGAGCGGTTGCGAGAAAATTCAGGCGTGCAATCTCAAGAAAAATGCTGCTCCTGGTAAAGAATGGTGGGGAAACACTGCTGGCATTGTAAACACTTGTCATGATCTTCCCATGAAATTTCCACATAGTGGAGGACAAATTAGGCCAAGTATGGATAGCTCAAGGCAGGGGAATGACATTATCAATGTCAGCTCGTCGAGCTCTGCTTCAGATTCAGCAGGTTATGATTCACAATGTCAAACCTGCCATATATTATGCCCCATAGAACTTAATATATGCATCATACTATTATTTTCTTTGTTTAGGAGGTATTTCATCTTCAGAAGATGATCATTCTCTCTCAGGTTGTATCCTCGCAAAGGGCACCCTCTTGAATCTAAATCATGTGCAGAAGAAGCAAGTTGAAGAAAAAATCCGAGCTATTAATTCCGAAATCCCCATTTATGGGTGTGTCATAAGCAAGAGCAGCATTTACGGAAAAACCCGCACCCTTGTGAGTCAAAATCTCTGTTCTCGAATGGATACTGTACATTAGTGGTGCTGCATTTTGCAAGCCGGCTGCTATCTCTGCATCTGACTTGCAGAAACCATGTTTGTCTCACCCAAATGTTGTTGGCTTATTCTGCATATTGATTGAAGTTGTAGCTGAGTCGTGTAACCTTTGGGATAGAAAATTTTAGTTGGAGCAGATTGAAGTGTGTCTGGACGTGTAGATAGTCCACTACACCATGATGTTTGCTTCAAATTAGCAATACTAAAGATCATTTCTCCCTTTATCAGGAAATATCAAGAAAATATGCTGAAGTATACCTTCCATTTGTGGAACAAATGGTGACCCTTCAGCACCATGGCAAGAAGTGGGAAGTGCGGTGTTGTGTTAAGAACAGAAAATCCAAAAGGCTTATGAGAGGGTGGATGCATTTTGTGCGTGGCAATAACTTGCAGCTGGGAGATGTCTGCCTCTTTGAGCTACTGAGGAACAAGAACAAGTATGTGATGAATGTCCATATCATTCACAAATCCCTTTACAAGAGGTGATGTTTCGCATACTTCCTACTATCGGCACCAACTTTTGATATAGTGAATTAATGCATCAAGCATTGTTGTAACCCAAGAATTGTTTGCCAAAAGATTCTGGGTATCAGAAATTCCCTGTTATATAATTTAGGAGTTATGAGCTCAAATCTAATCATGTTTGGGTTCCAGTTCCAGTCCATTGCATCATCTCCCTATCTCACTGTACTCTCTTGCCAGGAAATGCGCATCTGAAGAAAAGCTGGCCACATGATTCAAGAAACACAAGTAGCAAAAGGAGTTTCGGGTAAGGCCAGAACAGTGGAGCCCTGACAATGTACTGAAGCAAAGAGCTCGGAGTTCATAATAAAGCTCAAGTCTTGGGAGCGCATGACTCAACCTAAGAGGGCGGGTGGTATTGGGTTTAGGGATATGCACCTATTTAACATTGCGCTGCTTGCGAAACAAAGCTGGAGACTCCTACAGAACCCTGACAGCTTGTGCGCTAGAGTTCTAAAATCGAAATACTACCCACATGGAAACCTCCTCGATACGGTGTTTGCATCCGACGCATCACCGGTTTGGAGAGGTATTGAGGCTGGCTTGGAGCTCCTAAAGAAAGGCATCATTTGGCGTGTGGGAGATGGTACCAACATTCAGATCCAAAGGGACCAATGGATCCCTCGCAAGGAAGGCCTAAGGTCTGCAGCTTTCATCAGGAGATCTAGATTGCGCTGGGTGAACCAGCTTATGAAACCTGATAGCAAAGAGTGGAACGAGGACCTTATTAGGCAAATTTTCCAGCCATTCGATGCAGATGAAATATGCAAAATCTCTGTCCCTAGCTCACCCACAGATGACAGAATAGCTTGGCATTATGAAAAGAGCGGAATCTTCACTGTAAGGAGTGCTTACAAGCTAGCCGCTACAATTCAGGGCCAAATGAGGCAGGCTCCGTCGAGCTCATCGAAGGATCCGAGTGATAGGAGTATATGGGATCTTATATGGAAATCAAAGGTCCCTCCAAAGGTCAGGATCTTTGGCTGGCGAGTTGCAACCAATACGTTAGCCACAAAAAAGAACAAGTGGAAGAGATCGTTGGAGGTGGTTGCCACTTGCAGCATTTGCGGCTGCGAGGAGGAAAGTGAATTCCATGCGGTGGTATCCTGTACCAAAAGTAGAGCCCTTCGACACGAAATGAGAAAAGTGTGGGAGTTACCCACTGAAAGTTCATTCAGATACACCGGTCCGGATTGGCTGCAACTGTTACTGAACTCAACCCCGGATGTTATGAGGGCAAAGGTTTTGCTTCTACTGTGGAGAGGATGGCATCTACGTGATGATTGTGTTCACGGGAAAGGCAAGGAAACTATATGGCAATCTGTCAAGTTTTTGCAGAACTATGAGGAGGAGGTGCAGCTATCCTTTTTGCCTTTCTCATCGGAAACAGGGAAAGATATCAGGCCTCCGGTCAGGGCCGAACCACCTCAGACAGTTCAGCAAATCATAAGGTGGTCTGCTCCGAGTAGAGATACAGTGAAATTAAACTCTGACGCAGCTCTTCTACCTGACAGTGGGCGTAGCTGGGCGGGAGCGATTGCAAGGGATTACAGGGGTTTCCCGCTTGTGTCAGTTGGAAAGGAAATGGGCATTGTGGGGAGCATCGAGGAGGCTGAGGCAAGGGCCGCACTTATAGGCCTGAAGGCCTTGGCTGATTTGTACAGAGGACCATTAGTGCTTGAGATGGACTGCTTGACAATGGTCAATGAGCTAAAGAAGGAAGCACAAAGTCTCTCCCCTTGCTATGGCGTCCTCTGTGACATCAAGGAGACTCTGAAGGTGTTTTCTTCCTTTAAGATCAGTCATGTGGGAAGAAAAGGTAATTTTGTTGCTCATGAGTTAGCCATGGAGGCTAGACAGCTTGGGGATCTACGGCTTGTGGCAAAGGTCCCGGACAGACTGATAAACCTGATGCAGGCTGAATGTATTCCTCCCACTTGAGTACCCTATTTACTCGAGTTTCTCAAAAAAAAAAAGCTCAAGTCCAGTTAGTTTCAGCTGCCTTTTGTGTTATCATGGATGTAATACTCTTAAGACCTTATGTTTACCTTATGTTTAAGTGGATGAACTGTAATGGCAGATAGGACAAAATTATGTTAGAGGTTATTGCGTGGATGTACTGCAGGTTATGTCAGGGCAGAGTTACATTATGGCCAGTTACTCACTTTTGCTGTTGGTTGCAGTGCCTAGGATATACCTGGGTATCGTATTGTGTGTGCTATATGTATTGTCATGAATAGGTACTGGAAAATCCTAAATTCGAATATCAGAAGGATTAGTTCTGATAAAAAGCGGACTGCAATATCTAACAAGATTGAGGAAATAGGCTGTGATGTCCTTTATCTTCAAGAAACAAAAAGAGATTTCTTTGATCAGAGATACTTAAAAAACTTCTGTCTTAGAAGGCTAATAAGTTTGAATATCTTCCCTCTGTCTAGAATGATAATATATTCATAAGGGGAAAATATTTCAAGAATTTTCCCTGTCTATTTGATTTACTACAGTTCACAATGGTGATTCCTGGATATTAACCAATGTTTATAGCCACTGTCAGCAAGAAAAAGTTCATTGATTGGTTTCATAGCATTACAATACCAGATGATCATAACTGAATCATATTTGGAGGATTAGATATCCTGAAAATAGGAACAAAGAAGGGGCGATGGGACACACAGGATATGATGCTCTTTAGTGAAGCCATCAGTCACTTGGATTTGGTAGAGATTCCTTTAAAAGGAAGAAATTATACATGGAGCAAGATGCAAGATATTTCTCTTCTTTAGAGTTGGGAATGATTTTTTCCGTAGAAGCTTGGACCCTTTCATACCCCAATAATTTGGCTATCTCCCTAGCCAAGACCATTTCTGATCACACTCCATGTATCATACAAGTAGGCATTTCTAGACCCAAGTCAAACTTATTCATATTGAAGAACTATTGGCTTGATGACCCAGATTTTCAACAGCTTCTCAAGAACATTTGGCATCATTCTGTCAATGTAGTGGATAGTTCAAAGTTATTACTATTAAATTCATAAGGCTAAGAAAATTGCATCAAATTGTTGGCCAAAAATTTATGAAAACTATCAGAATACAAGTACAGTTATTCGCTTTTTTTAAAATCACAAACATGTTTTGCGAACATTTTATTTGAATTCAAAAATATATTTTGGATTCACAAATATTTTTCTAAATCAAGAACATTTTTTGAATTCATGAATTCTTCAAATTTGCAAACATTTTCCAAATTTGTGAACATTTTAAAAATTATAATTTTTTTCAAAATGATGAACAATTTTTGGAATCACAAACATTTTTTATGAATTCATTATCATTTTTGGCAATCACGAACATTTTTGAAACTCGCAAACTCTTTTTGGATTTGTGAACAATTTTTGTACTGGCAAACATTTTTTGTATTCGTGAATATTTCCTGAATTCGAAACAGTTTTTAAAATTCAAGAACAATTTTTGAAATCTCGAACATTCTTTTCCAATTCATGAAGATATTATGAAAGACCATACATTTTTGAAATTCAGAACATTTTCAAATTCATGAACAGTTTTTGAAATCCTGAAATGAATCAAATTTGAGATGTGTGAACAGTTCTCAAATTAAAAAAACAAAAAACAAAATAAAACCAAAAAACCAAAAACAAAAGAAGAAAAATGAAAAAAGGGCGCCCAGCCCGCACATGGGCCAGCCCAGAATACACGCGGTGGGAGCTCATATCGTGAGAGGCTGTCCGTTTCATCATTTTCCGGCGTGTAGGTCGTCAAATAGGAGGTCTCAGAGGAGACGCGCCCCTAACACCAGTGTGGCCGCCAGCTACACTGGCGCGGGCGCTGAAAGTGAATAGAAGAGGAGACAGAGAAGAAGAGAAGCATATACCTGAAAGCAGATGAAAAGAGGCTCAGCCCAGCACAGGGACTGGCTAGATAGACATGAGAGTGAATTCTAAATAAAAAATGAAAAAAGATACAAGCGTGCAGCGTGGAAGATTCATCACTGAATTGGTTCCTGTAACCTGAACCCTACCTACGGGTATTCCTCCCTTGCATGAACTCAGATCACTAGGATTACATCTTCCTCGGCTCGACGCTCAGGATTGTATCTTGCACTGTACCGAGTTTATCTCTGATTGACTCGCAAACAAAAATATCTCTACTCGATTCGGACTGTTGTGACAACCAGGAAGAAAGACCGATCATAATCGCATCGTATCTGCTTATCAGGTACAGTACGATTGCTCAGTCTAGTCAGGATGACTCAGGAATCCATAGAAAGTTCGAAACTACAATTTTCTATGTTTTCCTTGTATCATTTTTGAGAACCCACGTATAAGCTTCAAAACGTACTAGCACTAGATCGATTGTTTGCAGAAAGTGAAAATGACTTTGGATTCCATCCATGTCGGTTGGGGGAAAACGTGCATGTATCCATATGGACACGGTTCGCATCGCATCATACACCCTCAACGCGCCACACCCACACTGCATGTGCACCTAAGTCCGAGAGCATACACCATATCGGGGTCCTCAAACGCAGCCTTCATGTTTCATCCGGTACATTCAAGTACTTTAAAGATCATACCTCAAATCCATACAAACCATGCAAAATAAAAATCTACGTAGAACATAAATATCCTATCTACCCTGCACTACTCGTCTTCAGAGATGTCCACGGTCTCCGTGCCGTGCTCTGGGTAAACGGCCGCCTGCAGCAAACTCCGGCTCATCGTGGTCGTCACTAGAGTCTAGAGGCGAAGATTTTGTGAATCTCCAACCTCTGATGGCGGAGGAGCGCCAGTTGGCTTCCACCGCGCCCTCCGACTAGATGGACTCCAACTGCCTGCTCCGCCGCCTCCTCTGCTTGAGTAACCTCGAACTTTGCCATGGCATCCTCCATGACAAAGCACGCAGCCGGCTCCATGGGATGGTGGTCTTGCTCCGCCTTCGGATCCGCCACCTCCTCCTCTATGGCATCCTCCACCTTCGGATCCGCCTCTTCCATGGGTTAGGGGTCTTGCTCCGCCTTCGGCTATCGAGCCATGGCTGTTGGCGTATGACGAGCGGAAAGGGAGGGAAGTGGATGCGGCTCGGGCAGGTGGCACGGAGAGGAAGGGAAGTGGATGTCGCGTGGGATGGGGTTCGCAGTCCGGCTTAAATAGCCGGACTTTGGCCCTCGGGCAGTGAGCCCGAGCGGCGCCACACAACGTTCACATTCCCCGAAGGAGATTTCCGTCGGACCATTGGGTTTCCGAATGTTTTCATGTGGGACCCTAATGTCAGTCTGACATGACGGATGCAGCCGGGCGCGCCTGAGCCACCCTATACCCCCCTCCCCATCCATATTTAGGATGGATATGAGGGGTGCTTGTCAACAACCCGGGTGTTTTGAGGCTGGTTTGAGGCGTTCATGTCTTTTTTTTACTGGTTAATGACCTGTCCGTCCTTCTGGGCGTTTGGGAACGATTTGAGATGCCTGGCTGCAGATACTCTTATTCTATGGAATGACGCCAATGTGTGTACCACGTACTTGTGTCCCTAGCTATCCCCCCAAATCGATATTCTACGCACTAAAAATAGCCCAGTTTCTTCTTTATAACCTGCTGATGTAGCTCTCATTCCCCGAAGATTTGACTTCTTTTCTTTTCTTTTCTCTTGAGGGCTAGAGCTCTAATAAGTTAAGCAACACTAATTTTAGGTAAAGGCTATTGCATGAAACTTTTGTTCCCATGCATCACATGTTGGGGAACATAGTAATCCAAAAAGAATTCATACGATTACGCAAGATCTATCTAGGAGATACATAGCAACAGAGGGGAGAGTATGTCCACGTACCCTCATAGACCAAAAGCGGAAGCGCTAGTAACGCGGTTGATGTAGTCGAACGTCTTCGTGATCCAACCGATCCAAGTACCGAACGTACGGCACCTCCGCGTTCAGCACACGTTCAGCTCGATGAAGTCCCTCGTGCTCTTGATCCAGTTGAGGACGAGGGACAGTTCCGTCAGCATGACGGTGTGGCAATGGTGATGATGAAGTTACCGGCGCAGGGATTCGCCTAAGCACTACGATGATATGACCGAGCTGTGTAACTGTGGACGGGGCACCCCACACATTTAAGAGAGAACTTGATGTTCTTTGGGGTGCCCCCTGCCCCCGTATATAAAGGAGGGAGGGAGGAGGCCGGCGGCCAGGAGGGGTGCGCCTATGGGGGGAGTCCAACTAGGATTCCCAATCCTAGTTGGAGTCCCCTTCCTTTTCCTAGAGGCGAGAGGGGGGAAGAGTATGAGATGGAGAAGGAAAGAGGGGGAGGGGGCGCCGCCCCCTCCTAGTCCAATTTGGACCAGCCAAGGGGGGGGGAGTGATACGTCTCCGTCGTATCTATAATTTTTGATTGTTCCATGCCAATATTCTTCAACTTTCATATACTTTTGGCAACTTTTTATACTATTTTTTGGACTAACATATTGATCCAGTGCCCAGTGCCAGTTCCTGTTTATTGGATGTTTTATGTTTCGCGGAAAACCAATATCAAACGGAGTCCAAACGGGATAAAAACGGACGGATAACTATTTTGGAATATTTGGGATTTTCCAGAGGAAGAATCAACGCGAAACGGTGTCCGGGGTGGCCACGAGACAGGGGGGCGCGCCCTCCCGCCCTTGGCCGCGCCCTGGACACTCGTGGGCCACCCGTAAGGCGGTTGACTCTCTTCTTTTGCCTTAAGAAAGCTAATTTTATGAGAAAAATCTGGGCGAAAGATTCACCCCAATCGGAGTTACGGATCTCCATATATAAAGGAAACGGTGAAGGGGCAGAAACAGAGAACGCAGAAATAGAGAGATAGATCCAATCTCGGAGGGGCTCTCGCCCCTTCCATGCCATGGGAGCCAAGGACCAGAGGGGAAACCCTTCTCCCATCTAGGTAGGAGGTCAAGGAAGAAGAATAAGAAGAAGGGGGCCTCTCGCCCCCTTGCTTCCGGTGGCGCCGGAGCGCTGCCGGGGGCCATCATCATCACCGCGATCTTCACCAACACCGCCGTCATCTTCACCAACATCTCCATCACCTTCCCCCATCTATATCCAGCGGTCCACTCTCCCGCAACCCGCTGTACTCTCTACTTGAACATGGTGCTTTATTCTTCATATTATTTTCCAATGATGTGTTGTTATCCTATGATGTCTGAGTAGATTTCCGTTGTCCTATCGGTGATTGATGAATTGCTATGATTGGTTTGAGTTGCATGTTTTATTACTGGTGCTGTCCTATTGTGCCCTCCATGTCGCGCAAGCGTGAGGGATTCCCGCTGTAGGTTTTGCAATATGTTTATGATTTTCTTATGGTGGGTGGCGTGAGTGATAGAAGCACAGACCCGAGTAAGTAGGTTGTTTGCGTATGGGATAAAAGGGGACTTGATACTTTAATGCTATGGTTGGGTTTTACCTTAATGAATCTTTAGTAGTTGCGGATGCTTGCTAGAGTTACAATCATAAGTGCATATGATCCAAGAAGAGAAAGTATGTTAGCTTATGCTTCTCCCTCAAATAGAATTGCAATAGTGATTACCGGTCTAGTAACATAGTCAATTGCTTAGGGACAATTTCACAACTCCTACCACCACTTTTCCATACTCTCTATATTTACTTTATTGCATCTTTATCTAAACAGCCCCTAGTTTATATTTACATGCTCTTTATTATCTTGCAAACCTATCATATCACACCTACAAAGTACTTCTAGTTTCATTCTTGTTCTAGGTAAAGTGAACGTCAAGCGTGCGTATCGGTGTCGATAGAAGTTGAGGGAATATTTATTCTACCTTTAGCTCCTCGTTGGGTTCGACACTCTTACCTATCGAAAACTGTTGCGATCCCCTACACTTGTGGGTTATCAAGACCTTTTTCTGGCGCCGTTGCCGGGGATCATAGCGTGGGGTGAATATTCTCGTGTGTGCTTGTTTGCTTTATCACTAAGTAATTTTTATTTGCTGTTCTTAGTTGTTCTCTATCTTTAGTTATGGATATGGAACACAAAATACCAAAAACATTAGAGGTACTTGCTACTCATGTAGATGGGATAACTCCTAGAACCCCCGATTCTCATTATGTGAAAGATATTATGTACTATTTTGATAATCCTGAGAAAACCCTGTTCAACTTTATAATGGGAGACACGTTGGATCAACGTGAATACTTTAGGGATTATCGCTCGACACAAAAAGGGAAACTATTATGGGATCAATTTATTATGTTGCGTTGGTATGCCTAGGATCTATGCTTGAGATATGATATTACTTGTTGCTCTAGGATGAAGGCTCCACACCTTCCCTTTTCATGCAAATTTAATGATAATGAAACCTTAGCTTCTTATGCTAATGGTATATATGATTACTATGATGTTGAACAAATAGAAGAATTTGTTGCTTTTATGGGTGCTTATGAGATTGAATCTATGTTTAAAGCGTTTGACGATTTTGATGATTCAGTTTATAGGCCTGAAAATCTTGCTATACTTAGATATTTCTATGAAAATTATGAATACAATTACTATATTAATGCTTTTATGAAGAAAGTCTCCGCTATCCAAGAGGAGGCTAATATTTTGCAGGAAGCTATGGAAGAAGAAATTGATGAAACTGTGAGCTCATTGGATGAAAAAGATGATGAGGAGAGTGAAGAACAAAAGGAGGAAGAGCGGATTAGCTACCCGTGCCCACCTTATAATGAGAGTAACTCTTCAACTCATACATTGTTTAATTCCCCTTCGTGCTTACCGAACGATGATTGCTGTGATGATTGCTATGATCCCTTGAATTTGTTTGAATCCCTTTTTGATGATGCTTGCTATGCTCGTGGCCAAGATGCCAATATGAATTATGCTTATGGAGATGAACTTGCTATAATTCCTTATGTTAAACATGAAATTGTTGCTATTGCACCCACGCATGATAGTCCTATTATCTTTCTGAATTCTCCCTACTACACTATAGCGGAGAAGTTTGTACTTATTAAGGATTATATTGATGGGTTGCCTTTTACCATTGCACATGATGATTTTGATGAATGTAATATGCATGTGCTTGCTGCTCCTACTTGCAATTATTATGAAAGAGGAACTACATCTTCGCCTCTTTATGTTTCCCATACTATGAAATTGCAAGAAACTGCTTATACTATGTGTGCATGAATTGTTCTCTTATGACATGCCGATGCATAGGAAGAGGGTTAGACTTCGTTGTTTCATGATTTATGTTACTTTGTGCTCACTACTAAATTACAAATCATTGTTAATTAAAATTGACTTTGATATACCTTGGGATTCGGGTGGATCCATTACTTGAGCACTATATGCCTAGCTTAATGGCTTTAAAGAAAGCGCTGCCAGGGAGACAACCCGGAAGTTTTAGCGAGTCATTTATTTCTGTTGAGTGCTTTTATATAGTTTAAAAACAAAAAAAATAAAGAGGGGAACCTAAATTTTTTTCAAAAAGGAAAGTGAAAGTAAGAAAGACAAGCATTGTTGAAGTGGGGGAGCTCCTTGAACTTTGTTCATGCTCACGGAAACTTTGTGAATCTTGATTACAGAAAATTTTCATCAAAAATAATTATCCCCTTGTACAATTCCATTGTATTATAAAAATAATGTGCCAAGGTTTGCCTTTAGGATGTTTACAGTGCTTGTTGGTTTGTACGGTGCAGGACAGAAACTTTGGCTGTAGTGCTCGATTTTACATTTGTAACTGGAACTTCAAATGGTTCTAATTCCTTTTGAACTGTATTGCTGCAAAACTTTTTTATTTTTCCTAATTTTGGTAGAATTGTTGGGGTACCATAAGTATGGTGAATGTTCAGATTTCTACAGACTGTTCTGTTTTTGACAGATTCTGTTTTTGATGCATAGTTTGCTTGTTTTGAAGAATCTATCAATTTCTATCAGTGGATTAAGCCATGGAAAAGATATATTACAGTAGACACAATGGAAAAACAAAACATGAATTGGTTTGCAACAGTACTTAGAGTGGTGATTTGCTTTATTATACTAACGGATCTTACCGAGTTTTCTGTTGAAGTTTTGTGTGGATGTAGTGTCTAATCGAGGATGTCTCGATATGAGGAAAAGGAAGAGAGGCAAGAGCTCAAGCTTGGGGATGCCCGATGCACCCCAAGTAAATATTCAAGGAGACTCAGGTATGTTTTCGAACTCGTTTCGTTCATGCATTATGTGCAAGTCTTGGAGCGTCTTTTGCATTTAGTTTACACTTTTATTTTATGCACCATGCTGGTGTGATATAGTCCTTGATTTATTTATAGAATGCTCATTGCACTTCACTTAAATATTTTGAGTATGGCTTTATAGAATGCTTCATGTGTTTCACTTATATCTTTTGAAGTTTGGATTGCCTGTTTCTATTCACATAGAAAACCGCCATTTGTAGAATGCTCTTTTGCTTCACTTATATTTGTTAGAGTGTGGGCATATCTTTTGTAGAAAGAATTAAACTCTCTTGCTTCACTTATATCTATTTAGAGAGATGACAAGAATTGGTCATTCACATGGTTAGTCATAAAATCCTACATAAACTTGTAGATCGCTGAATATGATATGTTTGATTCCTTGCAATAGTTTTGCGATATAAAGGTGGTAATATTAGAGTCGTGCTAGTTGAGTAATTGTGAAATTGAGAAATACTAGTGTTGAGGTTTGCAAGTCCCGTAGAATGCACGTACGGTGAACCGTTATGTAACGAAGTTGGAGCATGCACGTATGATCTTCATGATAGAGAGTCTCCTATGTTGTCACTTTCATATACTAGTGGGAATTTTTCATTATAGAACTTGGCTTGTATATTCCAATGATGGGCTTCGTCAAAATGCCCTAGGTCTTCGTGAGCAAGCAAGTTGGATGCACACCCACTTAGTTTCTTTTGTTGAGCTTTCATATATTTATAGCTCTAGTGCATCCGTTGCATGGCAATCCCTACTCACTCACATTGATATCTATTGGTGGGCATCTCCATAGCCTGTTGATACACCTAGTTGATGTGAGACTATCTTCTCCCTTTTTGTCCTCACAACAACCACCATATACCACCATAGTGCTATGTCCATGGCTTGCGCTCATGTATTGCGTAAGAGTTGAAAAAACTGAAGTGCTTTAAAAAGTATGAAGCAATTGCTCGGCTCGTCATCGGGGTTGTGCATGATTTGAAAGATTTATGTGATGAAGATGGAGCATAGCCAGACTATATGATTTTGTAGGGATGAGCTTTCTTTGGCAAGGTTATTTTGATAAGACATAATTGCTTGGTTGGTATGCTTGAAGTATTATTGTTTTTATGTCAAATGATAGACTATTGCCTTGAATCACTCGTGTCTTAATATTCATGCCATGATTAGACTTATGATCAAGATTATGCTAGGTAGCATTCCACATCAAAAATTATCTTTTTTATCATTTACCTACTCGAGGACGAGCAGGTATTAAGCTTGGGGATGCTGATACGTCTCCGTCATATCTATAATTTTTGATTGTTCCATGCCAATATTCTTCAACTTTCATATAATTTTGGCAACTTTTTATACTATTTTTGGGACTACCATATTGATCCAGTGCCTAGTGCTAGTTCCTGTTTATTGCATGTTTTATGTTTCGCAGAAAACCAATATCAAACGGAGTCCAAACGGGATAAAAACGGACGGAGAATTATTTTGGAATATTTGGGATTTTTCGGAGGAAGAATCAACGTGAAACGGTGTCCGGGGTGGCCACGAGACAGGGGGGCGCCCCCCCCCCCCCCCGGGCGCGCCCTGGAATCTCGTGGGCCACCCATAAGGCGGTTGACGCTCTTATTTTGCTGCAAGAAAGCTAATTTTATGAGAAAAATCTGGGCGAAAGATTCACCCCAATCAGAGTTACGGATCTCCAGATATAAAGGAAACAGTGAAGGGGCAGAAACAGAGAACGCAGAAACAGAGAGAAACAGAGAGATAGATACAATCTCAGAGGGGCTCTCGCCCCTCCCACGCCATGGGAGCCAAGGACCAGAGGGGAAACCCTTCTCCCATCTAGGGAGGAGGTCAAGGAAGAATAAGAAGAAGGGGGGCTCTCTCCCCCTTGCTTCCGGCGGCACTGGAGCGCTGCCGGGGGCCATCATCATCACCGCGATCTTCACCAACACCGCCGTCATCTTCACCAACATCTCCATCACCTTCCCCCATCTATATCCAGCGGTCCACTCTCCCGCAACCCTCTGTACCCTCTACTTGAACATGGTGCTTTATGCTTCATATTATTTTCCAATGATGTGTTGCCATCCTATGATGTCTGTGCAGATTTCCGTTGTCCCATCGGTGATTGATGAATTGCTATGATTGGTTTGAGTACCATGTTTTATTATTGGTGCTGTCCTATTGTGCCCTTCGTGCCGCGCAAGCGTGAGAGATTCCCACTATAGGGTTTGCAATATGTTTGTGATTTGCTTATGGTGGGTGGCGTGAGTGACAGAAGCACAGACCCGAGTAAGTAGGTTGTTTGCGTATGGGATAAAAGGGGACTTGATACTTTAATGATATGGTTGGGTTTTACCTTAATGAATCATTAGTAGTTGCGGATGCTTGCTAGAGTTCCAATCATAAGTGCATATGATCCAAGTAGAGAAAGTTTGTTAGCTTATGACTCTCCCTCAAATAGAATTGCAGTAATTATCGGTCTAGTAACATAGTCAATTGCCTAGGGACAATTCCACAACTCCTACCACCACTTTTCCACACTTGCTATATTTACTTTATTGCATCTTTATCTAAACAGCCCCTAGTCTATATTTACGTACTGTTTATTATCTTGTAAACCTATCCTTCCACACCTACAAAGTACTTCTAGTTTCATACTTGTTCTAGGTAAAGTGAACGTCAAGCGTGCGTAGAGTCGTATCAGTGGCCGATAGAACTTGAGAGAGTATTTGTTCTACCTTTAGCTCCTCGTTGGGTTCAACACTCTTAATTATCGAAAACTGTTGCGATCCCCTACACTTGTGGGTTATCAGGGGGACGCGGCCACCCTGCGGCCCTCCTCTCCTTTCCACTAAAGCCCATTAAGGCACACTGCTTCCCCCGGGGGGGGGGGGGGGGATTCCGGTAACGTCCTGGTACTCCAAAAATGTCCAAACCCTTCTGAAACCTTTCCGGTGTCCGAACATAGCCTTCCAATATATCAATCTTTATGTCGGCCATTTCAAGACTCTTCGTCACGTCCGTGATCTCATCCGGGACTCCGAACAAACTTCGTAAATCAAAAAACATAACTCATAATACAAATCGGCATCGAACGTTAAGCGTGCGGACCCTACGGGTTCGATAATGTAAACATGACCGAGACATATCTTCGATCAATAACCAATGGTGGAACCTGGATGCTCATATTGGCTCCTACATATTCTACGAAGATCTTTATCGGTCAAACCGCATAATAACATACGTTGTTCCCTTTGTCATCAGTATGTTACTTGCCCGAGATTCGGTCGTCCGTATCATCATACCTAGTTCAATCCCATTACCAGCAAGTCTCTTTACTTGTTCCGTAATGCTTCATACCGCAACAATCTCACTAGTCACATTGCTTGCAAGGCTTATAGTGATGAGCACTACCGAGAGGGCCCAGAGATACCTCTCTAATACATGGAGTGACAAATGCTTCTCAATCTATGCCAACCCAACAAACACCTTCGGAGACACCTGTAGAGCATCTTTGTAGTCACCCAGTTATTTTGTGACGTTTGATAGGACACGAGGTGTTCCTCCGATATTCAGGAGTTGCATAACCCTCATAGTCTTGAGGAACATGTATAAGTCATGAAGAAAGCAATAGCAATAAACTTAACGATCATTATGCTAAGCTAACAGATGGGTCTTGTCCATCACATCATTCTCCTAATGATGTGATCCCGTTCATCAAATGACAACACATGTCCATGGCTACGAAACATAACCATCTTTGATCAACGATCTAGTAAAGTAGAGGCAACTAGGGACACGGTGGTTTGTCTATATATTCACACATGTATCAAGTTTCCGGTTAATACAGTTCTAGCATGAATAATAAACATTTATCATGATATAAGGAAATATAAAATAACAACTTTATTATTGCCTCTAGGGCATATTTTTTTAGTCTCCCGCTTGCACTAGAGTCAATAATCTAGTTCACATCGCCATGTGATTTAACACCAATAGTTCACATCTGTATGTGATTTACACCCATAGTTCACATCGCCATGTGACCAATAACCAGAGGATTTACTAGAGTCAATAATCTAGTTCACATCGCTATGTGATTAACACCCAAATAGTACTAAGGTGTGATCATGTTTTGCTTGTCAGAGAAGTTTAGTCAATGGGTCTGCAATATTCAGAGTCATATGTATTTTGCAAATTTTCTATGTCTACAATGCTCTGCATGGAGCTACTCGAGCTAACTTATCCCACTTTCAATATGCCTCCAGATTGAGACTCAGAGTCATCCGGATCGGTGTAAAAGCTTGCATCAACATAACTCTTTACGACGAACTCTTTATCACCTCCATAACCGAGAAATATTTCCATAGTCCTCTTAGGTAATTAAGGATAACTTTGACCGATGTCTAGTGATCCACTCCTGGATCACTATCATACCCCCTTGCCAAACTCATGATAAGGTACACAATAGGTCTGGTACGCAGCATAACATACTTTATAGAACCTATGACTGAGGCATAGGGAATGACTTTCATTCTTTTTCTCTCTTCTGTCGTGGTCGGGCTTTGAGTCTTACTCAACTTTACACCTTGTAATACATACAAGAACTCCTTTGACTGATTCATTTTGGTCTCTTTCAAAAACTTGCCAAGGTATGTACTCATTGAAAAATCTTATCAAGCGTCTTGATCTATCTCTATAGATCTTGATGCCCAATATGTAAGCAGCTTCAGCAAGGTCTTTCTTTGAAAATCTCCTATCAAATTCTCCTTTATGCTTTCCAGAAAATTCTACTTCATTTCCGATCAACAATATGTCATTCACATATACTTATCAGAAAGGATGTAGTGCCCCCACTCACTTTCTTGTAAATACAGACTTATCCAAAAGTCTGCATAAAACCATATGCTTTGATCACATTATCAAATAATATATTCCAACTCCGAGATGCTTGCACCAGTCCACAGATGGATCACTGGAGCTTGCACACTTTGTTAGCACCTTTAGGATTGACAAAACCTTCTTGTTGCATCATATGCAACTCTCCTTAGATATATCCATTTAAGGAATACAATTTTCACATCCATTTGCCAGATTTCATAAAATATGGCAATGGCTAACATGATTCGGACAGACTTAAGAATCGCTACGGTTGAGAAAATCTCATTATTGTCAACACCTTGAACTTGTTGAAACCCTTTTTCGACTAGTCGAGCTTTGTAGATAGTAAGACTACCATCAGTGTCCGTTTTCCTCTTGAAGAACCATTTATTTTTTTATGGCTTGCCGATCATCGGGAAAGTCCACCAAAGTCCACACTTTGTTCTCATACATGGACCCGATCTCAGATTTCATGGCCTCAAGCCATTTCGCAGAATCTAGGCTCATCATCGCTTCCCCATAGTTCATAGGTTCGTCATGGTCTAGTAACATGACTTCCAGAATAGGATTACCGTACCACTCTTGTGCGGACCGTACTCTGGTTGACCTACGAGGTTCGGTGTGACCCTCCAAATTTTTTTGGTGGTTTGTTTTTTTAAAGAGCCTTGCTTGGTTTGAAAGGAGGTCATTTAAACCCTTCCTAAAAACCATCTTCTAAGTTTGCCCTCTCAAAAATCCTTTTCTTGGTTTTGGTTTCATTTAAAATGAAAAACCCTTCTAGTTTTGGGCTTTTATTTGGTTTTGATCCCTTCAATAATTTCACCATGCTTCCTATGGTGAAATTTTCCCAAAACCTTTCCTCCCACTATAGTTCAACCCTAACTTTCTGTCCAAACTAATAAAATCCATTTTTGGATTTTATTCCAACTATTTCTCCTCCCAAAATAATTCTGTCTTTTCTTTTGAACCTAGGTGGATTACAAAGCAAGTGCCCTAATGCTTTTGATTTTTGACCTCAACTCAACACCCCTGGATAGTCCTTTGAACCCACAACCCAGAACCATCTTGATCCACTCTTCTCCTGTTCAAATATTTCAAATTGCACTCACTGCAAGTTTGGACCAGATTTGCCAAATTTGGTGAAATTCATATCTACACCTCTCCAAAAATTCCACAAATATTCAGGCAACCTCTAGATGCAATGAGAGGCCCCTCCACCAAAAACCAGCTCAAGGAAAAATCCCTACATGCCTGGATCATTCTGTCGAACACCTTGCATGCACTGTTCTTATCAAATTCAGTTAAATTCAAACATTCAGTGTCGATCTTCGTCAGTGACTTCAATCACGAGCTCACAGTGCGCTTGGCACGTAGCTCATGGCCAGGCTTGCTTGTCCGGAGCCTCACACGCGCGCTTGGAGCCTTCTTGGCGTCGGTGGCGCCCTGGCCCGCCTGCGCCGGCGTGTCTTGCGGCGGCCGTAGCGCCGTAGCGGCCGACAGGAAGCAGAACGGCGGCACAACGCCGTTCAGCGCCGCCCAAGCATCCTGGTGGCTCCGCGTGGCCACCTCCTTGCCAGCGCACGCATGCAGCATCGTCGCCGTGGCGCGGCACGCGCAGAGCGCGCTCCCTGCCGCCGACGGGCCCGCGCTGCCCCGTTCCGTTGAGCTCCCCCTAAAACCCCAAATCCCGACGCGGTTAGCACCAAAACGGAACCATGGAGCACCCACGACGACGTTCAGCCTCTGAAACCCCCCATACAACCGCAGCGCCGCCGTAATCACCTCGCCGGAGAACCCCGTTCTCGGCAACCGCCTCGGGGCGGCTATATATAGCACCCCGAGCCTGCTCTCGCCCACGGCACACCTCCTCTACCCCTCTAGACCCCGCCCAGCCACTGGGAGAGCCCCGAGGGGCCCTTCTTCCCCGACTCCGGCCACCCTGTTCCGCCTCGGCCTCCACCTCGATTCGCTCCAGTGAGGCCGTCTCCGGCGCTCTAATTTCGTCAGCAACCCTCTCGAGCAACTAGGAGACTAACCCCCACTCCTATTTGATCCCTGCAGCTCCCTCCGGCGAGATCCACGACCGGTCAAACCGCCGTCCGCCGGAGCAAGCCGAACATCTAAGGATTGTACTCGGAGAACTCAGGAAACAGCAACTGTACGCCAAATTCAGCAAATGTGAATTTTGGCTAAGGCAAGTGGGTTTTCTGGGCCACGTGCTAACCCAAGAAGGTATTGCAGTAGATCCGAAAAAAGTGAAGGCCATAGTTGGCTGGAAACCGCTGTCCAACGTAACGGACATACGGAGTTTCTTGGGAATGGCAGGCTATTATCGGAGATTTATTGAAGGATTCTCCACTATAGCAAAGCCCATGACACAATTGCTCAAGAAAGGCAAGAAATTCGAATGGACAGAAGCATGTGAGAAAAGCTTCCAAGAGCTAAAAAGAAAATTAACATTGGCACCAGTACTAATTGTGCCAGATATACACAAGAACTTTGAGGTATATTGTGACGCATCCCGGAAAGGCCTCGGATGCGTATTGATGCAAGAAGGCAAGGTAGTTGCGTATGTCTCCAGACAACTACGCAAGCATGAGGAAAATTATCCCACTCATGACTTGGAATGGGCAGCAGTCATCCATGCACTCAAGGAATGGAGACACTTCCTACTTGGGAATCGTTGCGAGATATGCACAGACCATAAGAGTCTTATGTATATTTTCACACAGCCAGAGTTAAATTTACGGCAACGACGCTGGTTAGAGTTGGTGAAGGATTATGATGTTGGAATCAACTATCATCCCGGAAAAGCAAATGTTGTGGCAGATGCACTTAGTCGAAATCCCAGCACAGACAATGACAATATCCCAAAGTTGAGACCAGAATTTCAACAAGAATTTGCCCGACTCAATCTAATAATGGTTACCGAAGGCAGTGTGTCGAATATAGAACTACATCCTACACTAATGGAAAGTATCAAGGAAGCCCAGCACGGACACCCCAACATTGAGGGCATAAAAAGGAAAGTGAGTTTGGGAAGAGCCTCAGAATTCAACATAGATGAGCAAGGAATATTGT
This sequence comes from Triticum timopheevii, assembly GCA_963921465.1. Lineage (NCBI taxonomy): Eukaryota > Viridiplantae > Streptophyta > Magnoliopsida > Poales > Poaceae > Triticum > Triticum timopheevii. Next base: position 597,744,318 of record OY997266.1, on the reverse strand, counting down.
GGTACGGAGAAAGGCTATGCGTACCAAATGTCAAGGATCTCAAACAGCAGATATTAACTGAAAGTCACACAGCTCCGTATTCAATCCATCCTGGAGGGACAAAAATGTACAAAGACCTTCAGGAAAAATTTTGGTGGCACGGTATGAAGAGAGATATAGCCACGTTCATTGCATGCTGTGACTCTTGTCAACGTATCAAGGCCGAGCACCAGAAACCAGCCAGACTGTTACAGCCAAATAATATACCCGAGTGGAAATGGGACGAGATTGGAATGGACTTTATCGTTGGACTGCCTCGGTCACAATACGGAAACAATGCCATATGGGTCATAACCAATAGATTAACCAAGGTGGCACATTTTATTCCGGTAAAAACAACTTACACCACTCAGAGAATAGCCAGACTTTATCTTGCCCGTATCGTCTACCTACACGGAGTCCCTAAGACTATTATCTCCGATAGAGGCACACAGTTCGTCTCTGCATTCTGGAATCACCTACAACAGGCACTGGGAACCCAACTAGCCTTCAGTACCGCATACCATCCCCAGTCTGATGGACAAACGGAACGCGTAAACCAAATCTTAGAAGACATGCTAAGAGCCTGTGTCCTCACCTACGGGAACAGTTGGGAAGAAAGTTTGCCATATGCAGAATTCGCAAACAACAACAGCTATCAAGCCAGCTTGCAAATGGCACCCTTTGAAGCTTTATATGGGAGAAGATGTCGTACCCCGCTAAATTGGTCAGAGACAGGAGACAGCCATATCTTTGGCCCAGATATGCTCAAGGAGGCCGAGGAGAAAGTTAAGACGATTAGAGAACGACTCAAAACAGCTCAAAGTCGGCAAAAGAGTTATTACGACCGAAAGCATCGGGAAATCAGTTTCGAACCCGGAGAGTTGGTATACCTGAAAGTTTCTCCTATGAAGGGTCTGCAACAATTCAGGATTAAGGGGAAACTAGCACCAAGATTCATCGGACCATTTCATATAATGGCCCGACAAGGCAAGTTAGCCTACCAGCTGGACCTGCCCGGAGACTTATCCGGTATCCACAACGTGTTTCACATCTCGCAGTTGAGAAAATACATAAGCAACCCAGAGAAGCAAGTTTCTCATGAGTATATTGACGTGCAACCGGACCTCACGTACCGGGAGCATCCGATAAAAATATTGGAAGAATCTGAGAGGAGGACCCGACAGAAAGTCATTAAGTTTTTCAGAGTTCAATGGAGCAATCACACCGAAAATGAAGCAACTTGGGAGAGCGAGGATTTTCTTCGGACAGAGCACCCACACCTGTTTAAGGATCAGCTGAAATCTCGGGGACGAGATTTTTCCTAAGGGGGTCGGTGTTGTGACACTCCAAAGTTTTTTTGGTGTTTTTTTTTAAAGAGCCTTGCTTGGTTTGAAAGGAGGTCATTTAAACCCTTCCTAAAAACCATCTTCTAAGTTTGCCCTCTCAAAAATCCATTTCTTGGTTTTGGTTTCATTTAAAATGAAAAACCCTTCTAGTTTTGGTCTTTTATTTGGTTTTGATCCCTTCAATAATTTCACCATGCTTCCTATGGTGAAATTTTCCCAAAACCTTTCCTCCCACTATAGTTCAACCCTAACTTTCTGTCCAAACTAATAAAATCCATTTTTGGATTTTATTCCAACTATTTCTCCTCCCAAAATAATTCTGTCTTTTCTTTTGAACCTAGGTGGATTACAAAGCAAGTGCCCTAATGCTTTTGATTTTTGACCTCAACTCAACACCCCTGGATAGTCCTTTGAACCCACAACCCAGAACCATCTTGATCCACTCTTCTCCTGTTCAAATATTTCAAATTGCACTCACTGCAAGTTTGGACCAGATTTGCCAAATTTGGTGAAATTCATATCTACACCTCTCCAAAAATTCCACAAATATTCAGGCAGCCTCTAGATGCAATGAGAGGCCCCTCCACCAAAAACCAGCTCAAGGAAAAATCCCTACATGCCTGGATCATTCTGTCGAACACCTTGCATGCACTGTTCTTATCAAATTCAGTTAAATTCAGACATTCAGTGTCGATCTTCGTCAGTGACTTCAGTCACGAGCTCACAGTGCGCTTGGCACGTAGCTCATGGCTAGGCTTTATTGTCCGGAGCCTCACACGCGCGCTTGGCGCCTTCGTGGCGTTGGTGGTGCCCTGGCCCGCCTGCGCCGGTGTGTCTTGCGGCGGCCGTAGCACCGTAGCGGCCGACAGGAAGCAGAACGGCGGCACAACACCGTTCGGCGCCTCCCAAGCGTCCTGGTGGCTCCGCGTGGCCACCTCCTTGCCAGCGCACGCATGCAGCACCGTCGCCGTGGCGCGGCACGCGCAGAGATCGCTCCCTGCCGCCGACGGGCCCGCGCCGCCCCGTTTCGTCGAGCTCCCCCTAAAACCCCAAATCCCGACGCGGTTAGCACCAAAACGGAACCATGGAGCACCCACGACGATGTTCAGCCTCTGAAACCCCCCGTACAACCGCAACGCCGCCGTAATCACCTCGCCGGAGAACCCCGTTCTCGGCAACCGCCTCGGGGCGGCTATATATAGCACCCCGAGCCTGCTCTCGCCCGCGGCACACCTCCTCTACCCCTCTAGACCCCGCCCAGCCACCCCGTTCCGCCTCGGCCTCCACCTCGATTCGCTCCGGTGAGGCCGTCTCCGGCGCTCTAATTTCGTCAGCAACCCTCTCGAGCAACTAGGAGACTAACCCCCACTCCTATTTGATCCCCGCAGCTCCCTCCGGCGAGATCCACGACCGACCGAACCGCCGTCCGCCGGAGCTAGGGCCGCCGTCGACACAATGCTCACCGGCGACCACCACCACCACCCACAGACGCGGAATGGTGCACTAATCACGGAGGTAAACCCCGATCGCCTTGCCTCGCCGTGGATCGCCGCCGGCGACCACCGCACCTCTCGGGCGCCGTCGCGCTCTGCTTCTCTGTTTGAACTTTCAAACCCGACAGGTGGAGCCCGCCTGTCAGCCTCACAGCCGTTTCTTTTAAACGAAACGTTATCTGTACTTTTCCACAGAACCCCCTGGAAATTTTCTGTTTCATTACAGATGAGTCCTTGGGTTAAATCACTTATAACTTTTTATCAGAAGGGAGTTTTTGAGTGATTCTTTTTCTGTTCTCTTTAAATTTTTGTCTAGTTTTTTATCATATTTATTTGAAAAATATTTGGAACACTTTTCTATACACTCACGGTATTTACGTTGCGTACGTATTTTTCTTATACCGTAGATACCGGAGGAGGTGACGGAGCTGCAAACTTTGCACAGTTAGACTCCGAATACTCCGAACCAGGCAAGCATGTTTGAACTCTTGATATGATGAGTGTTGTTGCATGTTTGCATTTTAGTAGTCATGGGATGTTTATGAACATCACTTTGCATGATATATCTCATGCACATAATCAGAAAGTAAGTTTCGGAAAGCATTATGTTGTTGGATACATATTTGCATAGCCATGTGTTGGTATGAGGATGGGTAAGATGGCAGTGTTGTGACATGCCAGTCTTATGCCAAATTATTTGACTTCCGTGTCGTCATGACACAATTCACATTTCCCTTAATTCCATCCTATACTGTCAAATGTTTTCCGAAAGGAATATGGCATAGTAAGTTGCAAATCATTTTCCTGGTACACACCAAGTGGAGGGGCCGGGATGAGGGTTCCATGGCCCTGGATTAAAGCCCGTCATCCGGTCAGGGGGCATGGGTGTTTCCAGTTGGGACCGAGAGGGGGGCACCCCTTAGAGCGCGCGTATAGAAATTCGATCCCATGCTATTCGAGGTTGTGGCCTCCCCGTCTCAAAGTTTTTCTTGGACGTTGGCCAGGGTGATTCCTGGCAACGTGAGGTGAAATGGGTGTGTACTAGTTAAACGTGTTTCTACTGAAATACCGTAAACGGAACTAGTCTTTCGTGACTACGGAAATCCGTTGGCTGTGTTCAGTCTTCCAAACTCTGCAGAGTCTCAATCTTTCAATTATCTTGTACTTTGTTCGAGTACTATAATTATCTTATCTTGTCAGGTATCAGCCTCAGTGACAAAACTCCGGTGGGATTTATGTGTGATAAATCCGGTTAAAAGATTATTCTTGTGGATGGACTAATTTGTTGTTTACATTTATTACAAGCCCTGTCTGCGATGTCGCTCAGACGTCCGACGGTGGCGGACCTGTTATTTACTTTTGTTATAAGCCCTGTCTGCGATGTCGCTCAGACGTCCGATGGTGGCGAACCTGTTATTTACTCTTATTCTAAGCCCTGTCTGTGATGTCGCCCAGACGTCCGACTGCGGTATTTCTTTTAAAGCCCTGTCTGTGATGTCGCCCAGACGTCCGACTGTGGTATTTCTTTTCAAGCCCTTTATGTGATGTCGCCCGGACATCTGACTGTGGCATTTCTTTTAAAGCCCTGTCTGTGATGTCGCCCAGACGTCCGACTTTGGCATTTCTTTTAAAGCCCTTTATGTGATGTCGCCTAGACGTCCGACTGTGGCATTTCTTTTAAAGCCCTTTATGCGATGTCGCCCAGACGTCCGACTGTGTCATTTATTTTAAGCCCTTTATGTGGTGTCACTTAGATGCCCGACTGCGGCATGCATTTTATTTATTTACCTTTCGAGGCGTCGCTCCAGATACCCGATCGGTTTTTTCAGCTTTTTATTTTATTTATCAAGTCCTGCAAATCTTACCATTGTTATGAGCATCATCCTTTATTCATGACGCATTAATGCATTCATTGGTTATATCTTTTGTCCGAACTGTCTTGCGAGTACTTTCAAGTACTCACCTGGCTTGTTGATTTGGCCAGTTGCTGATGAAGGCGATCTCTTGGATGACGAGTTTGACAGCGAGTCCGACGCCTAGAGGAGTCCCAGTCAGTCCCGTGCGATCCTATCTTGATCATTGTATTATTCGCTTCCGCAACCCCGAATAAATTCATCGAGCCTCACCCCGACGCTCGATGTACTGCCAGTAGAAGTCAAGTTATCCACCACCACTTTTCCCTCGAGCTAGTAGCATGCCACCCCACCCCTGTGTCAGATCCGCCCATATGTACAATATTGGCGAGTCTGTAATAAATTGTTGAGCAACCTCAGCTCAACCCTGTAATATATTTGATGCTACTGGTTCTCTGCTTATCAAGCTTTTGTCTACCAGAAAGGATGACTTTTCCTATACTGGGATTTAAAGATTGGTTTTCTCAATAAATATTTTTATTGAAAAACCGGTCGTGACAGACTTGGCATCAGAGCCAGGCTGACTGTAGGAAGCCACTAGGTGCAATCGCTAATTGGTTATTAGCATGATAGAGTTATTCATGTTTTTACAAATGTAGTCATTTTCTGACAGTCAGCATAAAATTTATGATCTGACCACTCAGAATTTTTGCCTACGTTTGTAGATGGCCGGCAACGACTGCGAGTCTCAGATGTTCGCCAACGTGCCTGAGGGGTTCGTCAAACTCCTCTCCTTCATCGTTCAGGTCGCGATGGGGCCATCTGTGCGCCCAGTCTTCACGCTTTATCCACACAAGATCAATGACAGTCTGACTATGCACCAGGCCGCGGTGCAATTCAGGGGAGGCCCTGCTGAAGTACGCCACCTCCGATTCGTGGGGAGAGCCATGCCTACAGAAAGGCATGCTATGCAGATGGCTGCCCGCGAGACGATAGCCCGTCTTCGGGATGTTCTTCCGGCAATGAAGACCCGTCGCTACCGCTACCTTCCATGCCATGTGCCTTACACCTGTCACTACTCCTTCTCTTGCCCCAGAGGAGAGTGAGACGAAGCCTTTGAGATGCTTGTCGAGTACCTCCGAGCCCTGGAGGCAGCATTCGACTGCATGGTGGATGACCTCGTAGCTGCACGCATGGACTCAGTTCATGGCTGTGCTGCTAACAGGAGGCAACTCCTGCACACCGCTCCACCACTGACTTTTGTGTCATCCACAGCCTCTCACTCACCTACCATACTCGCCACTGCTCGTCGTCTGCCTACCACAGAGGAATTTAACCAGGCTATTGCACCCACTCCCGTCCGCTCTGCACCACTTGTTGCACCCACTCCCATTCGTGCTACCCCACCTATTCCACCCACTCGTATTCGTGTTATTCCGCCTAAGGCACCTGCTCCATCAGCTCAGCGCAACATTTCTCGTATGGAACCTATTAGCGAGGAGGAGGTTGATTCCCCAGCGTCTCTACGTCTCACTCTCGGCAGGCCAGGGGAGATCCTCACCGTCTCCGACCAAGTACGCATAGACGCCATGCGATGTATCAACTTGTGTAATATGTTTTTATGTACATAGGTTGTGAGAAGTAGCCTGTTTGCGCATCATGTAGGATCTGGAGGAGTGCACTAGTTTAAATAACATGTCAGGATTATGTACGCATATCCTGAGTGATGTAATGTATAATTATGCTCGCGTGTAAGATATGCACTAGTCCTTCTTCGCGCGCAATCGTGTGTTTCCAAAAACTACCCCGGAGTTTAAAAATGTTCTTTGTGTGTGATTTTATTGACTTTTGCGACTCTCCTTCTTGTCTTACGAGTTCACAAAATATATCCCCAGAGTGAAAGATGTCTCGTCCTTGGACGCGCTCCATGCCAACCCAGCCAGAAGAAAATTATGGCACACCGCAGAACCAGAATTTCACTCAGGGTCAGACAAGTCAACAGGACAGTGAAACAGCTTTTACACAAGTTTGTCGTTTGTATGAACAGAGTCAGCAGCAACACCAGGAAATGATGAACCAATTCATCAATATGGGAAGTAACCGTGGTCGGTATCAACCGCAATCCAAATTATCTGAGTTACAAAAGATGCGTCCTCCAACATTTTCTCATACTGACAAGCCTCTTGAGGCCGAAGACTGGCTTCGAGACATGGAGAGAAAATTAATTATCACACAGTGTTCAGACCATGAAAAAGTATTGTATGCACCACATTATCTCACAGGTGCAGCTGCATCGTGGTGGGAAAACTTTCTGCACATGCACCCCAACGAAAATGAAATCACCTGGGAAAATTTCAAAGAAGGTTTTCGTGGGGCACATATTCCTAAGAGCGTCATGAAAATCAAGAAGAAGGAATTTGATGAACTCAAGCAAAGAGCCATGACAGTGTCAGAATATACAGCCAATTCACACTGCTGTCTCGCTACGCCAATGAAGAACGCATGACCGAGAGCAAGAAGATGGAAAAATTCTTGGAAGGCCTGGCACCCGCCCTTAGGTGCCAGCTAGTTGTGCACACCTTTCCAGATTTTAAAACACTGGTGGATAAGGCCATTACCCTGGAAAATGAGCGACGTAGCCTGAAAGATATCCGCAAACGAAAAAGGGACCAGACTAATTTTTCTAGCAATCACAGAAGCCAGAAGGAATTTCAGAAGGGGGATTCACACAAAACCCCGGTAAATAATTCACGTCCAACCAAGAATTTCCATGCAAGAGACAAAGAGTTCACCTATCGCCCAGGCGTTACCTGTTATGCTTGTGGAGAAGATGGGCACTATGCCAAGCAGTGTCCCAAGCCAAGGAACTCAAACCCGAAGCTCAATAATGGTGGAAACAATTCAGCACCAAAGCGAAGCAATTTTTAACCCCAACAACAACCACCGGAAAGGTCACTTGAACCACGTGACCCGAGAGGAAGCACGGAACGCCCCAGATATCGTACTCGGTACGTACCCCGTCAACACAATACCTGCCATGGTTTTGTTTTATTCTGGAGTTTCTCACTCATTCGTTTCGAAAAGTTTTGCTTTGCAAAATAATTTTTCGATGCTTCCCTTGGAAAAATCAATGATCGTCAAGTCCCCTGCGATTAAGCAAGTGACCCAGAATTACTGTCAAGGTGTGGTTATTGAATTTGAAGGATTAAAATTTTACGCCAACCTTATTGTACTGGAAAGAAAAGGACCGGATGTCATCCTAGGAGTGGATTTGTTGACCACCAACAAAGGTTTTATTGACTGCTTCAACTGTACAGTGATCCTCACCCACCATCAAGGGAAGAAAATAAAAGTTTCAGCCAAAGAGAGACAAATACCTCGGCAACCTAGATTAAACAAGGTGGACGTTTCTGAGCTGAACAAGGTTCCAGTGGTATGTGAATTTCCAGATGTATTCCCAGAAGAACTACCAGGCATGCCACCAGATCGAGATATAGAATTCAGCATTGAGCTAGCACCCGGAACCACTCCTATTTACAAGAAACCTTACAGAATGGCACCATCCGAATTGGTAGAGTGAAGAAGCAAATAAAAGAATTATTGGAGAAAGGATACATATGAGCCAGCTCCTCACCTTGGGGTTCTCCAATTTTATTTGCCAAGAAGAAGGATGGAACAATGAGGTTGTGTATTGATTATCGGGCTCTCAACATGGTCACAATCAAGAACAAATACCCAATGCCCCGAATAAATGTTTTATTCGATCAGCTCGCACAGGCCAAAGTCTTCTCAAAAATTGATTTGAGATCGGGATACCACCAGTTAAAAGTATGAACAGAAGATATTCCCAAGACCGCATTTACCTCCAGATATGGACTGTATGAGTTCACCGTAATGCCATTTGGGCTAACCAACGCCCCCGCATATTTTGTTCACCTCATGAACAAAGTGTTTATGAAGTATATGGACAAGTTTGTTGTGGTTTTCATTGATGATATTCTGATATATTCCAAAACACCAGAAGAGCACGCCGAACATCTCAGGATTGTACTCGGAGAACTCAGGAAACATCAATTGTACGCCAAATTCAGCAAATGTGAATTTTGGCTAAGGCAAGTGGGTTTTCTGGGCCACGTGCTAACCCAAGAAGGTATTGCAGTAGATCCGGAAAAAGTGAAGGCCGTACTTGGCTGGAAACCGCTGGCTAACGTAACGGACATACGAAGTTTCTTGGGAATGGCAGGCTATTATCGGAGATTTATTGAAGGATTCTCCACTATAGCAAAGCCCATGACACAATTGCTCAAGAAAGGCAATAAATTCGAATGGACAGAAGCATGTGAGAAAAGCTTCCAAGAGCTAAAAAGAAAATTAACATTGGCACCAGTACTAATTGTGCCAGATATACACAAGAACTTTGAGGTATATTGTGACGCATCCCGGAAAGGCCTCGGATGCGTATTGATGCAAGAAAGCAAGGTAGTTGCGTATGTCTCCAGACAACTACGCAAGCATGAGGAAAATTATCCCACTCATGACTTGGAATTGGCAGCAGTCATCCATGCACTCAAGGAATGGAGACACTTCCTACTTGAGAATCGTTGCGAGATATACACAGACCATAAGAGTCTTAAGTATATTTTCACACAGCCAGAGTTAAATTTACGGCAACGACGCTGGTTAGAGTTGGTGAAGGATTATGATGTTGGAATCCACTATCATCTCGGAAAAGCAAATGTTGTGGCAGATGCACTTAGTCGAAATCCCAGCACAGACAATGACAATATCCCAAAGTTGAGGCCAGAATTTCAACAAGAATTTGCCGGACTCAATCTAATAATGGTTACCGAAGGCAGTGTGTCGAATATAGAACTACAACCTACACTAATGGAAAGTATCAAGGAAGCCCAACACGGACACCCCAGCATTGAGGGCATAAAAAGAAAAGTGAGTTTGGGAAGGGCCTCAGAATTCAACATAGATGAGCAAGGAATATTGTGCTACGGAGAAAGGCTATGCATACCAAATGTCAAGGACCTCAAACAGCAGATATTAACTGAATGTCACACAGCTCCATATTCAATCCATCCTGGAGGGACAAAAATGTACAAAGACCTTCAGGAAAAATTTTAGTGGCACGGTATGAAGAGAGATATAGGCACGTTCATTGCATGCTATGACTCTTGTCAACGTATCAAGGCCGAGCACCAGAAACCAGCCGGACTGTTACAGCCAAATAAGATACCCGAGTGGAAATGGGACGAGATTGAAATGGACTTTATCGTTGGACTGCCTCGGTCACAATACGGAAACAATGCCATATGGCTCATAACCAATAGATTAACCAAGGTGGCACATTTTATTCCGGTAAAAACAACTTACACCACTCAGAGACTAGCCAGACTTTATCTTGCCCGTATCGTCTTCCTACACGGAGTCCCTAAGACTATTATCTCCGATAGAGGCACACAGTTCGTCTCTGCATTCTGGGATCACCTACAACAGGCACTGGGAACCCAACTAGCCTTCAGTACCGCATACCATCCCCAGACTGATGGACAAACGGAATACGTAAACCAAATCTTAGAAGACATGCTAAGAGCCTGTGTCCTCACCTACGGGAATAGTTGGGAAGAAAGTTTGCCATATGCAGAATTCGCATACAACAACAGCTATCAAGCCAGCTTGCAAATGGCACCCTTTGAAGCTTTATATGGGAGAAGATGTCGTACCCTGCTAAATTGGTCAAAGACAGCAGACAGCCATATCTTTGGCCCAGATATGCTCAAGGAGGCCGAGGAGAAAGTTAAGACGATTAGAGAACGACTCAAAACAGCTCAAAGTCGGCAAAAGAGTTATTACGACCGAAAGCATCGGGAAACCAGTTTCGAACCCGGAGAGTTGGTATACCTGAAAGTTTCTCCTATGAAGGGTCTGCAACGATTCAGGATTAAGGGGAAACTAGCACTAAGATTCATCGGACCATTTCATATAATGGCCCGACAAGGCAAGGTAGCCTACCAGCTGGACCTGCCCGGAGACTTATCCGGTATCCACAACGTGTTTCACATCTCGCAGTTGAGAAAATACATAAGCAACCCAGAGAAGCAAGTTTCTCATGAGTATATTGACGTGCAACCGGACCTCACATACCGGGAGCACCCGATAAAAATTTTGGAAGAATCTGAGAGGAGGACCCGACAGAAAGCCATTAAGTTTTTCAGAGTTCAATGGAGCAATCACACCGAAAATGAAGCAACTTGGGAGAGCGTGGATTTTCTTCGGACAGAGCACCCACACCTGTTTAAGGATCAGCTGAAATCTCGGGGATGAGATTTTTCCTAAGGGGGTAGGTGTTGTGACACTCCAAATTTTTTTTGGTGGTTTGTTTTTTTAAAGAGCCTTGCTTGGTTTGAAAGGAGGTCATTTAAACCCTTCCTAAAAACCATCTTCTAAGTTTGCCCTCTCACAAATCCTTTTCTTGGTTTTGGTTTCATTTAAAATGAAAAACCCTTCTAGTTTTGGTCTTTTATTTGGTTTTGATCCCTTCAATAATTTCACCATGCTTCCTATGGTGAAATTTTCCCAAAACCTTTCCTCCCACTATAGTTCAACCCTAACTTTCTGTCCAAACTAATAAAATCCATTTTTGGATTTTATTCCAACTATTTCTCCTCCCAAAATAATTCTGTCTTTTCTTTTGAACCTAGGTGGATTACAAAGCAAGTGCCCTAATGCTTTTGATTTTTGACCTCAACTCAACACCCTGGATAGTCCTTTGAACCCACAACCCAGAACCATCTTGATCCACTCTTCTCCTGTTCAAATATTTCAAATTGCACTCACTGCAAGTTTGGACCAGATTTGCCAAATTTGGTGAAATTCATATCTACACCTCTCCAAAAATTCCACAAATATTCAGGCAACCTCTAGATGCAATGAGAGGCCCCTCCACCAAAAACCAGCTCAAGGAAAAATCCCTACATGCCTGGATCATTCTGTCGAACACCTTGCATGCACTGTTCTTATCAAATTCAGTTAAATTCAAACATTCAGTGTCGATCTTCGTCAGTGACTTCATTCACGAGCTCACAGTGCGCTTGGCACGTAGCTCACGGCCAGGCTTGCTTGTCCGGAGCCTCACACGCGCGCTTGGCGCCTTCTTGGCGTCGGTGGCACCCTGGCCCGCCTGCGCCGGCGTGTCTTGCGGCGGCCGTAGCACCGTAGCGGCCGATAGGAAGCAGAACGGAGGCACAACGCCTTTCGGCGCCGCCCAAGCGTCCTGGTTGCTCCGCGTGGCCACCTCCTTGCCAGCGCACGCATGCAGCACCATCACCGTGGCGCGGCACGCGCAGAGCGCGCTCCCTGCCGCCGACGGGCCCACGCCGCCCCATTCCGTCGAGCTCCCCCTAAAACCCCAAATCCCGACGCGGTTAGCACCAAAACGGAACCATGGAGCACCCACGACGACGTTCAGCCTCTGAAACCCCCCGTACAACCACAGCGCCGCCGTAATCACCTCGTCGGAGAACCCCGTTCTCGGCAACCGCCTCGGGGCGGCTATATATAGCACCCCGAGCCTGCTCTCGCCCGCGGCACACCTCCTCTACCCCTCTAGACCCCGCCCAGCCACTGGGAGAGCCCCGAGGGGCCCTTCTTCACCGACTCCGGCCACCCCGTTCCGCCTCAGCCTCCACCTCGATTCGCTCTGGTGAGGCCGTCTCCGGCGCTCTAATTTTGTCAGCAACCCTCTCGAGCAACTAGGAGACTAACCCCCACTCCTATTTGATCCCCGCAGCTCCCTCCGGCGAGATCCACGACCGGCCGAACCGCCGTCCGCCAGAGCTAGGGCCGCCGTCGACACAGTGCTCGCCGGCGACCACCACCACCACCCACAGACGCGGAACGGTGCACCAATCACGGAGGTAAACCCCGATCGCCTTGCCTCGCCGTGGATCGCCGCCGGCGACCACCGCACCTCTCGGGCGCCGTCGCGCTCTGCTTCTCTGTTTGAACTTTCAAACCCGACAGGTGGAGCCCGCCTGTCAGCCTCACAGCTGTTTCTTTTAAACGAAACGTTATCTGTACTTTTCCGCAGAACCCCCTGGAAATTTTCTATTTCATTACAGATGAGTCCTTGGGTTAAATCACTTATAACTTTTTATCAGAAGGGAGTTTTTGAGTGATTCTTTTTCTGTTCTCTTTAGATTTTTGTCTAGTTTTTTATCATATTTATTTCACAAATATTTGGAAAACTTTTCTGTACACTCATGGTATTTACGTTGCGTACGTATTTTTCTTATAGCGTAGATACCGGAGGAGGTGACGGAGCTGCAAACTTTGCACAGTTAGACTCCGACTACTCCGAACCAGGCAAGCATGTTTGAACTCTTGATATGATGAGTGTTGTTGCATGTTTGCATTTTAGTATAGTCATGGCATGTTTATGAACATCACTTTGCATGATATATCTCATGCACATAATCGGAAAGTAAGTTTCGGAAAGCACTATGTTGTTGGATACATATTTGCATAGCCATGTGTTGGTATGAGGATGGGTAAGATGGCAGTGTTGTGACATGCCAGTCTTATGCCAGATTATTTGACTTCCGTGTCGTCATGACACAATTCACATTTCCCTTCATTCCATCCTATACTATCACATGTTTTCTGAAAGGAATATGGCATAGTAAGTTGCAAATCGTTTTCCTGGTCCACACCAAGTGGAGGGGCCGGGATGAGGGTTCCATGGCCCTGGATTAAAGCCCGTCATCCAGTCAGGGGGCATGGGTGTTTCCGGTTGGGACCAAGAGGGGGCCACCCCTTAGAGCGCGTGTATAGAAATTCGATCCCATGCTATTCAAGGTTGTGGCCTCCCCGTCTCAAAGTTTTTCTTGGACGTTGGCCAGGGTGATTCCTGGCAACGTGAGGTGAAATGGGTGGGTACTAGTTAAATGTGTTTCTACTGAAATACCGTAAACGGAACTAGTCTTTTGTGACTACGGAAATCCGTTGGCTGTGTTCAGTCTTCCAAATTCTGCAGAGTCTCAATCTTTCAATTATCTTGTACTTTGTTCGAGTACTATAATTATCTTATCTTGTCAGGTATCAGCCTCAGTGACAAAACTCCGGTGCGATTTATGTGTGATAAATCCGGTTAAAAGATTATTCTTGTGGATGGACTAATTTGTTGTTTACATTTATTACAAGCCCTGTCTGCGATGTCGCTCAGACGTCCGACGGTGGCGGACCTGTTATTTACTTTTGTTATAAGCCCTGTCTGCGATGTCGCTCAGACGTCCGACGGTGGCGGACCTGTTATTTACTCTTATTCTAAGCCCTGTCTGTGATGTCGCCCAGACGTCCAACTGCGGTATTTCTTTTAAAGCCCTGTCTGTGATGTCGCCCAGACGTCCGACTGTGGTATTTCTTTTCAAGCCCTTTATGTGATGTCGCCCAGACATCCGACTGTGGCATTTCTTTTAAAGCCCCGTCTGTGATGTCGCCCAGACGTCCGACTATGGCATTTCTTTTAAAGCCCTTTATGTGATGTCGCCCAAACGTCCGACTGTGGCATTTCTTTTAAAGCCCTTTATGCGATGTCGCCCAGACGTCCGACTGTGGCATTTATTTTAAGCCCTTTATGTGGTGTCGCTTAGACGCCCGACTGCGGCATGCATTTTATTTATTTACCTTTCGAGGCGTCGCTCCAGACACCCGATCGGTTTTTTCAGCTTTTTATTTTATTTATCAAGTCCTGCAAATCTTATCATTGTTATGAGCATCATCCTTTATTCATGACGCATTCATGCATTCATTGGTTATATCTTTTGTCCGAACTATCTTGCGAGTACTTTCAAGTACTCACCTGGCTTGTTGATTTGGCCAGTTGCTGATGAAGGCGATCTCTTGGATGACGAGTTTGATAGCGAGTCCGACGCCTAGAGGAGTCCCAGTCAGTCCCGTGCAATCCTGTCTTGATCATTGTATTATCCGCTTCCGCAACCCCGAATAAATTCATCGAGCCTCACCCCGACGCTCGATGTACTGCTAGTAGAAGTCAAGTTATCCACCACCACTTTTCCCTCGAGCTAGTAGCATGCCACCCCACCCCTGTGTCAGATCCGCCCATATGTACAATATTGGCGAGTCTGTAATAAACTGTTGAGCAACCTCAGCTCAACCCTGTAATATATTTGATGCTACTGGTTCTCTGCTTATCAAGCTTTTGTCTACCAGAAAGGATGACTTTTCCTATAATGGGATTTAAAGATTGGTTTTCTCAATAAATATTTTTATTGAAAAACCAGTCGTGACAGACTTGGCATCAGAGCCAGGCTGACTGTAGGAAGCCACAAGGTGCGATCGCTAATTGGTTATTAGCATGATAGAGTTATTCATGTTTTTACAAATGTAGTCATTTTCTGACAGTCAGCATAAAATTTATGATCTGACCACTCAGAATTTTTTCCTACGTTTGTAGATGGCCGGCAACGACTGCGAGTCTCAGATGTTCGCGAACGTGCCTGAGGGGTTCGTCAAACTCCTCTCCTTCATCGTTCAGGTCGCGATGGGGCCATTTGTGCGCCCAGTCTTCAGGCTTTATCCACACAAGATCAATGACAGTCTGACTATACACCAGGCCGCGGTGCAATTCAGGGAAGGCCCTGCTGAAGTACGCCGCCTCCGATTCGTGGGGAGAGCCATGTCTATAGAAAGGCATGCTATGCAGATGGCTGCCCGCGAAACGATAGCCCGTCTTCGGGATGTTCTTCCGGCAATGAAGACCCGTCGCTACCGCTACCTTCCATGCCACGTGCCTTACACCTGTCACTACTCCTGCTCTTGCCCCAGAGGAGAGTGATACGAAGCCTTTGAGATGCTTGTCGAGTACCTCCGAGCCCCGGAGGCAGCATTCGACTGCATGGTGGATGACCTCGTAGCTGCACGCATGGACTCAGTTCATGGCTGTGCTGCTAACAGGAGGGAACTCCTGCACATCGCTCCACCACTGACTTTTGTGTCATCCACAGCCTCTCACTCACCTACCATACTCGCCACTGCTCGTTGTCTGCCTACCACAGAGGAATTTAACCAGGCTATTGCACCCACTCCCGTCCGCTCTGCACCACTTGTTGCACCCACTCTATACGTGCTACCCCACCTATTCCACCCACTCGTATTCGTGTTATTCCGCCTAAGGCACCTGCTCCATCAGCTCAGCGGAACATTTCTCGTCTGGAACCTATTAGCGAGGAGGAGGTTGATTCCCCAGCGTCTCTACGTATCACCCTCGGCAGGCCAAGGGAGATCCTCATCGTCTCCGACTAAGTACGCATAGACGCCATGCGATGTATCAACTTGTGTAATATGTTTTTATGTACATAGGTTGTGAGAAGTAGCCTATTTGCGCATCATGTAGGATCTGGAGGAGTGCACTAGTTTAAATAACATGTCAGGATTATGTACGCATATCCTGAGTGATGTAATGTATAATTATGCCCGCATGTAAGATATGCACTAGTCCTCCGCGCGCAATCGTGTGTTTCCAAAAACTACCCTGAAGTTTAAAAATGTTCTTTGTGTGTGATTTTATTGACTTTTGCGACTCTCCTTCTTGTCTTACGAGTTCACAAAATATATCCCCAGAGTGAAAGATGTCTCGTCCTTGGACGCGCTCCATGCCAACCCAGCCAGAAGAAAATTATGGCACACCGCAGAACCAGAATTTCACTCAGGGTTAGACAAGTCAACAGCACAGTGAAACAGCTTTTACACAAGTTTGTCGTTTGTATGAACAGAGTCAGCAGCAACACCAGGAAATGATGAACCAATTCATCAATATGGGAAGTAACTGTGGTCAGTATCAACCGCAATCCAAATTATCTGAGTTACAAAAGACGCTTCCTCCAACATTTTCTCATACTGACAAGCCTCTTGAGGCCGAAGACTGGCTTCGAGACATGGAGAGAAAATTAATTATCGCACAGTGTTCAGACCGTAAAAAAGTACTGTATGCACCACATTATCTCACAGGTGCAGCTGCATCGTGGTGGTAAAACTTTCTGCACATGCACCCCAACGAAAATGAAATCACCTGGGAAAATTTCAAAGAAGGTTTTCGTGGGGCACATATTCATCGTGGTGGGAAAACTTTCTGCACATGCACCCCAAGGAAAATGAAATCACCTGGGAAAATTTCAAAGAAGGTTTTCGTGGGGCACATATTCCTAAGAGCGTCATGAAAATCAAGAAGAAGGAATTTGATGAACTCAAGCAAAGAGCCATGACAGTGTCAGAATACAACAGCCAATTCACACTACTGTCTTGCTACGCCAATGAAGAACGCATGACCGAGAGCAAGAAGATGGAAAAATTCTTGGAAGGCCTGGCACCCGCCCTTAAGTGCCAGCTAGTTGTGCACACCTTTCCAGATTTTAAAACACTGGTGGATAAGGCCATTACCCTGGAAAATGAGCGACGTAGCCTGGAAGATATCCGCAAACGGAAAAGGGACCAGACTAATTTTTCTCGCAATCACAGAAGCAAGAAGGAATTTCAGAAGGGGGATTAACACAAAACCCCGGTAAATAATTCACGTCCAACCAAGAATTTCCATGCAAGAGACAAAGAGTTCACCTATCGCCCAGGCGTTACCTGTTATGCTTGTGGAGAAGAAGGGCACTATGCCAAGCAGTGTCCCAAGCGAAGGAACTCAAACCCGAAGCTCAATAATGGTGGAAACAATTCAGCACCAAAGCGAAGCAATTTTTAACCCCAACAACAACCACCGGAAAGGTCACTTGAACCACGTGACCCGAGAGGAAGCACAGAACGCCCCAGATATCGTACTCGGTACGTACCCCGTCAACACAATACCTGCCATGGTTTTGTTTGATTCTGGAGCTTCTCACTCATTCGTTTCGAAAAGTTTTGCTTTGCAAAATAATTTTTCGATGCTTCCCTTGGAAAAATCAATGATCGTCAAGTCCCCTGGGATTAAGCAAGTGACCCAGAATTACTGTCAAGGTGTGGTTATTGAATTTGAAGGATTAAAATTTTACGCCAACCTTATTGTACTGGAAAGCAAAGGACTGGATGTCATCCTAGGAATGGATTGGTTGACCACCAACAAAGGTTTTATTGACTGCTTCAACTATACAGTGATCCTCACCCACCATCAAGGGAAGAAAATAAAAGTTTTAGCCAAAGAGAGACAAATACCTCGGCAACCTAGATTAAACAAGGTGGACGTTTCTGAGCTGAACAAGGTTCCAGTGGTATGTGAATTTCCAGATGTATTCCCAGAAGAACTACCAGGCATGCCACCAGACCGAGAGATAGAATTCAGCATTGAGCTAGCACCCGGAACCACTTCTATTTAGAAGAAACCTTACAGAATGGCACCATCCGAATTGGTAGAGTTGAAGAAGCAAATAAAAGAATTATTGGAGAAAGGATACATATGAGCCAGCTCCTCACCTTGGGGTTCTCCAATTTTATTTGCCAAGAAGAAGGATGGAACAATGAGGTTGTGTATTGATTATCGGGCTCTCAACATGGTCACAATCAAGAACAAATACCCAATGCCCCGAATAAATGATTTATTTGATCAGCTCGCACAGGCCAAAGTCTTCTCAAAAATTGATTTGAGATCGGGATACCACCAGTTAAAAGTATGAACAGAAGATATTCCCAAGACCGCATTTACCTCCAGATATGGACTGTATGAGTTCACCGTAATGCCATTTGGCCTAACCAACGCCCCCGCATATTTTGTTCACCTCATGAACAATGTGTTTATGAAGTATATGGACAAGTTTGTTGTGGTTTTCATCGATGATATTCTGATATATTCCAAAACACCAGAAGAGCACGCCGAACATCTCAGGATTGTACTCGGAGAACTCAGGAAACATCAACTGTACGCCAAATTAAGCAAATGTGAATTTTGGCTAAGGCAAGTGGGTTTTCTGGGCCACGTGCTAACCCAAGAAGGTATTGCAGTAGATCCGGAAAAAGTCAAGGCCGTACTTGGCTGGAAACGGCTGGCTAACGTAACGGACATACGGAGTTTCTTGGGAATGGCAGGCTATTATCGGAGATTTATTGAAGGATTCTCCACTATAGCAAAGCCCATGACACAATTGCTCAAGAAAGGCAAGAAATTCAAATGGACAGAAGCATGTGAGAAAAGCTTCCAAGAGCTAAAAAGAAAATTAACATTGGCACCGGTACTAATTGTGCCAGATATACACAAGAACTTTGTGGTATATTGTGACGCATCCCGGAAAGGCCTCGGATGCGTATTGATGCAAGAAGGCAAGGTAGTTGCGTATGTCTCCAGACAACTACGCAAGTATGAGGAAAATTATCCCACTCATGACTTGGAATTGGCAGCAGTCATCCATGCACTCAAGGAATGGAGACACTTCCTACTTGGGAATCGTTGAGAGATATACACAGACCATAAGAGTCTTAAGTATATTTTCACACAGCCAGAGTTAAATTTATGGCAACGACGCTGGTTAGAGTTGGTGAAGGACTATGATGTTGGAATCCACTATCATCCCGGAAAAGCAAATGTTGTGGCAGATGCACTTAGTCGAAATCCCAGCACAGACAATGACAATATCCCAAAGTGGAGGCCAGAATTTCAACAAGAATTTGCCCGACTCAATCTAATAATGGTTACCGAAGGCAGTGTGTCGAATATAGAACTACAGCCTACACTAATGGAAAGTATCAAGGAAGCCCAGCATGGACACCCCAACATTGAGGGCATAAAAAGAAAAGTGAGTTTGGGAAGAGCCTCAGAATTCAACATAGATGAGCAAGGAATATTGTTGTACGGAGAAAGGCTATGCGTACCAAATGTCAAGGACCTCAAACAGCAGATATTAACTGAAAGTCACACAGCTCCGTATTCAATCCATCCTGGAGGGACAAAAATGTACAAAGACCTTCAGGAAAATTTTTGGTGGCACGGTATGAAGAGAGATATAGCCACGTTCATTGCATGATGTGACTCTTGTCAACGTATCAAGGACGAGCACCAGAAACCAGCCGGACTGTTACAGCCAAATAAGATACCCGAGTGGAAATGGGACGAGATTGGAATGGACTTTATCGTTGGACTGCCTCGGTCACAATACGGAAACAATGCCATATGGGTCATAACCAATAGATTAACCAAGGTGGCACATTTTATTCCGGTAAAAACAACTTACACCACTCAGAGACTAGCCAGACTTTATCTTGCCTGTATCGTCTGTCTACACGGAGTCCCTAAGACTATTATATCCGATAGAGGCACACAGTTCGTCTCTGCATTCTGGGATCACCTACAACAGGCACTGGGAACCCAACTAGCCTTCAGTACCGCATACCATCCCCAGACTGATGGACAAATGGAACGCGTAAACCAAATCTTAGAAGACATGCTAAGAGCCTGTGTCCTCCCCTACGGGAACAGTTGGGAAGAAAGTTTGCCATATGCAAAATTCGCATACAACAACAGCTATCAAGCCAGCTTGCAAATGGCACCCTTTGAAGCTTTATATGGGAGAAGATGTCGTACCCCGCTAAATTGGTCAGAGACAGGAGACAGCCATATCTTTGGCCCAGATATGCTCAAGGAGGCCGAGGAGAAAGTTAAGACGATTAGAGAACGACTCAAAACAGCTCAAAGTCGGCAAAAGAGTTATTACGACCGAAAGCATCGGGAAATTAGTTTCGAACCCGGAGAGTTGGTATACCTGAAAGTTTCTCCTATGAAGGGTCTGCAACGATTCAGGATTAAGGTGAAACTAGCACCAAGATTCATCGGACCATTTCATATAATGGCCCGACAAGGCAAGGTAGCCTACCAGCTGGACCTGCCCGGAGACTTATCCGGTATCCACAACGTGTTTCACATCTCGCAGTTGAGAAAATACATAAGCAACCCAGAGAAGCAAGTTTCTCATGAGTATATTAACGTGCAACCGGACCTCACGTACCGGGAGCACCCGATAAAAATATTGGAAGAATCTGAGAGGAGGACCCGACAGAAAGGCATTAAGATTTTCAGATTTCAATGGAGCAATCACACCGAAAATGAAGCAACTTGGGAGAGCGAGGATTTTCTTCGGACAGAGCACCCACACCTGTTTAAGGATCAGCTGAAATCTCGGGGACGAGATTTTTCCTAAGGGGGTAGGTGTTGTGACACTCCAAATTTTTTTTGGTGGTTTGTTTTTTTAAAGAGCCTTGCTTGGTTTGAAAGGAGGTCATTTAAACCCTACCTAAAAACCATCTTCTAAGTTTGCCCTCTCAAAAATCCTTTTCTTGGTTTTGGTTTCATTTAAAATGAAAAACCCTTCTAGTTTTGGTCTTTTATTTGGTTTTGATCCCTTCAATAATTTCACCATGCTTCCTATGGTGAAATTTTCCCAAAACCTTTCCTCCCACTATAGTTCAACCCTAACTTTCTGTCCAAACTAATAAAATCCATTTTTGGATTTTATTCCAACTATTTCTCCTCCCAAAATAATTCTGTCTTTTCTTTTGAACCTAGGTGGATTACAAAGCAAGTGCCCTAATGCTTTTGATTTTTGACCTCATCTCAACACCCCTGGAGAGTCCTTTGAACCCACAACCCAGAACCATCTTGATCCACTCTTCTCCTGTTCAAATATTTCAAATTGCACTCACTGCAAGTTTGGACCAGATTTGCCAAATTTGGTGAAATTCATATCTACACCTCTCCAAAAATTCCACAAATATTCAGGCAACCTCTAGATGCAATGAGAGGCCCCTCCACCAAAAACCAGCTCAAGGAAAAATCCCTACATGCCTGGATCATTCTGTCGAACACCTTGCATGCACTGTTCTTATCAAATTCAATTAAATTCAAACATTCAGTGTCGATCTTCGTCAGTGACTTCAGTCACGACCTCACAGTGCGCTTGGCACGTAGCTCACGGCCAGGCTTGCTTGTCCGGAGCCTCACACGCGCGCTTGGTGCCTACTTGGCGTCGGTGGCGCCCTGGCCCGCCTGCGCCGGCGTGTCTTGCGGCGGCCGTAGCGCCGTAGCGGCCGACAGGAAGCAGAACGGCGGCACAACGCCGTTCGGCGCCGCCCAAGCGTCCTGGTGGCTCCGCGTGGCCACCTCCTTCCCAGTGCACGCATGCAGCACTGTCGCCGTGGCGCGGCACGCGCAGAGCGCGCTCCCTGCCGCCGACGGGCCCGCACCGCCCCGTTCCGTCGAGCTCCCCCTAAAACCCCAAATCCCGACGCGGTTAGCACCAAAACGGAACCATGAAGCACCCACGATGACGTTTAGCCTCTGAAACCCCCCGTACAACCGCAGCGCCGCCGTAATCACCTCGCCGGAGAACCCCGTTCTCGGCAACTGCCTCGGGGCGGCTATATATAGCACCCCGAGCCTGCTCTCGCCCGCGGCACACCTCCTCTACCCCTCTAGACCCCGCCCAGCCATTGGGAGAGCCCCGAGGGGCCCTTCTTCCCCGACTCCGGCCACCCCGTTCCGCCTCGGCCTCCACCTCGATTCGCTCTGGTGAAGCTGTCTCCGGCGCTCTAATTTCGTCAGCAACCCTCTCGAGCAACTAGGAGACTAACCCCCACTCCTATTTGATCCCCGCAGCTCCCTCCGGCGAGATCCACGACCGGCTGAACCGCCGTCCGCCGGAGCTAGGGCCGCCGTCGACACAGTGCTCGCCGGCGACCACCACCACCACCCACAGACGCGGAACGGTGCACTGATCATGGAGGTAAACCTCGATCGCCTTGCCTCGCCGTGGATCGCCGCCGGCGACCACCGCACCTCTCGGGCGCCGTCGCGCTCTGCTTCTCTGTTTGAACTTTCAAACCCGACAGGTGGAGCCCGCGTGTCAGCCTCACAGCCGTTACTTTTAAACGAAACGTTATCTGTACTTTTCTGCAGAACCCCCTGGAAATTTTCTGTTTCATTACAGATGAGTCCTTCGGTTAAATCACTTATAACTTTTTATCAGAAGGGAATTTTTGACTGATTCTTTTTCTGTTCTCTTTAGATTTTTGTCTAGTTGTTTATCATATTTATTTGAAAAATATTTGGAACACTTTTCTGTACACTCACGGTATTTACGTTGCGTACGTATTTTTCTTATACCGTAGATACCGGAGGAGGTGACGGAGCTGCAAACTTCGCACAGTTAGACTCCGACTACTCCGAACCAGGCAAGCATGTTTGAACTCTTGATATAATGAGTGTTGTTGCATGTTTGCATTTTAGTATAGTCATGGCATGTTTATGAACATCACTTTGCATGATATATCTCATGCACATAATCGGAAAGTTAGTTTCGGAAAGCATTATGTTGTTGGATACATATTTGCATAGCCATGTGTTGGTATGAGGATGGGTAAGATGGCAGTGTTGTGACATGCCAGTCTTATGCTAGATTATTTGACTTCCGTGTCGTCATGACACAATTCACATTTCCCTTCATTCCATCCTATACTGTCACATGTTTTCCGAAAGGAATATGGCATAGTAAGTTGCAAATCATTTTCCTGGTACACACCAAGTGGAGGGGCCGGGATGAGGGTTCCATGGACCTGGATTAAAGCCCGTCATCCGGTCAGGGGGCATGGGTGTTTCCGGTTGGGACCGAGAGGGGGGCACCCCTTAGAGCGCGCGTATAGAAATTCGATCCCATGCTATTCGAGGTTGTGGCCTCCCCATCTCAAAGTTTTTCTTGGACATTGGCCAGGGTGATTCCTGGCAACGTGAGGTGAAATGGGTGTGTACTAGTTAAATGTGTTTCTACTGAAATACCGTAAACGGAACTAGTCTTTCGTGACTACGGAAATCCGTTGGCTATGTTCAGTCTTCCAAACTCTGCAGAGTCTCAATCTTTCAATTATCTTGTACTTTGTTCGAGTACTATAATTATCTTCTCTTGTTAGGTATCAGCCTCAGTGACAAAACTTCGGTGGGATTTATGTGTGATAAATCCGGTTAAAAGATTATTCTTGTGGATGGACTAATTTGTTGTTTACATTTATTACATGCCCTGTCTGCGATGTCACTCAGACGTCCGACGGTGGCGGACCTGTTATTTACTCTTATTCTAAGCCCTGTCTGTGATGTCGCCCAGACGTCCGACTGCGGTATTTCTTTTAAAGCCCTGTCTGTGATGTCGCCCAGACGTCCGACTGTGGTATTTCTTTTCAAGCCCTTTATGTGATGTCACCCAGATGTCTGACTGTGGCATTTCTTTTAAAGCCCTATCTGCGATGTCGCCCAGACGTCCGACTGTGGCATTTCTTTTAAAGCCCTTTATGTGATGTCGCCCAGATGTCCGACTGTGGCATTTCTTTTAAAGCCCTTTATGCGATGTCGCCCAGACGTCCGACTGTGGCATTTATTTTAAGCCCTTTATGTGGTGTCGCTTAGATGCCCGACTGCGGCATGCATTTTATTTATTGACCTTTCGAGGCGTCGCTCTAGACATCCGATCAGTTTTTTCAGCTTTTTATTTTATTTATCAAGTCCTGCAAATCTTACCATTGTTATGAGCATCATCTTTTATTCATGACGCATTCATGCATTCATTGGTTATATCTTTTGTCCGAACTGTCTTGTGAGTACTTTCAAGTACTCACCTGGCTTGTTGATTTGGCCAGTTGCTGATGAAGGCGATCTCTTGGATGACGAGTTTCATAGCGAGTCCGACGCCTAGAGGAGTCCCAGTCAGTCCCGTGCGATCCTGTCTTGATCATTGTATTATCCGCTTCTGCAACTCCGAATAAATTCATCGAGCCTCACCCTGACGCTCGATGTACTGCCAGTAGAAGTCAAGTTATCCACCACCACTTTTCCCTCGAGCTAGTAGCATGCCACCCCACCCCCGTGTCAGATCCGCCCATATGTACAATATTGGCGAGTCTGTAATAAATTATTGAGCAACCTCAGCTCAACCCTGTAATATATTTGATGCTACTGGTTCTCTACTTATCAAGCTTTTGTCTACCGGAAAGGATGAATTTTCCTATACTGGGATTTAAAGATTGGTTTTCTCAATAAATATTTTTATTGAAAAACCGGTCGTGACATTCGGTAGTAACTTGATCTGAAGTTTCATCATCATCTTCATTAGCTTCTTCACTAATTGGTGTAGGAATCACTGGAAATGATTTCTATGATTAACTACTTTCCAATTCGGGAGAAGGTACAATTACCTCATCAAGTTTTACTTTCGTCCCACTCACTTCTTTCGAGAGAAACTCCTTCTCTAGAAAGGATCCATTGTTAGCAATGAATATCTTACCTTCGAATCTGTGATAGAAGATGCACCCAACAGTTTCCTTTGGCTATCCTATGAAGACGCATTTCTCTAATTTGGGTTCGAGCTTTATCAGGTTGAAGCTTTTTCACATAAGCATCGCAACCCCAAACTTTAAGAAACGACAACTTGGGTTTCTTGCCAAACCACAGTTCATATGGTGTTGTCTCAACGGATTTCGGTGGTGCCCTATTTAACGTGAATGTAGCTGTCTCTAATGCATAACCCCAAAACGATAGTGGTAAATCGGTAACAGACATCATAGATCGCACCATATCCAATAAAGTGTGGTTACAACATTCGGACACACCATTACGCTGTGGTGTTCTAGGTGGCGTGAGCTATGAAACTATTCCACATGTTTTTAAATGAAGGCCAAACTCATAACTCAAATATTCTCCTCCACGATCAGATCATAGAAACTTTATTTTCTTGTTACGATGATTCTCCACTTCACTCTGAAATTCTTTGAACTTTTCAAATGCTTCAGACTTGTGTTTCATTAAATAGATATACCCATTTCTGCTCAAATCATCTATGAAGGTCAGAAAATAACGATACCCGCCACGAGCATCAACACTAATTGGACCACATACATCGGTCTGTATTATCTATTATATACTTAAGACAGAAGTCAAATAAGTCATTACGTTCATCCACATAGATTAAATTATTTTGACTGTCAATATTAGGTTTTAACGGCTATGAAGGTCAGAAAATAACGATACCTGCCACGAGCATCAACACTAATTGGACCACATACATCGGTCTGTATTATCTATTATATACTTAAGACAGAAGTCAAATAAGCCATTACGTTCATCCACATAGATTAAATTATCTTGACCGTCAATATTAGAAATTAACGGGTGAGATTAATAGATGTAGCTTTACATACAAATATGATCACGTCGAAATAATTTGACATGTCACATGTCACGTATCAACAGTTTTTTTTAAACGCGCAAATAGTTTTGGTACTGCAAAGTATGGCAGCTTACCAGCTAAAAAAAGGTACGACAGCCAACTAATTAAGAGTCCTATTCGGATAAAATCATGAAGGAGGAGCGCTCATTAGAAAGATGTAGAGTCCGATGAGAATTCACAAGCTGATGTCATCTTACTATTTTAGTAGAAAAATCAATCCGAAGTCCTCTTCTTCTACGTTCAAACAATAGAAGAAACCAGACATTTAGTACTTCACGTTGGGATAGCAGATTCTGTACCCAGACGTTCATAAAAAAGAATTCGCAAAAAATAGAAGATGTTGACAAAGAAGAAAAAACTGGACTAATGCGCATGCATGGCCCAAACGAGCGGCCTGCTGTGCGATCCGCTGTTGTACGAACATATATATCGTGCAAACATTAGCAAAGCGTTACTCAAAAAAAACATAAGCCAAGCTGACCATCTCTCTCAGCGTGCATCATCAAGCACATGCCAAAAAAAAAAACTCCCTATTCTGATTTAAAAAAGAATGGACAACATGTAAGTGCTAACATTTATATTTCTGTTCTCGCGAATCATTACAATGGCTGAGATTCGAAAAAAAAACAATACAAAGGAATAAGACATGCAAGTGACAAGCAAACAAATCGATCCAGCTTCTATTTCCTGGAATAAATGAGGGCGATAGAGAATGGAATAAAAGATGGATGAGTAAAAGAAGTCAATATAATTGTGTGAATATTTTAGAATGATACATATGTGCATATCTGGCTGTACATGCTAACATGTAGGGGGAAGAAAATACAAAGTCTATTGTCGTAAAGACCATGCACATCTATAGTATCCAATCAACTACAGATATCATTCTGATTCGGAGTGGTGACCTCAGTGAGATATGAAGTAGCTAACGGTAACAATGACCGAGGGACGAGAGAGCAGGGGAAAGACATCCAACACATTTGACCACACGGGCTAAATAATCTGATATGTTAATTATATGATGGGGGTCATCTTTATAACGGTTTAGCTTAAGAATTAAACGTACTGGACATACGTGTATTAGCAGCCAAATAAACTATGATGAAAATCAATCTGAAACAATATGTGTTGTATCCAGTGTTGTGCCATATAGTCATTTCTTATGCTGCCAACTAACCGGTATATATGATAGACAACCATACAACAACTACACCAAATTCAAGATGGACTTCTCAAAGAGTAAAAAATGCAAAGTAGTTACTTATATATGAAGATCCAAAAAATATATCTGTGAAAAGATAGATTTCATGGTAAAGAGGAGGAGTAACAATGACTACACCAAAATTCAAGATGGATTTCTCAAAGAGTAAAAATGCAAAGAAGTTACTTATATATGAAGATCCAATTTCAAAAAAGAAATCTGTGAAAATATAGATTTCATGGTAATGTGGAGGAGTAGATACTTCAATAGAAATATTGGTACAACTTTGGTAAGAATACTAAATAGTAGCTTTGCACTTTCGACCAAAAAAATGTTCTGTGAAGCTAATTAGCATGTTTGTTTGGAATATAACTTTCACATAGATTTATCTATTTGGGCCATATGAAAATAAAATGTAGTTCTAAATATAATCAAATAGTAATTAGCATTGAATGCACAAATGGGCAAGCCACCACACTGATAATGATCAGCCGATGGAGAAAAAGGTCGTACATAAATGAAAAATATCAATACTTAGCTTTAGTTCTTGGTAGAATTTTATGTACAATTTTTAAAAGTGAAGTATCATGACAACTTTGGTTTAATTGCCAACCCATGATGTATAGCGAAAATAGACCAAGAAGAATGTGTCTTACCAAATAATAAAATGAGTTGCTTATGTACAAATAATATTCATACTATCCAGTTCGTATGGAAATAATGTTTTTTTTCTCTGGAAACCAAATCCATGTAGAGAATCATGTATGTTGATATACGTAGAGAATCTAGACGCGCAAATGCGCGGGTCACACTGCTAGTTTCCAATAAGTCACTAGTCGTTCCATTGTTCCGGAGAACGGAGATTTAGTCATCAATAACATGTATATCAAATATACCTTTCACTTTGCCATCCTTCTTATCCGCCAAATATTTGGGGCAGTTCCGCTTCTAGTGACCATTTCCTTTGTAGTAGAAGCATTCAGTTTTAGGCTTGGGTCCAGCTTTGGGCTTCTTCCCGGGAGTGACAACTTGCTTGTCATTCTACTTGAAGTTTATTTTCTTTCCCTTTTCCCTTTTCTTAAAACTAGTGGTCTTGTCAGTCATTAACACTTGATGCTCTTTCTTGATTTCTACCTTCGTCAATCTCAGCATCACGAAGAGCTCGGGAACTGTTGTCGTCATCTGATATGTCTCCAATGTATCTATAATTTTTGATTGTTCCATGCTATTATATTATCCATCTTGGATGTTTTATATGCATTTATATGATTTTTGAGACTAACCTATTAAACTAGAGCCTAGTGTTTGTTTCTGGTTTTTCCTTGTTTTCGAGTTTTACAGAAAAGGAATACCAAACAGATTCTATTTGACCTGCCAATTTACGGAGATTTTTCTGGACCAGAAGAAGCCCCCGAAGCAAAAGAGTTGGGCCAGAAGAGTCACGAGTCATCCACGAGGGTGGAGGGCATGCCCTACCCCCCTGGGCACGCCCCCTACCTCGTGGCTGACTCAGAGACCCCCCCCCCTGACGTGAAACCAATGCCAAAAATTCCTATAAATACAGAAACCCCCGAAAAGAAACCTAGATCGAGAGTTCCGCTGCCGCAAGCCTCCAGAGCCACGAAAAACCAATCGGGACCCTGTTCCGGCACCCTGCCGGAGGGGGATCCATCATTGGTAGCCATCTTCATCATCCTTTCGCTCTCCATGACGAGGAGAGAGTAGTCCACCCTCGGGGCTGAGGGTATGTACTAGTAGCCATGTGTTTGATCTCTTTCTCTCTCTCATGTTCTTGATGTGGCACGATCTTGATGTACCGCGAGTTTTGCTATTATAGTTGGATTATATGATGTTTCTCCCCCTCCACTCTCTTGTAATGGTTTGAGTTTTCCATTTGAAGATATCTAATCGGATTGAGTCTTTAAGGATTTGAGAACACTTGATGTATGTCTTTTGTGGGATACCTGTGGTGACAATGGGGTATTCTATTGATTCACTTGATGTATGTTTTGGTGATCAACTTGCGGGTTTCGTGACCTTGGGAGTCTATGCATAGGGGTTGGCACACGTTTTTGTCTTGACTTTTTGGTAGAAACTTTGGGGCACTCTATGAGTTCTTTGTGTTGGTTTGAATAGATGAACCTGAGATTGTGTGATGAATATCATATAATCATACCCACGGATACTTGAGGTGACATTGGAGTATCTAGGTGACATTAGGGTTTTTGTTGATGCGTGTCCTAAGGTGTTATTTTACTACGAACTCTAGGGCTGTTTGTGACACTTATAGGAATAGCCCAATGGATTGATCGGAAAGAATAACTTTGAGGTGGTTTCCTACCCTACAATAATCTCTTCGTTTGTTCTCCACTATTAGTGACTTTGAAGTGACTCTTTGTTGCATGTTGAGGGATAGTTATATGATCCAATTATGTTATTATTGTTGAGAGAACTTGCACTAGTGAAAGTATGAACCCTAGGCCTTGTATCGAAGCATTGCAATACCGTTTTCGCTTACTTTTGTTACTTGCTACCTCGCTGATTTTATATTTTCAGATTACAAGAACCTATATCAACCATCCATATTGCACTTGTATCACCATCTCTTTGCCGAACTAGTGCACCTATACAATTTGCCATTGTATTGGATGTGTTAGGGACACAAGAGACTCTTTGTTATTTGGTTGCAGGGTTGTTTGAGGGAGACCATCTTCATCCTACGCCTCGCACGGATTGATAAACCTTAGGTCATCCACTTGAGGGAAATTTGCTACTATCCTACAAACCTCTGCACTTGGAGGCCCAACAACGTCTACAAGAAGAAGGTTGTGTAGTAGACATCAAGCTCTTTTCTAGCGTCATTGCTGGGGAGGTTAGTGCTTGAAGGTATATCTTTAGATCTTGCAATCGAATCTTTTAGTTTCTTGTTTTATCACTTCTTTATTTTACAAAAGAAAACTACAAAAAAATGGAATTGAGGGTGCCTCATATGCTTCATCTTTTTAATGTCTTTCATGAAAATAAGGATTCCTATAATTGTGCCAAAGTTTTAGAAGAAGAACGCAATAAAATGTTTGGCATACAATCTTTGAATGATGATAATGATTGAAATGTTGTTAGTATGAATTCCTTGAATATCCATGATGCTAATGATATGCAAAGCCACAATCTTGGGGATGCTATGTTTGATGAATATGATATTATTAGTCCCCCAAGTTTTGATGAGAATACTTGTTATGATGAATGCATGTCTCCTATTTATGATGATTATATTGATGAAAATGGGTTTGGAAGAGTTTCAACTTTAGGAAGTAATGATCCCACTATTTTGGAGTGTGTTCAATCTTATTGTGATAATTATAGAAGTGGATTTGGAGAGGTCATGACTTTATTTAGTGATGAATCCACTATTTTGGAAGAGCTTCCAATTGATTGTGAGAACAAACTTGCTATCTATCATGATTATTGTGATGACATGTATGCTATAAAGAACAATGATAACCATGAAACTTGTCATCTTGATTTTAATTTTCAATTGGATTATGCCTCGGATGATACTTATTTTGCTGAGTTTGCTCCCACTATTCATGAGAAGAAATTTGCTTATGTGGAGAGTAATACAATTTCTATACCTGTGCATCATGAAAATAATGCTTTATGTGATAGTTATATTGTTGAATTCATTCATGATGCTACTGAAAATTATAATGAGGAAGGAATTTATGCTTGTAGGAATTGCAATAATATCAAATTTCCTCTCTATGTGCTTGAAGTTTTGAAGTTATGCTTGTTTTGCCTTCCTATGCTAGTTGATTCTTGTTCCCATAAGTTGTTTGCTCACAAAATACCTAGGAATAGGAAGTGGGTTAGACTTAAATGTGTTAGTCTTATGCTTCATGATGCTCCTATTATGTTTCAATTTTTATCTTTTATGTGAGCATGATTGAAACCATCATGCCTATTTAAAAGGCGTTAAAAGAGCACTTGTTGGGAGACAACCCAATCTTTACCCTTACTTTTTTTGTGTTAACATGATTATGCTACTGTATCAATCATGTTTTATAGCTTTTGTTTTAATAAAGTGCCAAGTAAGACCTTTAGGATAGCTTACGGTGATAGTTGTGTTGATCCTGCTGAAAATCAGAAACTTTTGCGCCCAGTAAATTAGTTTTGATAATTCACAGAAACGTGCTTTTGATCTGATTCTTTTTGCTATGGATTGGTACCCACATTTCTAAGGTTTTCCTAGTTTCGCTAGATTTTTGGAGTTACATAAGTATTCAAGAGTTACAGATTAGTTCAGACTGTTCTGTTTTTGACAGATTCTGTTTTCTATGTGCTGTTTGCTTATTTTGATGAATCTATGAGTAGTATCGGAGGGTATGAACCATAGAGAAGTTGGATACAGTAGACATAGAACTAAAATGAATATATAATGAGTTCACAACAGTACCTAAGTGGTGATTTTATTTTCTTATACTAACGGAGCTTACGAGATTTCTGTTGAGTTTTGTGTTGTGAAGTTTGCTAGTTTTGGGTAATGATTCAATGGAATATGGAATAAGGAGTGGAAAAAGCCTAAGCTTGGGGATGAACAAGGCACTCCAAGGTAATATTCAAGGATAACCAAGAGCCTAAGCTTGGGCATCCCTCTTTCGTCTTCGTTCATCGGTAACTTTACTTAGAGCTATATTTTTATTCAGCACATGCTATGTGTTTTGCTTGGAGCATCATTTTCTTTTTTTTTTGCTTGCTGTTTGAATAATATTCCAAGATCTGAAATTATTAAGTGTTAGAGATTCTTCACATAGTTACATAATTATTCAACTACTCATTGATCTTCACTAATATCTTTTGGGGTAGTTTGTCATTTTCTCTAATGCTTCACTTATATCTTTTTAGAGCACGACGGTGATTTTATTTTGAAGAAATGGATGAACTATCATGCTTCACTTATATTATTTTGAGAGTCTTTAGAACAGGATGGTAATTTGCTTTGGTTATGAATTTAGTCCTAATATGATAGGCATCCAAGGGGGATATAATAAAAACTTTCATATGAAGTGCATTGAATACTATGAGAAGTTTGATTCTTTATGGTTGTTTTGAGATATGAATATGGTGATATTAGAGTCATGCTAGTGGAGTAGTTGTGAATTTGAGAGATACTTGTGTTAAAGTTTGTGATTCCCGTAGCATGCACGTATGGTGAACCGTCATGTGATGAAGTTGGAGCATGATTTATTTATCGATTGTCTTCCTTATGAGTGGAGGTTGGGATCACGCGATGGTTAACTCCTACCAACCCTTCCCCTAGGAGCATGCGTGTCGTATTTTGTTTTGGTGACTTGTAGATTTTTGCAATAAGTATGTGAGTTCTTTATGACTAATGTTGAGTCCATGGATTATACACACTCTCACCCGTCCACCATTTCTAGCCTCTCTTGTGCCGCGCAACTTTCGCCGGTACCATAACGCCCACCATTACCTTCCTCAAAACAGCCACCATACGTACCTATTATGGCACTTCCATAGCCATTCTGAGATATATTGCCATGCAAATTTCCACCGTTCCATTTATTATGACACTTTTCGTCATTGTCATATTGCTTTGCATGATCATGTAGTTGACATCGTATTTGTGGCAAAGCCACCTTTCATAATTCTTTCATACATGTCACTCTTGATTCATTGCACATCCCGGTACACCGCCGGAGGCATTCACATAGAGTCATATTTTGTTCTAAGTATTCAGTTGTAATTCTTGAGTTGTAAGAAAATAAAAGTGTGATGATCTTCATTATTAGAGCATTGTCCCATGTGAGGAAAGGATGGTGGAGACTATGATTCCCCCACAAGTCGGGATGAGACTCCGGACGAAAAAAAGAGGCAAAAAAAAGAGAAGGCCCAAAAAAATGAGAGAAAAATAGAGAAGGGGCAATGCTACTACCCTTTTTCCACACTTGTGCTTCAAAGTAGCACCATGATCTTCATGATGGAGAGTCTCTTATTTTGTCACTTTCATATACTAGTGGGAATTTTTCATTATAGAACTTGGCTTGCATATTCCAACGATGGGCTTCCTCAGATGCCCTAGGTCTTCATGAGCAAAGCAAGTTGGATGACACCCACTTAGTTTCTTTTTGAGATTTCATACACTTATAGCTCTAGTGCATCCGTTGCATGGCAATCCCTACTCACTCACATTGATATCTGTTGATGGGCATCTCCATAGCCCGTTGATATGCCTAGTTGATGTGAGACTATCTCATTCTTTTTTTCTTCTCCACAACCACCATTCTATTCCACCTATAGTGCTATGTCCATGGCTCACGCTCATGTATTGCGTAAAAGTTGAAAAGGTTTGAGAATACTAAAGTATGAAACAATTTCTTGGCTGAAACTGGGGTTGTGCATGATTTAAATATTTTGTGTGATGAAGATAGAGCATAGCCATACTATATGATTTTGTAGGGATAACTTTCTTTGGCCATGTTATTTTGAGAAGACATGATTGCTTTGTTAATATGCTTGAAGTATTATTGTTTTTATGTCAATATTAAACTTTTGTTTTGAATCTTACGGATCTGAATATTCTTGCCACAATAGAGAAGATTACATTGATAAATATGTTAGGTAGCATTCCACATCAAAAATTTTGTTTTTATCATTTATCTAGGTTAATAGGTTAGTCCCAAAAATTCTTGCCACAATTGAGGACGAGCAGGAATTAAGCTTGGGGATGCTTGATACGTCTCCAACTTATCTATATTTTTTTATTGTTCCATGCTATTATATTATCCATCTTGGATGTTTTATATGCATTTATATGCTATTTTATATGATTTTTGGGACTAACCTATTAAGCTAGAGCCCAATGCCAGTTTCAGTTTTTTCCTTGTTTTTGAGTTCTACAGAAAAGGAGTACCAAACGGAGTCCCATTGACCTGCCAATTTACGGAGATTTTTTATGGACCAGAAGAAGTCCCTGAAGCAAAAGAGTTGGGCCGGAAGAGTCATGAGTCATCCACGAGGGTGGAGGGCGCGCCCTACCCCCCCTACACGCGCCCCCTACCTCGTGGCTGACTCGGAGACCCCCCTAACGTGAAACCAATGCGAAAATTTCCTAAAATACATAAACCCTCAAAAAGAAACCTAGATCGGGAGTTCCGCTGCCGCAAGCCTCCAGAGCCACGAAAAACTATTCGGGACCCTGTTCCGGCACCCTGCCGAAGGGGGATCCATCACCGGTGGCCATCTTCATCAACCTGATGCTCTCCATGACGAAGAGGGAGGAGTCCGCCCTCGGGGCTATGGGTATGTACCAGTAGCTATGTGTTTGATCTCTCTCTCTCGTGTTCTTGATGTGGCATGATCTTGATGTACCGTGAGCTTTGCTATTATAGTTGGATTATATGATGTTTCTCCCCCTCTACTCTCTTGTAATGGATTGAGTTTTCCCTTCGAAGTTATGTTATCGGATTGAGTCTTTAAGGATTTGAGAACACTTGATGCATGTCTTGCGTGGGATACCCGTGGTGACAATGGGGTATTCTATTGATTCACTTGATTTATGTTTTGGTGATCAACTTGCGGGTTCCGTGACCTTGGGAACACGTTTTCGTCTTGACTTTCTAGTAGAAACTTT
The DNA here is from genome assembly GCA_963921465.1 of Triticum timopheevii. Taxonomy (NCBI): domain Eukaryota; kingdom Viridiplantae; phylum Streptophyta; class Magnoliopsida; order Poales; family Poaceae; genus Triticum; species Triticum timopheevii. Next base: position 597,709,496 of record OY997266.1, on the reverse strand, counting down.
GGGCACTCTATGAGTTCTTTATGTTGGTTTGAATAGATGAATCTGAGATTGTGTGATGCACATCGTATAATCATACCCACGGATAATTGAGGTTACATTGGAGTATCTACGTTACATTAGGGTTTTGGTTGATGTGTGTCTTAAGGTGTTATTTTACTACGAACTCTAGGGCTGTTTGTGACACTTATAGGAATAGCCCAATGGATTGATCGAAAAGAATAACTTTGAGGTGGTTTTGTACCCTACAATAATCTCTTCATTTGTTCTCTGGTATAAGTAACTTTGGAGTGGCTCTATGTTGCATGTTGAGGGATATTTATATGATCCAATTATGTTATTATTGTTGAAGAACTTGCACTAGTAAAAGTATGAACCCTAGGCCTTGTATCGAAGCATTGCAATACCGTTTTCGCTTACTTTTGTTACTTGCTACCTTATTGTTTTTATATTTTCAGATTACAAAAACCAATATCAACCATCCATATTGCACTTGTATCACCATCTCTTTGTCGAACTAGTGCACCTATACAATTTACCATTGTATTGGGTGTGTTGGGGACACAAGAGACTCTTTTTTTATTTGGTTGCAGGGTTGTTGAGAGAGATCATCTTCATCCTACGCCTCGCATGGATTGATAAACCTTAGGTCATCCACTTGATTGAAATTTGCTACTGTCCTACAAACCTCTGCACTTGGAGGCCCAACAACGTCTACAAGAATAAGGTTGTGTAGTAGACATCATCATCTTTGCATATTATAGTTCATAACGAAGTTCCAGTAACTTGGTGATGGTGACTAGAGAACTCTGTCAATCACTATCTTATCTGGAAGATTAACTCCCACTTGATTCAAGCGATTGTAGTACCCAGACATTCTGAGCACATGCTCACTAGCTGAGCAATTCTCCCTCCATCATTTAGGAGAAGTACTTGTCAGAGGTCTCATACCTCTCGACATAGGCATGAGTCTGAAATACCAATTTCAGCTCTTGGAACATCTCATATGCTCCGTGGCGTTCAAAACGTTTTTGAAATCCCGGTACTAAGCCATAAAGCATGGTGGACTAAACTATCAAGTAGTCATCATATTGAGCTAGCCAAACGTTCATAACGTCTGCATCTGCTCCTGTAATAGGGATGTCACCTAGCGGTGCATCAAGGACATAATTCTTTGGTGCAGCAATGAGGATAAACCTCAGATCACGGACCCAGTCTACATCACTTCTACTACCATCTTTCAACTTAGATTTCTATAGGAACATATAAACAACATAGGGAAGCTACAACGCGAGCTATTAATAAACAACATAATTTGCAAAATACTATCAGGACTAAGTTCATGATAGACATCCCTCTTAGATAGACATCCCTCTAGTCATCTAAATGATCACGTGATCCATATCAACTAAACCATGTCTGATCATCACATGCGATGGAGTAGTTTTCAATGGTGAACACCTCTATGTTGATCATATCTACTATATGAATCACGCTCGACCTTTCGGTCTCCAGTGTTCCGAGGCCATATCTGCATATGCTAGGCTTGTCAAGTTTAACCCGAGTATTCTACGCATGCAAAACTGGCTTGCACCCATTGTATGTGAATGTAGAGCTTATCACACCCGATCATCATGCGGTGTCTTGGCACGACGAGCTGTCGCAATGGTGCATACTCAGGGAGAGCACTTATACCTTGAAATTTAGTAAGGGATCATCTTATAAAGCTACCGCCGTACTAAGCAAAATAAGATGCATAAAAGATAAACATCACATGCAATCAAAATATGTGACATGATATGTGCATCGTCATTTTGTGCTCATGATCTCCATCACCGAAGCATCATCATGATCTCTGTCGTCACCGGCTTGACACCTTGATCTCCATCCTAGCATCATTGCCGTCTCGCCAACTATTGCTACTACGACTATCGCTACTGCTTAGTGATAAAGTAAAGCAATTACATGGCGATTGCATTTCATACAATAAAGCGAGAACCATATGGCTCCTGCGAGTTGTCGATAACTCTGTTACAAAACATGATCATCTCATACAACAATTTATATCTCATCATGTCTTGACCATATCACATCACAACAAGCCCTGCAAAAACAAGTTAGACGTCCTCTTCTTTGTTGTTGCAAGTTTTACATGGCCGCTAAGGGCTTCTAGCAAGAACCGTTCTTACCTACGCATCAAAACCACAACGATTTTTTGTCAAGTGTGTTGTTTTAACCTTAAACAAGGACCGGTCGTAGTCAAATTCGATTCAACTAAAGTTGGAGAAACAAACACCCGCCAGCCACCTGTGTGCGAAGCACGTCGATAGAACCAGTCTCATGAACACGGTCATGTAATGTCGGTCCGGGCCGCTTCATCCAACAATACCGCCGAATCAAAGTAAGGCGTTGGTGGTAAGCAGTATGACTATTATCGCCCAAAACTCTTTGTGTTCTACTCGTGCATATATCATCTACGCATAGACCTAGCTCGGATGCTACTGTTGGGGAACGTAGTAATTCAAAAAAATCCTACGATCACGCAAGATCTATCTAGGAGATGCATGGAAACGAGAGGGGAGAATATGTCCACGTACCCTCATAGACCGAAAACGGAAGCGTTTAGTAACGCGGTTGATGTCGTCAAACGTCTTCGCGATCCAACCGATCAAAGTACCGAACATACAGCACCTCCGTGTTCAGCACACGTTCAGCTCGATGATGTCCCTCGTGCTCTTGATCTAGTTGAGGACAAGGGACAGTTCTGTCAGCACGACGGCGTGGTGACGGTGTTGATGAAGTTACCGGCGCAGGGCTTCTCCAAAGCACTACGATGATATGACCGAGGTGTGTAACTGTGGAGGGGAGCACCTGACACGGTTAAGAGAGAACTTGATGTGCTTTGGGGTGCCCCCCTGCTGTAACATCCCAATATTTCAATTTGGCATGTTATAATTAGGTCATCATTGCATATCATATTTTTATTGCATTTTGGTATGATCCTATAAATTCTATGCAACTCAAGGACCCACGGAGAGAGTTGGGCATTTTGATATTTTGATATTTGAGTTTTTTTGAAATTCTAAAAAGAGGATGAATTGGTTTTGATTATTTTTCTTTCCTAATATTTCAAACGAATGGATGAGAGGAGATAAAAGGACTTCTCCAAAATAAATGAAATATTATAGGAAAAATATTAAAATCAATTTGTTATTTTATTTGGAGTTTATTGCAATTTTATTTTAATTTGAAAATTTCATGTTTTCAAAATTGCATTTTAGTGCCAACAAAATGTTCATCTTGTTCTAAATATTTTATTTAGACGGTGAAAATTTGTTTTGGCATTTTTAGATTTTTATTTATTTTTCAAGAATTTATTTTCAGTGGGACGTTATTTAAAAAAAATCTCCGCGCGCCCGACTGGACCGAAGCCCAGCCGAGCTGGGCCAGCCTGCCCCGCGTTGCCGCCTCGCTCGACCGACTCTGGCCGAAGTACGCCGCCGCTGCCACCAAGTCCGAGGAGGACTCCTCCTCCTCAACCCCTCCCCCAAGCCGCTGGACCCACCAAATACCTACCCCCACCGCTGCCTCTCACCACCACCACTAGCTGCTGCCGCTGCCTAGCGACGCCGCCGCTGCCGCCACCGCCCGCCGCCGCCCGAGCCACCCCGCCGCCCCACCGGACCCCACTGGAGCCTCGCCGGAGGTAAATGAAGCCGCCGCCGCCGCCTTTGTTTTTTTAAGAAAACCAATTCGGTTTCTTTTTTAAGAAAACCCTAGTTTGTTTTTTTAGATTAGATCGGTCGGTTTTTTGGGTTTATTTATTCAGCGAGCGTCCGCTCGTCCGTTCGTTTTAACGAACGCTGTTCACTCGTTAGCTGCAGACAGCGAATGTTCGTTCATTAGCCTGTTCGTCAGTTTTCTTTTTCCAGGGTTTTTCCGCGATTATTTTTTATCGTGATTTCAGCCCGAATCTTAGTTTTAGTTTATCTTTTCGCTCGCTTATCGGAATCAGGCGATTCGAGCGCCCATAGTTTCATCTCGAAGCCCTCTTTCTGTTTAACCAACTTGAACAAGATTTTGGCACTGTAAAACTTGACTTATGTCCAGATTAGTAATCGGATCTTGTTTCTTTCGCAGTTTGAGTTTCGTTGCTTCGCTTGATTTGATTCTTTTTGCAAATCGGAGTTCTTAAGTTGAACTTTCTGGTTAGATCTTTAATTTGAGTTTTACCCGTGTCTCTAGATTGATTGCTTATTGTATGCTTGTTTTCTTGCGATAGAGTGCCCGGAGTGCGAAGCGTGCTACTACCATGGTTTTAAAAAGCGGATAGCGGGCTGGTAGCACACTACTAGGAAAAGGCCTACTAATGGCGCATCGGTTTTGCCTACTAATGGCGCACTACCGGTGCGCCATTAGTACCATGCCGCTAGTATTTTTTACTAATGGCGCACCACTGGTGCGCCATTAGTATCTGGTACACTAATGGCGCACCAAGCATTGCGCCATTAGTATGTAACACCATGCGCCATTAGTATGCCTCCCGGGGGGCCATACGTAACCATGTGCTTTGTCATAATAATGGAGCACTCTGTGGTGATGCGCCATTAGTATCCTTTGGCATACTAATGGCGCACCTGGAGGTGATGCGCCATTAGTATGAATATTTGTTTTTTTTACTTCTCTAATTTTTGCACAGGTTACAAAATATATTATTGGACAAAATATAGACAGCAGCACACAACAACAGCAGATTCATCGAATATAATAGAATATTAGAATCTGAATACAATTCATCATATTAGTCTCCGAATTCAAAAGACCAAACAAATATAAAACATTACAAGTCTCAAGACCGCGAGTATCGAGTTTGTCTTCACATTACAAGTCGATATCAATCATCTAAACTACCATCACATAGAAGAGAGCTGCGGTCATCATGATGAGCATCATCGCGATCAAACTGGTCTTCACCCGGTTCCTCCAACGCTCCCTCCTCTCTCCCGCTAGATAGCGGGCGTATCTAGATTCGGCCTCCGCCCTAGTGGTGTACCCTTTGTAACTGTTACCGCTGAAACGGTGAACCTGTCTCCGACACTCCTCCCAGTCGTCGTAGACTCCGGGACCTTACCCTTGTACACGACATACGACGACATCTCTATGCATAAGCCAAACAATAGACAATACATAAGCAATATGTAAGTATGCAACAAAAGGATCGGAAGAGAAAAGCAAGACATTAATAGCACGATTCATGATCCTACTAATAAATAGCGTAGATTACATCTAAGTTGAACGACTTTCCAAACCAAAGAGACATACAATTCATTAAAGTTTAATTACAACATGAGCCAATCAATGTTTTAGAACTACACATCACTACTTTCGACTCGACTCATTGGACAGGAGCGTGGTTGAAGCCGTCATCTGTCGTCATGGTCATGAAATTGCGGTCGTTGTCACCCTGAATTTGTAGCGTTCCATCTATCTCACTGTTGGACGGTTGATATCGGAGGAAGAACTGCCCCGAGGTATGAAGGACATCTTGATGGATGATGTCCGCAAACTCCGACTGGATGCGAAAGAATTCTTGTCTGAGGTCCGCGTCCTGGATTGCCGACAACCTCGCATCCAAATCTTTGAGATTATCTGGTAACAAAAGGTGATGATGGTCCCTTACGATCGCCCGCATGTGATGGAGGGCGTAGTAGGCATCCTTCTGACCGCGAGGCGGCTGCTTGACGCAGCAGAACTTCATATTGTGTGAGAAGGTGTGCTTGCCGTACTTACGAACTGCCCTGGTGAAGGTGCCTCCAGATTTGGCGTAGCCGGGGAGAACATCATCAAGAACTTTCTTGACATTTGTGTAGTCTATCTTGGAGTTACGGTTCGGGTCGAAATACATTGACATGGAATAATTCGGGCTAAAGAGGATGAGTGTGCAATGTGTGTCACTGCACAGAACACGGAATGTTAGAAAAAAAAAAAGAACGATCGAAATCTAAGAAATCATATGTTACGGGGCGATTAAGGCATGACTTACTCGGGAAAGTAAGCCACAAGAACGTTATCCTTATCTGGGTTTGCCAGAATGACGCCTTCAAGGTGTGAACTTGCAACTTGGCGGTCCCCAGCGCTGCTCAAGTGCTTGGCACGCATGTAGAAGGGGTCGACTATCACGATGTCCGTGGTCTTGTCTCTAATGATCTGCATCTCCATACTCAGCGACAACAGTCAAACGAAGGTGTAGTGCAGCGGATGAAGGTTAAACATAGCAAAGATGTCATCAAACCGCAGGATGATCATACCCTCAATGTCGCCATCCACAAAGCCCTTGCCCTCTGGCACCTTGGCCATGAAAACCGGGTATGCCACATCATTCTCTCTGAGACGCCGCTTCTCCAAAGAAAGAACACTGTCGTGCAGACTCCGCATAGCACCGGTTGCAGCATTGATCATATTTGGCGGTAGCATCACCCTACCCGCCACATGCACCCTCCTCGAAATATCCTTAGGTGAAGGTGGCCCATCCTGAGCACGGATCAAACTCGGTGCCGGCTGGCTCGCACCGGCGCCCTTGTTAGTCTTTCGTTTTCGTCCCTTCTTCTTGATCTTCTGTAATGGGACCGAGTTTTGCTCACAGACCGCCTTCTTGAGCGTGTTGGGGCTGATAATATTTCGCACCTCAGCTATCTGAGGCTCGGTGAAGGCGGGAGCTGGAGGCATCTCCTGAGAACTGAACGCCAGACGACGCCTATTGCAATTGGATTTCTTCGCCGTACCAGCTAGATCGCGGTCGTCTTGGTTGTGTTCTTGAGAAAGAGGCCCGCAGAACTCGTCAGCGTACCCATGTTCGGCAAAGTACTTATCGACTTTGGTAAATGTACCATCGTCATTGTCATCATCGTCCGGATCCTGTGCCATAGGGATGTCCAGATCCTGTGCCATAGGAATGTCCGGCATAGGGATGTCCGGCAGGTCCGATAGCGTTGCGGCGTTCTTGCCATGGTTTGGCGCCTGCACGACTGGCGGTCTTGTCTGTGGGGTGGTCTCCCCCGTCCCCAAACGAATCTGGCTCTTCGGCCAAAGCAGGGGCCAGTTTACGCAGGCGCTGAGGGTCATCTCATCTTCTTCGTCGGCCTCAGCGGGTTGAATCGGAGGTAACAGCTCGTCACAGCCTGGCAGCACCCGAACCAGTTCAACCCTATACACTTTGGGTGGCATCGGATTACCGTGGAACATGGGGTTCCCCGGTTGGACGATTCTGCCCTTGGCGACATCGACCAACTCGCCGCCCACGAAGTGTAGAAGAGTGCAAGGAACGTCGGCGGCGTCCTGCGAAAACATGTAGGCCGTCAGGGATGCCCAGTCAAAGGCAAGGAGATGAAGTCATCCGTCGAGAGGCTTAGTTACCGTGATGCCGTCGAGCTCGGCTAATGTCGAGGCACCGCCAACGCCGGGCGTGCAACTGACAGAGGGGGCGCTTGCTGGCGAGGTGCCGGCCGGCTTACACCCGGGTGCATTAAGCTCCAATGCCCGTGCCGGCGACGGAGACACGAATACCGCCTCCGCCGGAGACACCAATGGCGCCACCGGAGACACCAATGGCGCCGCCTGAGCGCTGTGCGAGTTGCTGGCCGTGAAGCTCGGAACCAGGGGACGCCCCTGTTGACCGCCCGCAATCCACGTCGTCAGCCCATGAATCAACGTAGGCACCATGGCGTTGAGCTTCATTCCCAGTTGTTGTTCCACTTTCTCTTGGACAAGCTCCGGAATCCGCGCCACTTGTGCCTTGAGTGCTTCAACCTCGCGCGTCTGGCTTTCTGAGCTGGTCTTTTTCTCCTTCCTCCCACCAGCGGTATAGTATGACGACCATTTTGTGGACAAGCCTTTGCCAGCCACACGACCAGCTGATGTCAGCTTTCTGAGCTTATCCTTGTTTTTCATTATGTTCAACGCCCTATTTAAAGGGTTGTCGAAAGGGGAGCTCTGAGACGACCCTGCGCTACTGCTTTCAGTGTCCTGCGGAAGGAACGTGAACCATTTAGAAATATTGGGGATTAATTAGAGTGCAACCATATGGAGCTAATTACGCAGGGGTGTATTCCTTACTAGAACAAGCTCAAGCGCCCTGGTCTTCGGATCCGTGGTAAGCTCCTTTGTTATCAGGTCCTCCTTGTACCGGGCCCTGACAAAGTTCCTGGTCTGCTTGTCACCACTGTATTTCTCGAAGTAGGGCGGTAGGCCTTGCTCAGCACGCACCGCGTCCTCCTTGTCCCATATAGGCTCCGCCACTCTGTAACCGTCGGGACCGAGTTTGTGTTACCCTAAGTTCAACTCCCACATTTCTTTCCCCCACTGACTTGATTCGGAGGTTGCGCTGCTCTCGCACTTGATCTTGAACTCCTTGTAGTCATCTTCGCTGATCGAAGGATATTTCACCTTGATCTTCTCATAACTATCACCTTTATCAATCATTCTGTTCACCGCGCATCTCCAAGTAGACAGGGCCGTGCTCATCCTCGTGAGGGCGGCACTGTTCACTTTATTCCCTAAGAGGTGTGTGTTTTCAAAATCGGCTGGGAACTTGTATCGTTCATGCAGCTTCGTGAAGAGGAGTGTCGGTGTCAAAACCGGTGGATCTCGGGTAGGGGGTCCCGATCTGTGCGTCTAGGCGGATGGTAACAGGAGACGAGGGACACGATGTTTTTAACCAGGTTCGGGCCCTCTTGATGGAGGTAAGACCCTATGTCCTGCTTGATTAATATTGATGATGTGGGTTACAAGAGTAGATCTACCACGAGATCAAGGAGGCTAAACCCTAGAAGCTAGCCTATGGTATGATTGTTGTTCGTCCTATGGACTAAAGCCATCCGGTTTATATAGACACCGGAGAGGGCTAGGGTTACACAGAGTCGGTTACAATGGTAGGAGATCTACATATCCGTATCGCCAAGCTTGCCTTCCACTCCAAGGAAAGTCCCATTCGGACACGGGACGAAGTCTTCAATCTTGTATCTTCATAGTCTTGGAGTCCGGCCGATGATTATAGTTCGACTATCCGGACACCCCCTAGTCCGGGACTCCCTAGCCCCCGAACCAGGCTTCAATAACGATGAATCCGGCTCGTATGTTGTCTTCGGCGTTTGCAAGGCTGGTTCTTCTTCATGCTCCATGTGTTTGCCGGATAGTGTACGGTTGCTTCATAAATGCTGCGCTCCTTGGCTTCCGCGTCCAGTAATGGCCTTCTTCCAAGCATCGTACGAATGCGAAAAGCCAGGGTATTTTTATGTTTTACCCCCTAGCTGCGCAAATAAGCTGCCTATAAGAGAGGCGAGGATCCAGATCCAAATCACACCATCCTCCTTCCGCAATTACTCATCGAGGCACATCTGACACCAACCCCATTCCAACATGGACAGTCGACGCGGCTCCTCTTCTCGCGCTCCTAGCCCTAAGCCAGGAGATTGGAGGAGATGGTCAGTCCCACACAGCGAGTTAGTGACGCTCCAAGCAGAGGGATATCTTCCCCCGGCCTTCATGGTTCCGGTTCGAGATGGACTAGCCACTTACAAGGGTGGGAAGCAGGCGGAGAGCGCCCCCAATCCCTCCAAAGGAGAGCGGGTGTGCTTCGTCCCCTACTTAATAAGGGGACTTGGATTTCCTATACATCCGTTTCTCCGGGGGCTCGTGGAGTTCTACGGACTCCAGCTTCATCACCTTACACCTGCCTCCATTTTGCACATCGCGGGCTTCGTAGCTCTGTGTGAGCTGTTCTTGGGCATTGAGCCCCATTTTGCACTGTGGAAGAGGCTATTTTGCCTCGTACCCCGCTCTCATGAGGGGTCAATATATCAAGTGGGCGGAGCCGAAATATGGTGCATCGCCGGGACCGGATACCTATCCAGTACCCCGAAGAAGGCGTCCGAAGACTGGCCTTCGGAGTGGTTTTATATGGAGGACGCTCCGCTGCCGGATCCGGTCCGAATCGGCCTTCCGGAGTTCAGCAACGTTCCACTGAAGAAACGCCTGAGTTGGCGCCCACGAAGCCCTCAACGAGAAGATGATAGGAGCGTCCATTGCTTGATGGGCCAGATACGGCTGCTAGCCCATTCCGGGTTAACCATGATCGAAGTCATGGCCACATGCATTATGCGTGGGGTGCAGCCACTCCAATATAGGGGCTACCCCATGTGGGACTTCAACGGAGACGATGACGCCACCCGTCACGGCCGCAAGGGACCTGGCTCGGCCGACGACCTGGTGAAGATCCTGTCCGGCTTGTACAAGGGGGAGAAGGAGGACTTCCTCCGCACGAATCCTCTGAACGGATTTTCCATGAACAACCCTCGGAGCTGGGTAAGCGGTCGCATGCATATCTGATCCGTGCCTTTAAAGCCAATTGTCTTATTGCATGATTTTGACACAGGAACTGCGTCGGGATGTGGAGGGCATAAAAAGCCCAGATCCACAACCCGAGGATCCATAAAGGTCCCTTGATCCAGCCTCCGAAGAGGATCCGGACTTAGCGGTGGAACTGATCGACGGGGTGTTCCACCAGCTCAGCATAGCTAATGCTTTAGTCACCATTATGGCTAACTACCCTGGTTTGTGTCCGGCTTCCCCGGTGAGTACGACCGAAGTCCCTGCGCCCTTACTTCTTTAATGCTTAGTTCTGACCACTGTGCACCAATGGTGCTTGACAGGAGGCGCCTTTACGGCAGGAAGCCGAGCCCGCGGCGACCGACCAAACGAGGTCAGTGCGGCCTAGCAGGCGGAAGAGAAGTGCGGCGTGAATCGAAACGTCGCCGCAAAGGTATGGTGCACCATTATCCGTGAAGGGAAAGACTCCTGGGAGGCATATTAATACCCGTGATTCTTTCAGGAGAAAAAGCGCTCGCCGGACTGAGTCTGGAGAGGGTGCCTATCAAGCCTCCGCCCGCCAGGCTCCAACGCCTGGTCCGGAGGGGGAGGCTAGCGCAAGGCGCGAGCCGGATGCTCCTCCAGCAGAGGATGCCAACAGATTGTCCGCCACTAGCTCTGAGGTGGAGAGCGCCATGAATCATAGGCGTCGTCGGACAGTTCTTCGTGACGCGTGTTTCTCCCCTGAGGCGTTAAATGCCTTTAATGCGGGAGACGCGCACCTTCGTGCTGCTCAACATGGTTTAACCAGAGCCACGTAGCAGTATGTAAAGGACATACGGGTAAGGAATTTTAATAGTTATATATGCCAGTAGCCCCCGAGACTTAAAATAGTTAAACTAACTGTTTTAAGGATCATTTGTTATGCAGGATCTTACCGAGAAGAATACCCACCTGTCCCAGGAGATTCAAGAGTGCAAGGCCCAGCTTGAGGCCGCACTAGCCGCAGCCGGGGGAGCCACGGAGACCCCCTATGGTAATTCATATTTCGAAAAGAGAATTAATTTATGAAGTGCGGCGTGTGTGTATAGTCTGACAATAATATTACAGAGGGTGCCGGACTAGATCCGGACAAGCAACAGCTGTTGTGCCAGTTGAAGGCCGGCGAGAGGGTGCTTGAGCAAGCTATGATTCTAGTTGAAGGCCGGCGAGAGGGTGCTTGAGAAGTGCAGCGTAGGTGCAGCAGGAGAGGAACAAGCTCCAAGATGCCCACGCCCAACTTGGAGAAGAGCTAAAAGGGGTGCGGGCCCAACTGTCTGGCTCCTTGAAGGAGAATCAACGGCTTCGTCGCGACATTTATAGTAGGTGCTTGAGCAAACTCTTTTGAAAAGAAGAGTTCGGCGAGGAGGTCGGTTGACAGTAATATGTCTGTAGGTGTGCTCACAGGTCGCCCTATGGAGGAAATGCCCGCGTCAACGGGTGATCAACTTCCCGAGCTAGTGCAACTGTTTGAACGTGTTCGGCAGGCGATGAGTAGCGTCGTTCAGGCCTTATGGCCTGCCGTCTCCCTACCCGAGGGCCTTGGAGGACTTGCTGAGAAGCTTCAGGGAGTACGGCGACGTCTCCGTCTGTGTAAGATATCGGCCTACCGTCAAGGCGCCAGGGAGGCCTGGGCCATGGTGAAGACGCGGTACCCGAAGGCTGACCAAAACCACATGGCCGAGGTCGGACCTGTGGGGCCTGATGGGAAGGAGATCCCTGTGAGCCTGATGTATGGCTAAGTAGAGTTGGCCGCGAAATTTTCCCAGCAGGACTGTAAATTAGACAGCCTGTTAGATGGTATTGAGGAGGAGTTAAATCAGTCAGTTTGACGATGTAATTGTAAAATGACATGTAGAAATGCCTTCTAGCCGGATTGTAGATCGTTTGTCTCTGCGGACCTTTTCGCTTCGACCTTGGGACCCAACAGTCCGGAGTGTGTCTGAATACCCTCACGGTTATATATATATATATATATATATATATATATATATATATATATATATATATATATATATATATATATATATATATATAAACCGGGGCACGCATGGAGACAAGGCGTAGGGGTCATGAATGCTTTATCCGACAAGTGCCCAACTAGCTATGTTATATTACATGGTTAGTAAGAAACATCTTCCAGGGAGAATAGTTCCGTTAAGGGTTCCTTTCCCTGGGAGGCATGCCCTGAAGTGCATGTCCGGACTGCGAAAAAAGTAGAAAAACATCTGGGGGCAGATAAATAAGTAAGTAATAAATCATCTTTTAGGTCACCGACCGAATATTCCCTTAAGAACGCTAGCCTTCGGCTTCACCCAGTCTGAGGTACACATCCGGCTGACCCGGCAGTAACAATCGCAGAGGTGCTCCCTTTACCTCCTAGCCGAACAATCGGGAATGTAGGGGTAAGCACAGGAGCCAGGCAACCCAGCTTGGCCAAAACTTAAGTCATATCGATGCATACAATGGTGATCAAAAGGTACATGCGGAAGTGTGACACATGTGTTGGGCATGAAACCCATATAAATAAGCTTCTGTTAAAGAAGCCCCCAGGTATAATGAGTGCGAATAGCACATCGAGTGAGTGCGAACAAAACGCAGGTCAGCCCTCAAGAGGGTTGTGATGAAAAAAGTGAGGAGAGAGGAGGGAAAACACAGACAGCGAAAAAGTAGAAAAGGTGGACGGAGAAAGGAGACGAACCCTGAGTCCGGCGCTAGGCGTAAAATCTTCAGAGACGGGCTGCGTTCCGTGGGTTTGGCTCGAGTCGGTTGTCAGATGCTTTGCGTAGACGGTATGCACCGCCGGTAAGGACTTGGTTGATGATGAAGGGACCTTCCCATTTGGTGTATGTTTGTCCTTTTTCTTGTCCGGCAGGCGTAGAACTAGCTCGCCAACGTTGTAAGTTTTGGCCCGTACTTCTCTGCTTTGATATCTTCGACCCTGCTGTTGATAGAATGCGGAATGGGATTTTGCCACGTCGCGCTCCTCCTCCAAGGCGTCCAAACTGTCCTGCCGATCTAACTCGGCTTCTCTTTCCTCGTACATGCGCATGCAAGGTGAGTCATGAATTATGTCGCATGGCAAAAATGCCTCGGCACCGTAGACCATAAAAAATGGTGTGAATCCGGTTGTGCGGTTTGGCATGGTCCGCAGCCCCCAGAGTACGGAGTCGAGCTCCTCTACCCAGTGCGTATTAGATTCCGTGAGGGACTGCACTAATCTGGGTTTGATGCCTCTCATGATTAGACCATTTGCTCGTTCCACTTGACCATTAGTTTGAGGGTGACAGACTGAAGCATAGTCGAGCTTGATGCCCATGTTCTTGCACCAGAGTTTAACCTTGTCGGCCGTGAAGTTCGTGCCGTTATCAGTGATGATGCTGTGGGGGACGCCGAAATGGTGTACTACCCCAGATATGAAGTCTATCACAGGTCTGGATTCTTCCGTTTTAACCGGCTTGGCCTCTATCCATTTGGTGAATTTGTCCACCATGACCAATAAGTATTTGTGCTTGTGGGTTCCCCCTTTAAGGGGTCCTACCATGTCAAGCCCCAGACCGCGAACGACCAAGTGATGGGTATAGTTTTGAGGGCGGTGGGTGGCATGTGGCTCTGATTAGCAAAGAGCTGGCAACCGACGCATCATTGGACTAAGTCCTGAGCGTCTGCCCGGGCAGTCGGCCAGTAAAATCCTGTACGGAAGGCCTTTCCTACAAGGGCCCGAGCTGCGGCGTAGTGCCCGTCGAGTCCAGCGTGAATTTTGGCCAGAAGATTTCGCCCTTCCTCTTCGGAGATACACCTTTGAAGGACTCCGGTTGTGCTTTTCTTATAAAGTTCTCCCTCATGGACTTTGTAGGCTTTAGATCGCCGAACTATGCAGCGGGCCTCATTTTGGTCTTCAGGGAGTTCCTGCCTCAGTAAGTAGGCTAGGAATGGTTCCTTCCACGGGGCAATTACTGCCATTATTTCGTTGGCTGAATGTGTTACTTCATTGGCTGAGCTACCGACTATGTGAGAATCGTCTGAGTTTGGTGATGCAGCTGGTTCTGGATTGTTATGTCCCGACTCCTCTTCCCATGATACGGATGGCTTGAAAAGTCGTTCCAGGAAGATGTTCGGAGGGACGGCATCACGTTTTGCGCTGATGCGTGCCAACACGTCTGCTGCCTGGTTATTGTCCCGGGCTACATGGTGGAATTCGAGTCCCTCGAACCGAGCTGACATTATTAGCGCAGCGTTACGGTAGGCTGCCATTTTCTGATCCTTGGCGTCAAAGTCTCCATTTATTTGGGATATTGCGAGGTTTGAATCCCCGCGCACCTCTACGCGTTGAATACCCATGGAGATTGCCATCCGGAGGCCATGTAGAAGGGCCTCATATTCGGCTGCATTGTTGGAGTCCATGTACATTATTTGAAGTACATATTGGACTGTGTCTCCGGTTGGGGACGTCAAGACGACGCCAGCCCCCAAGACCGCCAACATCTTGGAGCCGTCGAAATGCATGATCCAATTGGAGTATGCGCCGTACTCTTTAGGGAGTTCGGCTTCAGTCCATTCGGCGATCAAGTCAGCCAGGACTTGCAACTTTATAGCCCGCCGTGGTTTGTAGGTTATGTCAAATGGTAAGAGCTTAACGGCCCATTTTGCAATCCTGCCCGTTGTGTCACGATTGTTTATAATATCGTTGAGAGGTACTTCGGAGGCCACTGTTATGGAGCACTCTTGAAAGTAGTGTCGCAGCTTCCGGGATGCCATGAACACCGCATACGCTATCTTTTCATAATGTGGGTATCGGGACTTGCATGGAGTCAAGACAGTGGATACATAGTACACTGGTTTTTGAAGAGGGAATTTGTGTCCTTCTGTTTATCATTCGACGACGAGTACCGCGCTGACAACTTGATGTGTTGCTGCGATATATAATAGCATTGGTTCGCCCAGGTTGGGCGCGGCCAGGACCGGATTTGTTGCCAATACGACTTTAATTTCTTCGATTCCGGCCGTGGCGGCATCCGTCCATTCGAAATGTTCGGTGCGCCGGAGGAGGCGATAAAGGGGAAGTGCCTTTTCTCCCAAACGGGAGATGAAGCGGCTTAGAGCCGCCACGCATCCAGTTAGCTTTTGTATTTGCTTGAGGTCCTTTGGGATATCCAATTGTGATAGAGCTCGGATCTTGGCTGGGTTTGCTTCAATTCCTCTACCGGATACAATGAAGCCCAAGAGCTTTCCGGCTGGTACACCGAAAACGCA
This sequence comes from Triticum timopheevii, assembly GCA_963921465.1. Classification (NCBI taxonomy): domain Eukaryota; kingdom Viridiplantae; phylum Streptophyta; class Magnoliopsida; order Poales; family Poaceae; genus Triticum; species Triticum timopheevii. The sequence continues at coordinate 597,693,845 of OY997266.1, read as the reverse complement.
TTTTTCTGGGTTGAGCTTAAAGTCATATGCTCGGAGGTTGTCTAATGTCACCCTCAAGTCGTCTACTAGAGTTTCGACATGTTTGGTCTTGACGACCACATCGTCTACATATGCCTCGACTGTTTTACCTATCTGGGTAGCCAGACATGTTTGAATCATGCGCTGATATGTTGCACCGGCGTTTTTGAGTCTGAAGGGCATTGTGTTGAAGCAGAATGGTCCATATGGAGTAATAAATGCTGTTGCAGCCTGGTCTTTTTCCGCCATCTTGATTTGATGGTATCCGGTGTATGCATCGAGGAAGCACAATGAATCGTGCCCGGCGGTAGCGTCGATGATTTGGTCGATGCGGGGAGAGGGAAGGGATCCTTTGGGCAAGCCTTGTTAAGGTCTTTGAAATCGACACAAAGGCGCCAGGATTTGTCCTTTTTTGGTACCATTACCAGATTGGCTAGCCAGTTCAGATGTTTGATGTCTCTGATGAATCCGGCTTCTAAGAGTTTGGCTAGCTCCTCTCCCATTGCCTGTCTTTTTGGTTCGGAAAATCGCCGAAGGGCCTGTTTGACAGGCTTGAATCCTTTAAGGATATTTAGGCTGTGCTCTGCCAGTCTGCGTGGGATTCCTGGCATGTCTGAGAGGTGCCAGGCAAAAATGTCCCAATTTTCCCGAAGGAATTCTCGTAGTGCGGCTTCTACATCGGGATTTAATTGTGCCCCAATGGAGGCCGTCTTTGTGGGGTCGGTTGGATGGACCTGGAATTTGACTATTTCGTCTGCTGGTTTAAAAGAGGTGGACTTGGACCTCTTGTCGAGTATCACGTCGTCCCTATCCACTGTGGAGCGCAGCGCAGTTAGTTCCTCTGCCGCTAGGGCTTCGGATAGTGCCTCTAGGGCTAATGCGGCTGTCTTATTTTCGGCGCGGAGTGCAATATCTGGATCACTGGCCAGAGTGATGATTCCATTGGGGCCGGGCATTTTAAGCTTCATGTACCCGTAATGGGGTATAGCTTGGAAGATTGTGAATGCCTCTTGCCCTAACAAGGCGTGATATCCGCTGCCGAATGGGGCCACTTGGAACGTGACCTCTTCGGACCTGTAATTGTCCGGCGAGACGAACACTAAATCGAGTGTGATTTTTCCTGTGCAGCATACTTCTCGACTAGGGATTATCCCCCTGAAGGTCGTGGTGCTTTGCTCAATGCGGCTCCAGTCAATATCCATTTTTTGAAGGGTTTCCTCGTAGATGAGGTTTAATCCGCTGCCGCCATCCATGAGTACCTTGGTAAGGCGAAAGCTGTCCACTATCGCACTGAGGACCAATGCGGCTGGAGCACTAGCTGTTTGGAATTTAGGTTCGTCGCTGGCGTTGAAGGTGATAGCCGTGTCACTCCATGGATTTGCTGTTGCTACTTGGTAGACTTCGGCGAGGCTGCGGATTGTTCGTTTTCGCATGTTATTTGATGCGAAAGTCTCGAAGACTGTTAATACCGTACCGGTACTGCTGGGCTGTTTGCCCGGGGCTAAAAAGCCTTCGCCACTTTTGGCCACCTGCCGTAGTATCCAACATGCTCGAAGGCTGTGTGTTGGAGTGGCGCCCTCTGTACTATGGATTTTGCAGGGTCCGTTGAGCCAGCCCTCCAGTACGGTTCCATGCCCTTTAGGGGGTTTTTGCTTTTTGGTTTTTAACCCAGGTGTTTGAGTATGGCGCACCCTTTTACTTCGGACTAGGGTTGTAGTCAAGGACGGACTGTCCCAAAACCTAGTTTCGGTGTTCCTGGCACTCTCCACCGCACAGTATTTTTGTACGATGGTCGCTAGGTCGACGAAGCGTGTAACTTCGCGACGACTTATGGCGTTCATGATTCCCTTGTCCGTGCAATTGTTGCAGAAAATTGAAATCGCGCTTTCTTCGCAGCAGTCCTTTATCCTATTCATAACCAGGAGGAATCTGGCCCAGTAATGATGTACTGTTTCATCGGGCTCTTGCCGTATTTGAGATAGATCGCTTATGTTCGGGTGGGCGGGTGGAATCAAGTTCGGAACCCCGCCCGATCTGAGGCTCAAAGGCCAAGAAGTTTCTGGATTTGGAAGCTTGACTTGCTGGATGCTTTCCAACGAATCTAGTCCGATACCTGACTCTAAGTTCAGTATTTGATTAGTGTCCGTCCCTCCGCGGGAATCCGGTTGGAGGGATCGGGAATCCGGACATAGTTGGTTTTCAACGTGGAAGAAGGGTTGCCGCATTGTTCCTCTACCACAACAACGTGGTGGGTAGCCTGAGGAGAGTTAATCTCTCTCAAATCGGTTTTAAGCCCAATCTGATCGTAGTCTGTAGCGACTCCCAGGGCGGCGATGCGATCCAAGAGCTCGTTTAAAGAGGAGAGCTCAATCAGATCTAACTGCTCGGCGAATTCCGAGCTGACGTGAAGATCGGTTATGATGACCTGAGAGGTCATCGTCGGAGCGGTGGCCGAACAGGCGGTCATAGGAAAACCACCTAGCCGGATAGTTTGGCTGGCGGCCAAAGCTCTCTTGACGATGGTGCCGTCTTTAAAGACGGGAAAAGGCATCGTTCCTGATCGCGACGGCATAGAGGAACTCTCAATGAAATCACCAATGTCGGTGTCAAAACCGGAGGATCTCGGGTAGGGGGTCCCGATCTGTGCTCTAGGCGGATGGTAACAGGAGACGAGGGACACGATGTTTTTACCCAGGTTCGGGCCCTCTTGATGGAGGTAAAACCCTACGTCCTGCTTGATTACTATTGATGATGTGGGTTACAAGAGTAGATCTACCACGAGATCAAGGAGGCTAAACCCTAGAAGCTAGCCTATGGTATGATTGTTGTTCGTCCTATGGACTAAAGCCATCCGGTTTATATAGACACCGGAGAGGGCTAGGGTTACACAGAGTCGGTTACAATGGTAGGAGATCTACATATCCGTATCGCCAAGCTTGCCTTCCACGCCAAGGAAAGTCCCATCCGGACACGGGACGAAGTCTTCAATCTTGTATCTTCATAGTCTTGGAGTCCAGCCGAGGATGATAGTTCGGCTATCCGGAAACCCCCTAGTCCGGGACTCCCTCAAGGAGGTTGCGCAAATTCCCTCGGTCCTTATGCCTAAGGTTCTCGGTGTTGATCGAGACGGTGCACCGGAGAATGCAACCGAGCTGAAGCGAGTACCCCTTGACTACATGTTTGGGCTCCGTTGGATGCGTGTCGGAGTCCACTTGAGTAAATTCCTCCTTGAGGGTGCGGAGAGCATTCGGGCGCCGGTCCTTCCTTTGCTTCTTCGGTTGGCTGCCATCTGTGTGTGCGCCGCCATCATTATTGGTGGCATCCTCGGCGGCACCATCAGTGGTGTCATCCCTGATGCCACTAGGGGTTGTGTAGTTAGGATCGGTGTCTTCCGCGGCGTCCTCATAGCGGTGAGGTTGTTCCTCCATCTCCTGGGACAGCTCACAGAATTGCTTGCCGCACGAACCGCCGGCCTCATCATTGTTGGCCATGTTTCACTCTAAATAGGAAAACAGTTTGGTCAAAAAGTTGGTTATTGTCAAGGAACAAGATCATGGTCTCATAATTTAGGGTTTGTTGACACTGAGGCATCCTAAAAGCTAAGCTTTTATCATTTAGGGTTTGTCGTTGCCGAGGCACCCTAAAAGACTAAGCGTACATCATTTAGGTTCTCATTGACACCGAGGCATCCGGGGCAGCCAAGTAAAGTTTTCATCATTTAGGGTTTATCGATGCCGAGGCACCCTAGGTTGGGCCTAATCACTTGGCACTAATCACTTGGCTCTATTGCCACCTATGTTGGGTTTATCATCTAGGGTTTATCGATGCTAAGGAGAATTCTAAGTTGGGCCTAATCACTTGGCTCTATTGCCATCTATGGTTTAATGCAGCAAGAATGGCGGGGCAGTTGATCCTACTTAACTAAGTACTAAGATACCCCTGCCCATGCATTAGTCGCAAGTACCCCATATGCCCTATTTTTAGCAAAGCCATGCTAAAATTCACGGAAACTTTCAGCATGACCTTTGCTGAAAATAGGACATATGGAGTACCCGAATTTGCCGGAACGGAAGTTAATCGACATTCTGGCAAACTCAAGGGCCTCTCGGGGTACCTGCAAATTCTTCACGACACAATGGTCGGAGACAAAACCCAGCAAACTAGCAAGATGATCATCATCTTTGCAAGACAGTAGATCATGTTTTTGACAGTAGCCTCTGAAGAAAACAGCATTGCAACATTCAAGTTCAGACATACACACTGAACATTTGACCATTTACCTCTAAAGAAAAATATACGCTGACTATTGGATACAAAGAAAACAGCTATTGTAAACATTACTCATGGTAGTGTGTGCTGAAAGAATTACAGTATAGGAACAACAACACAACAGTAGCTCGGTTACTAGAGGACTGTAAAAAACAAACACAAAAAACACAGAATAGTCATTTCCTTGTGTGTGCTATACATATAGATGAAAATGGATTTGTTGCAACAGTAATTATAGTTCTAAGGAAAGGGAGTTACAGTTTAACATCATCAAGTAGTGTTACAAAATATAGGTGCAAATTACCAACGCTGACAGAGCGACAGATCATAGGATTAACAAAACTCAGAGACTACCAAATTTACGCCGACCTAAAAAGCAGAAATACAAGTCCTCAGTAAGTGTAAGAGAAGTGTACTAGAGCTATAAACAGACTTAAAAAACCCAACTACTGGACACAGTAAATCATGGTCATTTTAACTTTAAAAAGAGTTCCACATGACAGTAGATGATGAAAAGAGCTCAAATACTAGTACAAAGATAAATTTGAAAGATGATCAACAACAGCCACAGAGACACTATTGTGAAGCAAAATTTAACGAAAAGAGGAAATTCAGAACATGAGAGACAAAACTCTATTTTCATGACAGAACATGCTCAGGGATTCAATTTGAAATACTACTGGAAGATAACTAACTAAAAATATGTGGAAGTGGAGCATTACTACTCTACATAAAGATAACACAATGTAGCAAAAGTGTAACTCTATCTATCTACCATGAGTGGAAATGGCCAAGCCTAAACAACTTACTACTTAACCAATTCTTAGGCAGGCCATAACACAACACGGTGGCTCATAATGCACCAATCAGTCAGATAAAAAGAGCAGTTTAGCACCACTGATACAGTGCTCCAGCTACCAAACCAAACAAGTAAATCAATTACTACACCAGCAGAACCATCTGTGACTTACCGTGGCTGATGCACGAAATTCAGTTTTAGCTGAGGTTGAGCACGCGAAGCTTCATCAGTTCCCGAAGCCCCTAGATGTTGGCGATCTTGTTCCGTGACAGATCCAGCGAGTGCAGGCCCTTCAGCAGTGATCCGGGGGAGATATGAACTGCATGACGAACAGAACAACCCAAATTCAGTTACTGAATGTCTGAAGATGCTACTTGGGTTCGCGAATGTCTGATTCATAGGATACTGGATGGTAGAGTTCGCGAGAAATCTGCCTTTGCTATATGTTTGAATTCTTAATTCCCACTGGGTTGTTTTAACTGAATCAGCCCGACATGGACCGGGTCCTTCGGTTTCTAGGCAATGAGCCATTCCGACAAGATGGAGACCGTAGAGCACACCTTCATGTGCTTTCAGGGTACCACAATGTGCCACAAGTTCATCGCCAGCACCGCGACTCCATGAAGATGAAACTTGCTGCTACTATGTGCTAGAAATCAAGAGTTCAGAGTGAGATGGCAAGATTGAGCTACTCATACTTGTCAGGAGAGGATTGCTACACTGACAGACTAGTTGTATATTAGTTTGGTACTAGTGCTGCACGTGTATGATGTAGGATGTAAGTGACAAGGAGAAGTCCATTTTTCTGTCACTTGACTGATGGAGTAATTTAGGACTTTTATGAAGGAAATTACTAGCGGCGATCCTATTATTATCTGCTGAAAAACATGGTATGTACGACAAGGGACCGGTCTAGTAAACAAAAGCAATTCCATCCTGATGATATGCAGAAACATCAAACTAACAACAAGAAGCAGCAGCCGCGTGACGGCGGCGGCGGTAACACACGAGCACGTGGGGCCCGGCGTCCGTGCACGAGCGTGCGGGAAAGGCGGCCACAAGAAGCAGCAGCATCGGCACGACGGGGCGACGGCGGCGAGCTCCTGCTCCTTACCCGTGGGGGCATGGGGATGAGTGGGGGAGAGAGGGAGGGAGGGACAGAGACTAACCGTCGTCGATGAGCAGCAGCCGCGCGCGGAGGCTCGTGCCGCCGTCGAGGAGCGCGTCCGACGAGGCTAGCCGTTGTCGAGGGGCAGCTCCGACGAGAGAGATTTGGTGGTGGCGGGGAGGTCGCGGGCTCGAGGGGGAGGTAGGGGAGGAGGAGGCGGCAGGGGCGCGTGGGCGGCTGCGGCGCAGTGGGTCGGGGCAACGGTGGCGGCAGCACGGTGGAGGGAGGGACGAGGGAAGGAGCGGCGCGGTGGATCGAGGGAGAGGATCTAGCGAGGGAGAGGGAAGGGGGGATCGGGCGAAGGGGTATCCAGCTAGACACTATAGCAATGGCGCACCACCCTCTGGTGCGCCATTAGTAGTTTTCTTTTCTGATAGCAATGGCGCACCCTCCTCTGGTGCGCCATTAGTAACTTTTTTTTTCTGATAGCAATGGCGCACCCACCTAGGGTGCGCCATTAGTAACTTTTATTTCATTATTTCTTGTTGCGTCTAATGATTTGTTTTTTATCAAATTTGTTATTTTCATGAGGACTAGAACAGAAGATATCATCAAATATCATCAATTTTTTTTTGAAAATATCATCAATTTTTTTTAATTGAAAATATCATCAAATTTGTTATTTGAAAATATCATCAAATTTCTTATTTGAAAATATCATCAAATTTGTTATTTAAAAATATCATCAAAAAGTGGGGGAGGGAGCGGGGTGTCGGCGGCGGCCGTGGAGCGGGGGAGGGTGCGGGGGGTCGTCGGCAGCGGTGGAGCGGGGGAGGGTGCGGGGCGTGCTCGGCGGCGAGGGGGATCTCGCGAGGGGGATAGCTATCGAGAGGGAGGGGGATCGAGATCGAGTGTCCTCATGAATATTCAGTATTTTTTCATATTGAATATGAAAAAATATCATCAGATTTGAAAAAATATTCATGAATTCAAAAAGTGCCCATGAAATTTAAAAATATTCATGATATCAAAAAGTGCCCGAGAAATGAAGACTACGATTTAAATACAATCGATCTTAGCTAGCTATCTGTTCACAATCTTCTTGCGCTTCTTTTTCGCAAATGGAGTTCTTTTGTGGAACGGACGTCCTTTAGGTAGGGTGGTCCTGCTTCTTCTTGTGGTGTGTGCTGCTACTTCATCATCGTCGTCATGTTTGATCTTTGGGTCGCCGTACTTGTCGAAGTCTTTCTCATTGGCTACTCCATCCATTCTGATGATCTTCCTTTTGCCTCTCCTCACGTCAACAAGACTGGGCTTTGGCAGGTCGGTAATGAAGAAACATTGGTCCACTTGGGAAGCCAGTACCCATGGCTCATTTTTCGCGGTGACGTTTGCACCCGTGGTCTTGGATTTGGCTTCGGGTATAACCATGGTGGTGAAATACTGGTCTTCTTTTAGGACGCTCTTGGCCCATCTGACATGGAACATCGGGACCTTCTCTCCAGCGTAGCTCAGCTCCCAGATCTCCTCGATCCTTCCGTAGTATCTGTCCTTGTCGTTACCGGTGTAGGATTCCATCGTTACCCCGGAGTTCTGATAACCATCGCTCTTCATGTCCTTGTTCTCGGTGTAGAATGTGTAGCCGTTGATATCGTATGCCTCATAGGTCATCAGGTTGTGCTCGGCGCCCTGTGACAAGGCGAATATGAGTTGTTCTTCCGCGGAAGAATCCTCATGTAAAAGGTACGAAAGAAGCTTCTGCTTGAACCAACGCGTGCAACATGAGTTGTGCTCTTTGATTATATCTCCGTCCGTCCTATGTTGGCCTCGGTCATTGTACTTCTTCTCAATAAAGGTTTTGTGCTCTACCACCCAAGGATCAACCACGTCTATGTGTTGTAGCGCGACTAGGTTTCCTCTTTCAAAGTCGGTGAGTCGACCCTCGAAGTCGACATGCATTTCGCGGCGACCCTCACGGTGACCCCATCCAGCGAGCCTGCCAAGGTGCCTGTTGACGGGCAGACCAACGGGGTTCTCGATGCCTGGATAACTCATGCAGTAGGAGATGCACTATTCGGTTAGAAAGCCCCTGGCTATACTTCCCTCTGGACATGACATGTTGCGAACGTATCCTTTGATGACACCATTCATCCTTTCTAACGACATCATGCTGTGCAGGAACGTTAGCTCGAGTTGGATGATATCCTCCATGATATGGACCAGCAGATGCACCATAACATCGAAGAATGCGGGCGGGAAGTACATCTCAAGCTCGCATAGTATCACCACAATCTCTTCCTGTAGCCTTTTCAGTTGCCTCACGCCAATCGACTTCCGAGAGATGACATCGAAAAAGTTGCATAGGCCAAATAGCATTTCACGGACGTGCGCGTCCATGATCCCACGGATTGCAACTGGAAGTATCTGCGTCATCAGCACGTGACAGTTGTGAGACTTCATCCCGCTGAACTTCTGCTTCGCTGGGTCTAGGTATCTGCTTATCTTCCCCGCGTAACCGTAAGGAAGGTTTACTCCTACGAGGCAGGTGAAAAACTGCTCGATCTCCTCCTGACTTAGAGTGAAGCACGCGGGAGGGTAGTCATTTCTGGTCTTCTTGGCCTTTTTGCCTTTGTGATGACTTTCTATGTCCTTCTTCGCCTCATCATCATCATCATCATCATCATCATCATCATCATTAGCGTGAAGCTCCTGCCTGATGCCCATTGATTTCAAGTCTGCCCTTGCTTTCGGCCAATCTTTGGTCCTCTCTGGCATGTTGAGCAGGGTACCAAGCAGACTCTCGCACACATTCTTCGTGATATGCATGGCATCGAGGCTGTGAGGCACACAGTGGATCTTCCAATACGGCAAGTCCTAGAAAACAGACCTCGTTTTCCATACCTTCAGCAGCGGCTCTGGCGCCTTTCGCTTCTTTCCCGGCTCTGGCGCCTTTTGCTTCTTTCCCGGCAGTGGGCAATCTTTCCAATTTTTCAACAGCTCGTCTATTTCCTCGCTGCTCCTCGTACGCGGGCGTTTTCGGGATTCGGTTTCACCATCGAACAGATCCTTGCGTTTCCTCCACGGGTCATAATCGCGAAGCCACCTTCGATGTCCCATGAACACGGTTTTCAAAGACCCGGGATCTCTATCTAGCTGGCGATACGTTGTGTCATCCATGCACCTTACGCATCCAGAAAATCTGTGGACTACCTGCCCCGCGAGATATCCGTAACCGAGATAGTCGTGCACCGTCGTGAGCAGTGCGGCTCTCATAGGGAAATATTCTTTCTTTGCGGCATCCCACGTATTGGCTGGCGTTTTCCACAGCGTGTCTAGCTCCTCCTTCACTAGCCCAGATAGAGATTGACGTCGTTCCCTGGTTGTTTCGGCCCTTCAATTAGCATACGCATGTGAATGTACTTCCTCTTCATGCACAACCAGGGGGGAAGGTTGTACATCCACACAAACACAGGCCAGGTGCTATGTGTGCTTCTCTTCTTGCCAAACGGATTGACTCCATTAGTGCTCGCGCCCAGCACGATGTTCCTTGGATCCTTCTCAAATTTTGGGTATTCGAAGTTCAACACTTGCCACTGGCTCGCATCCTTAGGGTGACTCGGCATCTTGTCTTTTTTATTTATCTCCGAATCATTTCCGTCATCTTCCTACTTCTTCTCCACCCTATCCGCGTGCCAACGCAGGAGCTTTGCTACCTTAGGGTCCACGAAATACCGCTGCAGACGAGGAGTGATCGGAAAGTACCACACCAATTTTCGAGGAGCTTTCTTCCTCTTCTTGTATCGAGTGACGCCGCACACAGGACATATGGTAGACTCCGCGTGCTCGTCCCGATAAATGATGCAATTGTTCATGCACACATGGTATTTCACGTGCGGTAAATCTAGAGGACGCACGATTTTCTTCGCCTCCTCGAAACTGGTCGGGCACTTGTTCCCCTTGGGAAGACGTTCGTGCCAGAATGACATGTTCTCGTCGAAGCATGTGTCGGTCATTTTGTGTTTTACCTTCATCTCCAGAGCCATGAGCCTTACTTTCAGGCAGGTATCCTCGGGCATGCATCCTTCATACAATGGAGTAACCGCGTCTATCTCCAGTTGATCCATCTTGGCTTTCTCTCGGGCGGCAGCTCATGCGTTATTCGTCTGCTTGAGAACCAGCTCTTGAATATGAGGGTCCTGTACCCAGCCTCCATCATCGTCTGCTCTGGCATCTTCATCTTCATGATCATGCCCTTCGTCTTGATCTTCCTCATCATCATGTACGACATATTCTACATGATGACTGTGTACAGCATCACCGTCGTGATCATGTCCTGGAGATTCTTCGTCTTCTCGCCCGCCCTCGCCGTGGTGGTTGTCTTGTTGCCCTTCCTAATTTCTTGCCCGACCACCATGGACGACTTCATAGTCATGTTCATCACCTTGCCACCGGTAGCCATCCATGAAACCACGCAAGAGCAGGTGGTCCCGCACCTGCCCGGAATCCGGGTCCGCAATAAGGCACTTCAGCTTGCATCTTCGACACGGACATCTTATCTCCGTCTCCTTCTCTTGAAGCATCTCGGCCTTCGCGGAGCTCAAAAACCTATTCATGATGCCTTCGGTCATCGTGCGGACCATGGTCTCCTGCGGGGTAGAGCAAAATGATTTTTTTGAACCAAGAAAAAATTTGGCATGACCTTCCCTAAAAATAGGACCAAAAAGAATGCATAGTGCCAAAATTCTCGCCGAAACGGAAATGAATCAACATTCCGGCAAAATATTGGCAACTATCGCATTTCAAATACCGGTACCTGCAAACACAAACATATATGCAACACCACAAACATATGCAACACCACAAACATACATAGATCTAGCTAGGCCCCAAAAAGTGCATTTGCACGTTGTTGGAGCGAGCTAGGGAGAAAAAAAGTAGATCTACAACATGAAGATAGCTTTCCCCTTACTTACCTATCAAAAAAAGGTAATTTCACCACTTAATTTTGATGAATCTATGGTGCAAATGAGGTGAGGAGGAGGAGGCAGCCGAAATCTTGGAGAAGGAGGTGGAGGGAATGAAGTTGGGAAAATGAGTGGGTAGGTGTGGTTGTCCAAAGTATCTTGTTGGGGTCCCAGGTTACTAATGGCGCACCACCTGCAAATGCGCCATTAGTAACCCTGGTTACTAATGGCGCACCTGCAGGTGGTGCGCCATTATTAGTTTCGCAAAAAAGTAAAAAAATAAATATATATACTAATGGAGCACCGAGTCACAGTGCACCATTACTAGTTTAAACTAGTAATGGTGCACTGTGACACGGTGCGCCATTAGTAGTTTTGCAAAAAAAGAATAAAAAAAAGAATACAATACTGGCGCACTCTCTGTCTGGTGCACCATTACTAGTTAGAACTAGTAATGGCGCACTTCGCTCGGATGCGCCATTAGTATGTATGGAAAAACGAAAAAAAAATTATTACTAGTGGCGCACCGTTTGTCTGGTGCGCCATTAGTGTCTTCCACACTAATGGCGCATCACCAAATGGTGCAACATTAGTATATAGTAGTGGCGCACCACCTGACAGGTGCGCCATTAGTGCCCATCCCATCTATAGCCCTTTTCCTAGTAGTGGCAGATTGGGGTCCATGTAGCGGAATGCGGATAGCGGGCGATATTGCGGGCTCTATGTCCGCGTAGAGGATTTGTAAAAACACTAGATTGTTGTTTATATATCTATATCATTAACAAAAAGTAATGGCATTTAATTTGAGAAGTAGTGGACGCTATTGTGCTAGCGCTATTGCGAGACCAATAGCGAATGCTATCTTTGCTATTTGAAACTATGGCTACTACGAGTCTCTAGGTTTTGCAGATCATCAGCAAGGCAAGTAACACTTTGATCATACCTATTTACTACCCAGTTTTATTGCATTAGATCAATCCATCAAACATTGCATGATTAGGATCTGATTAATATGTGGGTTTTGGGAAGTAGATGACGTAGTACCTATTGTCTTGTTTATTATCAAACCTTTGGGAGTTACTTCTACGTACTACTTATATTGCCATGCTATGCTAGTAGACGTGGATTGGGTGATAGATGTGAGTTTGTTAATGTGGCACCCCGGCTCAGAGCGACCGGTTTACCTTGCATTGCCAGCCCAGAGACCTTGTCTTCTGGCAACACACAACAACATGCTACAGAAAACAACATCATGCTAGCAGAGCATAGTTCATATTACAATAGTTAGCGAGGCCAAGCGGCACACACGGTGCGGCTGAAAAATATGTACATTATTTAGTGAACATAAAGGGGCCTCGACCATGACAACTACTCGGCAGCGGAACAACATCGTAGCGGGACTCCATAGCACAAGGACACCGAGGTGGACACGGTCTAGACTCAGACAACACTCCTTTCCAACGGGACTTTCCTATAATCTGGCATGACATGCCAGGTCAGTACGTTGAATGTACTTGCAAGCTCACAATAAACATAAACATGATGACAGACAATATCATGATATTTAACCAATTAAACAACAATTCAACCATATATCCAACATGATGCGATTATGCTCAACAGGTACTCATTCTCCTGACTGGCTTACCAGATGTGACCAATAAACATGATAATACCAAAAACACACTCGTGATCCTTACGGTGATCACAACTTGACCAACTCGTGGCCCGTGATCCGTACGGCGATCACAACCCGACCAACTCATGGCCCGTGATCCGTACGGCGATCACAACCCGACCAACTCGTGGCCCGTGATCCTTACGGCGATCACAACCCGACCAACTCATGGCCAACTCAACACGATGGCCTCACTGCCATCCGTAGTGCAATTTAGTGTGCATATTTATTAAGTGTTGACCCATGGTGTACCCTACTTTCGAATGTGTCTGTAACCGTGGACTCGGCTATTGATAGATTAAAAACACTCTGCAGAGGTTAGTACACTGTACCCACACTACGGACCCATGGCCTTGCACTCCCATTCGGGTGGACCAATAGCGTTCCGATGAAACCATTTCATTGTCATGACACTCTCCCGGCCCTTTTGACTCAGACCCCAACGGGCTAGTCCTGGGTGGCCTCGTGTCTACATCCAGACACCTCGACCACCGTCGTGGCCAGGATCCACTCTGGGACCCGGTACCAAAATTAACTTAGCAACAGGCTCACAAGGTTATGCTTGCCTACCGGGCCAGGGTACAGCACGCCCATAACCTTCCCTAAATGGAGGCACCGACCAGAGGCACGACAATGAAACGCATTAAGGCCGTCCCATACCGGCAAATGTGGTTGCACTGGGAAAGACTCGTTTCAGCGGCACCACGACCCGGTCAACAACATGTTCAAGTTGAATTATTAATCAGGTTCAACTTAATGTGAAAATAACCGGTGTCATACTGCCATACTATGCATCACTTAACATAAGCATCACATAGCCATGCAAATATCTACATCAACCACGCTCCTACGGAGCCATCATCAACACATGCTACTATTCTGGTTAAAATCTCACTTTATTTATACCAGATCCATTTCTAGCATTCTCATCATTATTCATCATGCAAAATAATATTTAAACTACTCATCAAACTCTATGACCATATTATTTATTTATTACTTACAACTAAGTTCTCCTTATCTTGCCAACAATATTTACTTCAAACAATCTAAAGTTCAAGTATTTCAACACATCAAGCATATAACAGAATATATTTATTATATAACTAATTTAAATGCATCAATATTCATAAGTTCAACTATGAAAACCATAAATATTGAAGTGTACCATGAAATGTTACTGTGGCTTGCCTTAGTACTGATGAGGTTCACAAAGCTCCTGGTGATCCTCAAGACAAGCTGGCTCTGCTAAAAATATTCAAAACCACAAAAAGAAAATATCAAGAAACCTTCTAAAAATTGCCAGAAAATCTAGACAGCAAGGAAAATCCCATCTTTTGGGTGCTGTTAGATTTTTGGACAAGAACATGATGCATAAAGAATCACTGCATTTGGACTTGTAGATAAAACGTTATGGCCATTTGAAGTCTCCTGGAATTTAAATGAATTTGAAATAATAAACAGAGGGGGTGACGTCGAAGGCATAATCTCCCGGGGCGCCACCACTCATACCGCTTCGAGCGCGTAATGAGTGGCTGACTAGAGGGGAGAGGGAAATAGAGAGGCGCGACGCTTCGCCGGAGCTCACGCCAGCGTTGAGACTTCTTGGAGGCGAACGAGAGGGAGGGATTGACGGAGAAGGCGATTATGCACCTGCCCGTACCCGTAGCATGGCTAACTGTGGCCGGACGGCGTCAGATTTGACCTCTCCAGCCGCGACAAAGGCTGGAGGTTGCCGGAGTTGAAGAAGATGGCGGCTTGGGGTGGCTCCAGGGGCTCTAGCTAGGTGCGTTGGCTTCACGGAGGAGAGGCAGAGGCCCTGGCGGGGTCGCCTTGGCTTGGGAAGGGCCGGAGCTGCGGGAACGATCTAGAGGGGATCGCCGGCTAGCTCGGCTCCGGGACGGCAGCCTGCGGCCTGCCCGGCCGGGTTGCCGCTTCTAATGGCTCTAGGAGGGAGTGGGAGTGGTTTAGGATGCTCCAGGAGGCTGCGGAGGGGGGCTTTTATAGGCGGGGCGGTGAGGAGGGCTCGGGCTCCGCCGGAGGACACCTGTCCCCGGCCCCCAGCGACGAATGGTGCGGAAGAGCGATGGAGAAGGCAACGGAGGTCACGCAACCACTGTACGCGGGCGCGGACGAGTACATGAACGAGGGGGAAAGAGACGAACACAGCGCGCGTGCACTGTGCCGTTGGCCGGACCGTGCCCGTGCCCATGCTCGCTGCGATGAGCTCCAGCGTCGACAAGCGGCAGGGTGGAGTTATGGAGGTGGAGACAAGGATGGTGGCGAGGGCTGGCACGCTCTGGCTGGCCGAGCAGCGAGCACGCGCTCAACAAAGGCGCTGGCGACGCGCAGAGCGCGTGTTTGGCATGCCAGCACGCTCGGACGAACGCGGTCAACACATGGACAGTGACATCAGGCCACCTACGCACTAGCAAGGATGTATGGCGTGTAGTCCTTAGTAAACTCAGGTGTTACCATGGCTCGGTTTAGTTCCAGGTGCAGAAGAAGTAAAATGGTGATGAGGTTAAGTTACTGATAGAAACTTTGGGGAGTTACTATGGTCAAACCACAGGGATTCAAGGGCTGAGCTTTGGAGTTTTACTGTCTCTTAGTAAAGTAAATAAGCTCAGGGAAAACAAGCTACATTGGAGCTAGTTAAAAGGTAGTTGCTGTAGAAACTACCATTTCAGCCCAGAAGTTATTTAATTTTCTGTAGCCAAAATATTCCAAAGAGTGGTGAAATATTTTTGCTCAGAAATGTGCCCTAGGGTCCAAATAATAATTGGGATTTTTCTCAGGATTTTTGGGTCAAGAAAAATTAGGGTTGCTTTGGAGCTCAATGAGTTAGCTAGGGTTTTGGAGGCCAAAATGAATATTTTCATTTAAGAAAAATATTCCAAGCAATATTGTTGGGTTGGCCAGGGGTGAAATTATGGCTTTGAGGAGGAGAGGGAACACTTGGGTGAAAATCAAGGGGTACCCAAGTGGTTAAGTCCAAATGAAATGATTCAAAACCCCAAATCCAAAATTAACTAAGCTGAAAATCAAGCAAAGAAAAGAGGGCAAAAACCAGGCTGTCACAAACCTCACCCACTTAGAATGAATCTCGTCCTCGAGATTCCTTTGCTTGGGAAAACCATTCTGGATAACATGCTGAGGGAGTTCCGGACTAGGGGGTGTCCGGATAGCCGAACTATCATCATCGGCCGGACTCCAAGACTATGAAGATAAAAGATTGAAGACTTCGTCCCGTGTCCGGATGGGACTTTCCTTGGCGTGGAAGGCAACTTTGGCGATACGGATATGTAGATCTCCTACCATTGTAACTGACTCTGTGTAACCCTAGCCCTCTCCGGTGTCTATATAAACCGGATGGCTTTAGTCCGTATGACGAACAACTATCATACCATAGGCTAGCTTCTAGGGTTTAGCCTCCTTCATCTCGTGGTAGATCTTCTCTTGTAACACACATCATCAACATTAATCAAGCAGGACGTAGGGTTTTACCTCCATCAAGATGGCCCGAACCTGGGTAAAACATCATGTCCCTCGTCTCCTATTACCATCCACCTAGACGCATAGTTCGGGACCCCCTACCCGAGATCCGCCAGTTTTGACACCGACATTGTTGCTTTCATTGAGAGTTCCTCTGTGCCGTCGCAATCAGGAAGGATGCCTTTTCCCATATTTAAAGACGGCACCGTCGTCAAGGGAGCTTTGGCCGCCGGCCAAACTGTCTGGCTAGGTGGTTTTCTTATAACCGCCTGTTCGGCCACCGCTCCGACGGTGACCTCTCAGGTCATGAAAAGCGATCTTCACGTTAGCACGGAATTCGTCGAGCAGTTGGATCCGATTGAGCTCTCCTCCGTAAACGAGCTCTTGGATCGCATCGCCGCCCTGGGAGTCGCTACAGACTACGATCAGATTGGGCTTAAAACCGATCTGAGAGAAATTAACACCCCCCAGGCTACCCACCACATTGTTGTGGTAGAGGAACAATGCGGCGACGCCAATCAAATACTGAACCTAGAGTCAGGCATCGGACCAGATTCGTTGGAAAGCATCCAACAAACCAAGCTTCCAAATCCGGAAGCTTCCTGGCCTTTGAGCCTCAGATCGGGCAGGGTTCCGAACATAATTCCACCCGCCCACCCAAACATAAGCGATCTATCTCAAATACAGCAAGAGCCCGATGAAACAGTACATCATTACTGGGCCAGATTCCTCCTGGTTATGAACAGGATAAAGGACTGCCATGAAGAAAGCGCGATTTCAATTTTCTTCAACAATTGCACGGACAAGGGAATCATAAACGCCATCAGTCGTCGCGAAGTTACATGCTTCGCCGACCTAGCGACGATTGTACAAAAATACTGTGCGATGGAGAGTGCCTGGAAAACCGAAACTAGGTTCTGGGACAATCCGGCCCTGAATACAACCCCAGTCCGAAATAAAAGAGTGCGCCATACTCAAACACCTGGGTCAAAAACATAAAAGCAAAAAACCCCTAAAGGGTATGGAACCGTACTGGAGGGATGGCTCAACGGACCCTGCAAAATCCACAGTACGGAGGGCGCCACTCCAACATATAGCCTTCGAGCATGTTGGATACTATGGCAGGTGGCCAAAAGTGGCGAAGGCTTTTTAGCCCCGAGCAACCAACCCAGCAGTACCAGTACGGTATTAACAGTCTTCGAGACTTTCGCATCAAATAACATGCGGAAACGAACAATCCGCAGCCTCACCGAAGTCTACCAAGTAGCAACATCAAATCCATGGAGTGACACAGCTATCACCTTCAATGCCAGCGACGAACCTCAATTCCGAACAGCTAGAGCACCAGCCGCATTGGTCCTCAGTCCAATAGTGGACGGCTTTCGTCTTACCAAGGTACTCATGGATGGCGGCAGCGGATTAAACCTCATCTACGAAGAAACCCTTCAAAAAATGGAAATTGACTGGAGCCGCATTGAGCGAAGCAGCACAACCTTCAGGGGAATAATCCCTAGTCGAGAAGTACGCTGCACAGGAAAAATCACGCTAGGTGTAGTGTTCGGGTCGCCGGACAACTATAGGTCCGAAGAGGTCACATTCCAAGTGGATCCATTCGGCAGCGGATATCACGCCTTGTTAGGGCGAGAGGCATTCACAATCTTCCAAGCTATACCCCATTACGGGTACATGAAGCTCAAAATGCTCGGACCCAATGGAATAATCACTCTTGCCAGTGATCCAGATACAACACTCCGCGCTGAAAATAAGGCAGCCGCACTGGCCCTAGAGGCATTATCCGAAGCCTTAGCGGCAGAGGAACTAAGGGCGCTGCGCTCCATGGTGGATAGGGACGATGTGATACTCGATAAGAGGTCCAAGTCCACCTCTTTTAAACCAGCAGACGAAATAGTCAAATTCTAGGTCCATCCAACAGACCCCACAAAGACGGCTTCCATTGGGGTACAATTAAATCCTGATGTAGAAGCCGCACTACGAGAATTCCTTCGGGAAAATTGGGACATTTTCGCCTGGCACCCTTCAGACATGCCAGGAATCCCACGCAGGCTGGCAGAGCACAGCCTGAATATCCTAAAAGTATTCAAGCCAGTCAAACAGGCTCTTCGGCGATTTTCCAAACCCAAAAGATAGGCAATGGGAGAGGAGCTAGCCAAAGTCTTAGAAGCCGGATTCATCAGAGATATCAAACATCCGGACTGTCTAGCCAACCTGGTAATGGTACCAAAAAAGGACAAATCCTGGCGCCTTTGTGTCGATTTCAAAGACCTCAACAAGGCCTGTCCAAAGGACCCCTTCCGTCTCCCTCGCATCGACCAAATCATCGATGCTACCGCAGGGCACAATTCATTGTGCTTCCTCGACGCATACTCCGGATACCATCAAATCAAGATGGCGGAAAAAGACCAGGCTGCAACGGCATTTATTACCCCATATGGACGATTCGGCTTCAACACAATGCCCTTTGGACTCAAAAACGCCGGCGCAACATATCAGCGCATGATTCAGACATGTCTGGCCACCCAGATAGGCAAAACAGTCGAGGCATACGTAGACGATGTGGTCGTCAAGACCAAACATGTTGAAACTCTAGTAGACGACTTGAGGGTGACATTCGACAACCTCCGAGCATATGACATTAAGCTCAACCTAGAAAAATGTGTTTTCGGCATACCAGCCGGAAAGCTCTTGGGATTCATTGTATCCGGTAGAGGAATTGAAGCAAACCCAGCCATGATCCGAGCTCTGTCACAATTGGATATCCCGAAAGACCTCAAGCAAATACAAAAGCTAACCGGATGCGTGGCGGCTCTAAGCCGCTTCATCTCCCATTTGGGAGAAAAGGCACTGCCCCTCTATCGCCTCCTCCGGCGCACCAAACATTTCGAATGGACGGATGCTGCCACGGCCGGACTCGAAGAAATTAAAGCCGTATTGGCAACAAATCTGGTCCTGGCCGCGCCCAACCTGGGCGAACCAATGCTATTATATATCACAGCAACACATCAAGTTGTCAGCGCGGTACTCGTCGTCGAACGAGAAACAGAAGGGCACAAATTCCCTCTTCAAAAACCAGTGTACTACGTATCCACTGTCTTGACTCCATGCAAGTCCCGGTACCCATATTATCAAAATATAGCGTATGCGGTGTTCATGGCATCCCGGAAGCTGCGACACTACTTTCAAGAGTGTTCCATAACAGTGGCCTCCGAAGTACCTCTCAACGATATTATAAACAATCGCGACGCAACGGGCAGGATTGCAAAATGGGCAATCGAGATCTTACCATTTGACATAACCTACAAACCACGGCGAGCTATAAAGTCTCAAGTCCTGGCTGACTTCGTCGCCGAATGGACCGAAGCCAAACTCCCTAAAGAGTACGGCGCATACTCCAATTGGATCATGCATTTCGACGGCTCCAAAATGTTGGCGGGCTTGGGGGCTGGCGTCGTCCTGACGTCCCCAGCGGGAGACACAGTCCAATACATACTTCAAATAATGTACATGGACTCCAACAATGCAGCCGAATACGAGGCCCTTCTACATGGCCTCCGGATGGCAATCTCCATGGGTATTCAACGCCTAGAGGTGCGCGGGGATTCAAACCTTGCAATATCCCAAATAAATGGAGACTTTGACACCAAGGATCCGAAAATGGCAGCCTACCATAACGCTGTGCTAAAAATGTCAGCCCGGTTCGAGGGACTCGAATTCCACCACGTAGCCTGGGATAATAACCAGGCAGCAGACGTGCTGGCACGTATCGGCGCAAAACGCGATGCCGTCCCTCCAAACATCTTCCTGGAACGGCTCTTTAAGCCATCCGTATTATGGGAAGGGGAGTCCGGAAATAACAACCCGGAACCAATTGCACCACCCGACACAGAACATTCTGACACAATCGGTGGCTCAGCCAATGATATAACACCTTCAGCCCACGATATAATGGCAGTAATTGCCCCGTGGACGGAACCATTCCTAGCCTACCTAATTAGGCAGGAACTTCCCGAAGACCAAAATGAGGCCCGCTGCATAGTTCGGCGCTCTAAAGCCTACAAGGTCCATGAGGGAGAACTTTATAATAAAAGCACAACCGGAGTCCTTCAAAGGTGTATCTTCGAAGAGGAAGGGCGAAATCTCCTGGCTGAAATTCACGCCGGACCCGGCGGGCACCATGCTGTAGCACGGGCCCTTGTAGGCAAGGCCTTCCGTACAGGATTTTACTAGCCGACAGCCCGGGCAGATGCTCAGGACTTAGTCCAACGATGCGTTGGTTGCCAGCTCTTTGCTACTCAGAGCCACATGCCACCCACCGCCCTCAAAACTATACACATCACTTGGCCGTTCACGGTCTGGGGGCTTGACATGGTTGGACCCGTTAAAGGGGGAACCCACAAGCACAAATACTTATTGGTCATGGTGGACAAATTCACCAAATGGATAGAGGCCAAGCCGGTTAAAATGGCAGAATCCGGACCTATGATAGACTTCATATCCGGGGTAGTACACCGTTTTGGCATCCCCCACAGCATCATCACTGCTAACGGCACGAATTTCACGGTCGACGAGGTTAAACTCTGGTGCAAAAACATGGGCATCAAGCTCGACTACGCTTCAGTCTACCACCCTCAAACTAACGGTCAAGTGGAACGAGCAAATGGTCTACTCATGAGCAGCATCAAACCCAAATTAGTGTGATACCTCACGGAATCTAACACGCACTGGGTAGAGGAGCTCGACTCCGTACTCTGGGGGCTGCGGACCACGCCAAACCGCACAACCGGATTCACACCATTTTTTATGGTATACGGCGCTGAGGCAGTTTTGCCCTGCGACATAATTCATGACTGACCTCGCGTGCGCATGTACGAGGAAAGAGAAGCCGAGTTAGATCGGCAGGACAGTTTGGACGCTTTAGAGGAGGAGCGCGACGTGGGAAAATCCCGTTCCGTATTCTATCAACAGCAGGCTCGAAGATATCAAAGCAGAGAAGTACGGGCCAAAACTTACAACGTTGGCGAGCTAGTTCTACGCCTGCCAGACAAGAAAAAGGACAAACTTAAGCCCAAATGGGAAGGTCCCTTCATCATTGACCAAGTCCTTACCGGCGATGCATACCGTCTACGCAACGCATCTGACAACCGACTCGAGCCAAACCCATGGAATGCAGCCCGTCTCCGAAGATTTTACGCCTAGCGCCGGACTCAGGGTTCGTCTCCTTCCTCCGTCCACCTTTCATATTTTTTTCGCTGTCTTTGTTTTCCCTCCTTTCTCCTCCCCTTTCTTCAGCACAAACTTCTTGAGGGCTAATTTGCGCTTTGTTCGCACTTACTCGATGTGCTACTCGCACTCATTATACCTGGGGGCTTCTTTAACAGAAGCTTACTTATATGGGCTTCATGCCCAACACATGTGTCACACTTCCGCATGTACCTTTTGATCACCATTCTATGCATTGATATGACTTAAGTTTTGGCCAAGCCGGGTTGCCTAGCTCCTGTGCTTACCCCTACGTTCCGGATTGTTCGGCTAGGAGGTAAAGGGAGCACCTCTGCGATTGTTACTGCCGGGTCAGCCGGATGTGTACCTCAGACTGGGTGAAGCCGAAGGCTAGCATTCTTAAGGGAATATTCGGTCGGTGACCTGAAAGATGATTTATTACTTACTTATTTATCTGCCCCCAGATGCTTTTTCTGCTATTTTCACAGTCCGGACATGCACTTTAGGGCATGCCTCCAGGGAAAGGACCCCTTAACGGAACTATTCTCCCTGGAGGATGTTTGTTACTAACCATGTAATATAACATAGCTAGTTGGGCACTTGTCTGATAAAGCAATTATGACCCCTACGCCTTGTCTCCATGCATGCCCCGGTTCTTTTATAACCGTCAGGGTATTCGGACACACTCCGGACTGTTGGGTCCCGAGGTTGAAGCGAAAAGGTCCGCAAAGGCAAACGATCTACAATCCGGCTAGAAGGCATTTTACTTGTCATTTTAAAATTACATCGTCAAACTGACTGATTGTACTCCTCTTCAATCCCATCTAACAGGGTGTCTAATTTACAGTCCTGTTGAGAATATTTCGCGGCCAGCTCTACTTGGCCGTACATCAAGCTCACAGGGATCTCCTTCCCATCAGGCCCCGCAGGTCCGACCTCCGCCATGTGGTTTGGGTCAGCCTTCGGGTACCGCGTCTTCACCATGGCCCAGGCCTCCCTGGCACCTTGACGGCAGGCCGATATCTTCCATAGACGGAGACGTCGCCGTACACCCTGAAGCTTCTTAGCAAGCCCTCCAAGGCCCTCAGGTAGGGATACGGAAGGCCATAAAGCCTGAACGACGCCACTCATCGCCTGCCTAACACGTTCAAGCAGTTGCACCAGCTCGGGAAGTTGGTCACCCGTTGAACCGGGCATTTCCTCCATAGGGCGACCTGTGAGCACACCTACAGACATATTTCTGTCAACCGACTTCCTCGCCGAACTCTTCTTTTCAAAAGAGTTTGCTCAAGCACTTACTATAGATGCCGCGACGAAGCCACTGATTCTCCTTCAAGGAGCTAGACAGCTGGGCCCGAACACCTTTTAGCTCTTCTGCCAGCTGGGTGTGGGCATCTTGGAGCTTGTTCCTCTCCTGCTGCACCTTCATAAGCACCCTCTCGCCGGCCTTCAACTGGTGCAGTAGCTGTTGCTTGTCCAGATCCAGTTCGGCACCCTCTGCAATACTATTGTTAGACTATACACACACGCCGCACTTCATAAACTACTACTCTTTTCAAAATATGAATTAGCAGCGGGGGTCTCCATGGCTCCCCCGGCAGCGGCTAGCGCGGCCTCAAGTTGGGCCTTGCACTCTTGAAGCTCCTGGGACAGGTGGGTATTCTTCTCAATAAGATCCTACATAAAAATGATCCTTAAATCAGTTAGTTTAACTATTTTAAGTCTCGGGGGCTACTGGCATATATAGCCATTAAAATTCCTTACCCGTATGTCCTTTACATACTGCTCCGTGGCTTCGGTTAAACCATCTTGAGCAGCATGGAGGTGCGCATCTCCCACATTAAAGGCATTTAACGCCTCAGGGGAGAAACACGCGTCATGAAGAACTGTCCGACGGTGCCTATGATTCATGGCGCTCTCCACCTCAGACCTGGTGGCGGACAACCTGTCGGCATCCTTCGTTGGAGGAGCGTTCGGCTCACGCCTTGCGCTCGCTTCCCCTTCCGGACCAGGCGTTGGAGCCTGGCTGGCAGAGGCTTGGTGGGCACCCACTCCGGACTCAGTCCGGCGAGCGCTTTTTCTCCTGGAAGAATCATGAGCATTAATATGCCTCCCAGGAGGCTTTCCCTTAAAGGACAATGGTGCACCGTACCTTTGCGGCGACGTTTTGATTCGCACCGCACTCCTCTTCCGCCTGCTAGGCCGCACTGACCTCGTTTGGTCAGTCGCCGCAGGCCCGGCTTCCTGCCGTGGAGGCACCTCCTGCCGAGAACCATTGATGCACGGTGGTCAGAAATAAGCATTAAAAAAGTAATGGTGTCAGCACTTCGGTCGTACTCACCTGGGAAGCCGGACACAAACCGGGGTAGTCAGCCGTAATGGCGACTAAAGCATTATCTATGCTGAGCTGGTGGAACACCCCGTCAATAAAATCCACCTTAATGTCCGGATCCTCTTCGGAGGCCGGATCAAGGGATCTTCCCGGATCCTCGGGTTGTGGAGTCGGGCTTTTTATGCCCTCCACATCCCGGCGCAGTTCCTGCATCGAAACCATAAGGTAAGACACTTACCTTTGAAAGCGCGGATCAGATATTTAAGCGTCCGCTTACCCAGCTTCGAGGGTTATTCATGGAGAATCCATTCAATGGACTCGTGCGGAGGAAGTCCTCCTCCTCCCCCTTGTACAAGCCGGACAAGATCTTCACCAGATCGGCGGCCGATCCCGGTCCCGTGCGGCCATGACGGGTGGCGTCATTCTCCCCGTTAAAATCCCACATGGGGTGGCCCCTATATTGGAGCGGCTGCACCCCTCGCATAATGCATGTGGCCATGACTCCAATCATGGTTAGTCCGGAATGGGCTAGTAGCCGTATCCGACCCGTCAGATAGTGGACGCTCCTATCCTCTTCCCGTTGAGGGCTCCTCGGGCGCCAACTTAGGCGTTTCTTCAGAGGAGCGTTGCTAAACTCCGTGAGGCCGATCCGAACTGGATCCGGCAGCGGGGCGTCTTCCATATAGAACCACTCCGAAGGCCAGTCTTCGAACGCCTTCTTCGGAGTTCCGGATAGATATCCGGTCCCGGCGATGCGCCATATTTTGGCTCCGCCCACTTGATATATCGACCCCTTGTGAGAACGGGGTACGAGGCAAAACAGCCTCTTCCACAGCGCAAAATGGGGCTCGATGCCCAAGAACAGCTCGCAAAGAGCTACAAAGCCCGCGATGTGCAAAATAGAGGCAGGCGTGAGGTGGTGAAGTTGGAGTCCATAGAACTCCAGGAGCCCCCGGAGAAACGGATGTATAGGAAATCCGAGTCCCCTTTGGAGGGATTGGGGACGCTCTCCGCCTGCTTCCCGCCCTTGTAGGTGGCCAGTCCGGCTCAAACCGGAACCATGAAGGTCGGGGGAAGGTATCCCTCTGTTTGGAGCGCCACTAACTCGCTATGCGGGACTGAGCATCTCCTCCAATCTCCTGGTTTAGGACTGGGAGCGCGAGAAGAGGAGCAGCGTCGACTGTCCATGTTGGAATGGATTTTTTGTCAGATGTGCCTCGATGAGTACTTGCAGAAGGAGGGTGGTGTGGTTTGGATCTGGATCCTCGCCTCTCTTATAGGCAGCTTATCCGCGCAGCTAGGGGGAAAACGTAAGAATACCCTGGCTTTTCGCATTCGTGCGACACATGGAAGAAGGCCATTATTGAACGTAGAAGCCAAGGAGCGCAACATTTATGAAGCAACCGGACACTATCCAGCAAACACATGGAGCGTGAAGAAGAACCCGCCTTGCAAACGCCGAAGACAACATACGCGCCGGACTCGTCATCATTGAAGTCTGGTTCGGGGGCTACTGAGGGAGTCCCGGACTAGGGGGTGTCCGGATAGCCGAACTATCATCATCGGCCGGACTCCAAGACTATGAAGATACAAGATTGAAGACTTCGTCCCGTGTCCGAATGGGACTTTCCTTGGCGTGGAAGGCAAGCTTGGCGATACGGATATGTAGATCTCCTACCATTGTAACTGACTCTGTGTAACCCTAGCCCTCTCTGGTGTCTATATAAACCGGATGGCTTTAGTCTGTAGGACGAACAACTATCATACCATAGGCTAGCTTCTAGAGTTTAGCCTCCTTGATCTCGTGGTAGATCTACTCTTGTAACACACATCATCAATATTAATCAAGCAGGACGTAGGGTTTTACCTCCATCAAGAGGGCCCGAACCTGGGTAAAACATCGTGTCCCTCGTCTCCTGTTACCATCCACCTAGACGCACAGTTCGGGACCCCCTACCCGAGATCCGCCGGTTTTGACACCGACACATGCCCTTAGAAATTCTTTTGATTTCCAGGTTGATTCTGACTCGGTATGATGCATCCATTGAACCTTGTAAAACTTTCGTGACTTACTGCGAGTGACCCTTTCCATCTGATCCAAAATTTTCACTGGCCTCTCTTCGTAGGTCAAGTCCTTTCCCATCTCTATCTCTGCCAAATTGGTATTTTTCTCGGGTGGTGAGATGCACCGTCGCAGTTGTGAAACGTGGAACACATTGTGCACGTCTGACAGTTCAGGGGGCAGTTCCAAATTATATGCCACAGCACCTACTCGCGTCATAACGGGAAATGGACCAATAAACCTGGGTGCCAATTTTCCACGGGTTTGGAACCTTTTTATTCCATTCACGGGCGTGACTCGTAGGTAGACATGTTCTCCGGGTTCAAAACTGATCTATCGGTGCTTTGCATCGTAATAACTTTTCTGTCGCAATTTGGCCAGTTGTAATCTGCCTCGAATTTCCTTGACTTGCTTTTCGGCTTCCAGCATGAGATCTGTTCCTAAAATACGGCTATCTCTGGTTTGAGACCAATTTAATGGAGTGCGGCACTTACGGCCATACAACGCTTCATATGGTGACATCTTTATACTGGTCTGGAACCCATTGTTATACGAGAACTCGGTGTACGGCAAGCAATCTTCCCATTGGGATCCTTGGGCCAAAACACAGGCTCGGAGCATATCTTCGAGTATCTGATTTACTCTTTCTGTTTGCCCATCCGTCTGAGGATGATAAGCGGTACTGTATTTCAATTCCGTTCCGAGGGCCTGATAGAGACGGGACCAGAAAGCAGAGGTGAAAAGCAAACCTCGTTTAGAAGTGATGGTTCGGGGAACTCCATGCAAACTGAAAATCCTGGATACATAAAGTCGGGCAAGCTCATCTGCTCGGTATGAGGTTTTGACTAGGAGGAAGTGGGCTACCTTGGTTAATGTATCCACTATGACCCAGATCGCATTATTGCCTCATCGGGTCCTGGGTAGTCCTGTGATGAAATCCATACAGACATCGTCCCATTTCCATTGTGACATGGGCAGTGGTTGGAGAAGTCCGGCTGGTTTCTGATGTTCTGCCTTAACTTTGTTCCAGGTGCAGAAGAAGTAAAATGGTGATGAGGTTAAGTTACTGGACAGAAACTTTAGGGAGTTACTATGGTCAAACCACAGGGATTCAAGGGCTGAGCTTTGGGGTTTTACTGTCTCTTACCAAGGTAAATAAGCTCAGGGAAAATCAGCTACATTGGAGCTAGTAAAAAGGTAGTTGCTGTAGAAACTACCATTTCAGCCCATAAGTGATTTAATTTTTTGTAGCCAAAATATTCCAAAGAGTGGTGAAATATTTTTGCTTAGAAATGTGCCCTAGGGTCCAAAGAATAATTGGGATTTTTCTCAGGATTTTTGGGGTAAGAAAAATTAGGGTTGCTTTTGAGCTCAATGAGTTAGCTAGGGTTTTGGAGGCCAAAATGAATATTTTTCATTTAAGAAAAATATTCCAAGCAATATTGTTGGGTTGGCTAGGGGTGAAATGATGGCTCTGAGGAGGAGAGGGAACACTTGGGTGAAAATCAAGGGATACCCAAGTGGTTAAATCCAAATGAAATGATTCAAAACCCCAAATCCAAAATCAACTCAACTGAAAATCAAGCAAAGAAAAGAGGGCAAAAACCAGGCTGTCACAGTTAATTAATGGTTAACTTAAGGTGGCAACTTTAATACACATGTGGGTGGATTGAGCCACCTGGAGAACCCAGTGTTGTCTTTTTTTCTGGAAATCCCGGGGTACCGTGTGATTTTCCTATGGACCGCCACCCAGGATCAAAGAGATCCTAAGATTATTCATGCTAGAAAGTTCCGTGTGCAGCCACAAGCTATTATGGGCTCTAGCGTAGTTGATTAGGTTGTGTGAGCTCTTGAAGAGGTAGACTAGCAGATGTAGTGGGTTGTAGGTGGTACTGTCTACCCGGAGTAGAGAGTTAATGCTTCTGAAACACTGTGTCTCGGTCATCCGTTTCTCAAACACCATGTAGTGAGGGAAATACAGCAGAGGCGATCCAATCTTGTGGGGAAAATGTGCAAACGTCTGCAGAGTGTACAAACTAATCATGGTTAGTCGTGTCCCCGGCTATGGACATCTTGAGTATCTGGTTCTTGGATTATCATGTCGATCTCATCATGTTACTTAAATAATTTGTTTGGGTTTAATGATGATGCTTAATTGGGATTGAGTTGGATTAACCTTCTCAATGTTTAACAACCACCATGATAGTTAAATAAAATTTATTCCTTTGTTGTAGGGAAAAATTGGCTTTATGCAAAACTATAACCATAGAGCTTTCCACCAACCATATTGCATGTAGTGATAGCAATTATCTGTTCATTATTCTCTATGTGTTACTTTGCCAGCATATTCCATGTGCTGACCCATTTTCGGGCTACAACATTCATGTTGCAGACTTTTTAGACGACGAGTAAGGTGCCTTAGGTCGTGATCTTTCACTCAGCAATGCCGTTGGAGTTGATGGACTCACTTTATCTTCCAAGCCTTCCGCTGTTATCGGTCTTAGATGGCCTTAAGCCATATTATTGTAATAGCTTCTCTCTTGAGACACTCGATGTAATAAGTGTGCGATAGCTACTCTGTTATAAATCCTTCAAGTACCGTGCGTGTCAACATTACCGATCCAGGGATGACACCGATGCACAGAGATCAGACTGTTTGAGGTCTGGTTGCTACAAGATGGTATCTGAGCACACGCTGACTGTAGGACACGACCACTAAGCTAAAGCCCTAGATCACTACTCTCTTCTCAATTCTGACTCCTCTCCCTTTTCTACCCTATAGGATGGCAGACACAAGGAACAAGTTCGCGCAACCGGATGAAGATACACCTTTTGGACGACACTTGAAGGAAGTTACTAGATACCTGAACATCGGACTACCAAGCTTCACCGGGACCTACATCGCCACTATGCTAGAAGAGGAGCGTTGGATGATACAAGTTCAAATTCCAGGAAGGACGTTCATGCCAGTCACTGAGCCCATAGAGTTTTCCTTTGATGCACCAACCTGGAGTCTAGGAAAGAGCATGGCAGCCCACATCGCCATAGGACGCATTGGAGAAGTTTACCACAAAGATCTCAAGGATACTGTCTACCAGATTTGTAGGCGCTTAGATGAGCAATGGGAGATGATCAGCACTAGGAAGGATAGATCTATTGCAGCTTTCATCCAGGAGTTAAATCAGCACATTCATCGCCAGGAGAACCAGATGTTCGCAGGCATGATAGATCTGAAGAAGGCAATGACCAGGATCACGGAACTGGAAGAAGAACTCAAGACTACACGCGATGGATATGAGGAGGAAATTGTAACACTATTGGAGAAGAATGACGACCTGCTAAGAAGATTGGAGTTTTCATGGGACACCCCGCGCCAGGAGGAGAAGACAACGATTCCACTTGTCCAGAGAACTACATCATCAACGACACCGACTCGGACCCCGACGATAGCGATGATGACTATGTTGGTGAAGCTGGAGCAGATATCATGGAGTCTTCCACCAATCAATTTTTCTAGTCGACCGCCATATCATATTAGTATTCCCCCATGTATATAGAATAGTCCGAGCACTTTTGTAACGATAGTTAGACTGATTGAGTGCCCTTGTTTGAATTGATCGAAGTGAAATTGATCGTGTTTGTCTCATGAGCATATGGGTAGTGTTTGCCCTCTAGACCTCATTCTACTTAGTTTTCTCATCTTTTCTAAACCCATTAGATGCCTCTGAGACACGACAATGGATTTGCTTTCCCACCGGAGCTCACTCAGTTGATCCAGCAGCAGAATGCATTGATGCAGCTACTAGTCCAGAATCAGAATCAGGGGAACAACAACAACCCACCACCACCACCACCTGTTGATCACTTACCACATTTTCTAAGGCTGAATCCACCGGTGTATTCCAGTAGCACCGAGCCGATAGTTGTAGATGATTAGCTCCGCAAGATTGGAAGGGAGTTGACCACTGCAGGATGCACAGATGCGGAGAGAGTGCGTTTTGCCGCACACTAGCTTGATGGACCCGCATCATCATGGTGGGAGAATTTTACAGCCACTTACCCCATCGACACTGTCACATGGGATCAGTTTCAGTAGGCGTTTCGCAGTGCCCATATTTCATCAGGAGCTATGGCCATGAAGAAGCGCGAGTTTCGCAACTTGCGCCAACGAGGACGCACAGTTGGCCAGTATGTGGATGACTTTAGTAAGCTAGCACGTTATGCCCCTGATGACGTTGCTACGGATACAGCTAAGCAGGAGAAGTTTCTAGAAGGACTGAATGATGAGCTGAGCATGCAGTTGATGGTGGCAAACTTCAATAACTACCAGGAGTTGGTAGATAGAGCGCTCATGATTGAAGGGAAGCAACGGAAGATAGACAGCCGCAAGAGGAAGTATGGACAAGGGAAGTACAATTTAGGAGCTCATCAGAAACCCCGTTTTACCCCGAACTCGGGAGGATACCTTCAACATAACCATGGAGGTCACAACCACAATGGAGGGATTCCGCACAACCATAGTGGCCCCAAAAATAAGAATGGTAATGGAGGAAGCAATAGTCAGAACTGTTCCAACCCAGCAACGCCCGCTAAGAAGGATCTAAGTCACATTACTTGCTACAAGTGCAGAAAGACTGGACATTACGCCACGGAGTGCCCCAAAGCTAAGAATGGAAATGGAAATGGGAGTTCTGGAAAGAAGCCCAACCCTTTCAACAGGGGACAAGTGAACCACATTAGCGTGGAGGAGGTTGAAGCACAGCCAGATGCAGTAATAGGTAAGTTTTTGGTTAAGTCAATTACTGCAATCGTTCTTTTTGGTACTAGTGCATCACATACATACATATCAAGGGAATTTGTGGATAAGTTTAAACTACCAACCCAAGCCCTTAGGTCACCCATGTTAGTAACCTCGCAGGAGCAGAGTATATGCCTAGTCTATGGTGTGATCGGTTATCATTAAGTATTGGTAATTATGTGTTTCCCTAAGACCTAATAGTATTGGAGTCGCAAGGACTAGATGTGATATTAGGCATGGATTGGTTATCGAAGTATGGAGGGAACATTGATTGCTCCAGTAAGTCGATTTTGCTCACCACCCCAGAAGGAAGAAGGATTAAGTATGTATCCCGGCATGTGCCGAAGAGGGCTCAAGTGAATTCCTTATCAGGAGTGGTACAGGAGGAAGTACCTGTGGTGAAGGATTTCCCTGACATTTTTCCAAAGGAGTTGCCAGGCATGCCATCGGATAGAGACATTGAGTTTTTGATTGAACTTTTGCTAGGCACAGGGCCAATATCAAAGAGACCGTACAGGATGCCCGCAAAGGATTTGGAGGAAATTAAGAAGCAGATTAAGGAGCTACTGGATAAGGGTTATATTCGCCCAGTTCATCACCTTGGGGATCACCAGTGCTTCCAGTGGAGAAGAAGGATGGATCATTAAGGATGGTTGTTGATTATCGTGGATTGAATGAGGTGACGATCAAGAACAAGTACCCACTGCCAATGATCAATGATATGTTTGACCAATTGCGAGGAGCTTATTTTCCAAGATCGATCTGTGATCAGGATACCATGAGCTGAAAATTCGAGAGCGGGATATACCTAAGACAGCTTTTACCACAAGGTACGGGCTATATGAGTATACCGTTATGTCATTTGGTCTGACTAACGCGCCTGCCTATTTCATGAACATGATGAACAAAGTATTTATGGAGTTTTTGGATAAGTTCATCGTGGTGTTCATTGATGATATTTTGGTTTACTCAAAGAATGAAGAGGAGCATAAGGAACATTTGCATTTGGTACTTGGAAAGCTCAGAGAACATCAGCTGTATGCCAAGTTCAGCAAGTGTGAATTTTTGTTGAAGGAAGTTGGATTCCTCAGACATGTAATATCTGGGGAAGGAATAGTAGTAGACCCCACCAAGGTTATCACCGTGAGAAATTGGGAAGCACCCACGAAAGTTGGAGAGATCCAGAGTTTTCTGGGACTCGCAGGCTACTACAGGACGTTCATTGAGAATTTATCCAAGATTGCCAAGCCAATGACGGAGTTGTTGAAGAAGGAGACCAAATTCAATTGGACTGAGGAATGTGAGGCCAGTTTTCAGGAGTTGAAGAAATGCTTGGTTACAGCTCCAGTGTTGATTCTTCTAGATCAACGCAGGGATTGCCAGGTGTATTGCAACGCTTCTCGTCGAGGACTTGGAGTAGTGCTTATGCAAGATGGAAGAGTTGTCTCATATGCCTCAAGACAGCTTAAACCACATGAGCTAAATTATGCTACGCATGATTTGGAGTTAGCAACCGTAGTGCATGCGTTGATGATGTGGAGACACTTTCTCATTGGAAATCACTGTGAGGTGTACACAGATCACAATGGTTTGAATTATATCTTCATGCAGAAGGAGCTGAATCTCAGACAAATGAGATGGTTGGGGCTCATCAAAGATTATGATATGAAGATGCATTATCACCCTGGAAAGGCTAACGTCGTAGCCGATGCGTTGAGCCGCAAGAGCCATGTTAACACAGTCATATCTTACCCGTACATTGTTTGTTATACATAGTGCCATGGTTTTGATATCCATCCCCGTCGGCCCTCGTCCGTGTTATGATTCGGATGTGGTATATTCTCTTTTAAAACTTTTTGTTGTATTTCGTGTTTATGACAAATTGTGCCCATCAAGTTGACATAGATATTTTTATCTAGGAGGTATGTGAACCAGAAATTCCAACCGACCCTATTGTCGAGAGGTTAAATTTAGTTCAAAGAGAAAATGAGTGTTTGAAAGAAAAATTGAAAAGAATTGAGGGGGAGAAGATGGAATTGGAGTTGCATGTTGCCGATGTCGTTG
The DNA here is from genome assembly GCA_963921465.1 of Triticum timopheevii. NCBI lineage: Eukaryota > Viridiplantae > Streptophyta > Magnoliopsida > Poales > Poaceae > Triticum > Triticum timopheevii. The sequence continues at coordinate 597,661,020 of OY997266.1, read as the reverse complement.
ATGATCACAAGATCAAGATGGAGAAAATGTGGTTGAAGATTAGAAAGATTAGAAAATATGCCATTGATAGTGTGGCTTGGTATCATTATGCTATTGGATCAATTGTTACCTTAGTTGCGACCTTGATAGCATTTGTTGTTGCATTTAAATTCTTTAGCTAGAGAGTTATTTGTATGTTGCATTTAAGTGTTGTATGAACTTTATGTATGAACTTTATGTATGAACTTGTATTAATTTGGTCTATTTGGTGGTGTGTAATAAAGATGCGCCGGCAATGGATGTGCAATGACCGATGCTCTCCCTAGTTCATTGATGGCATGCATACTTTTCTGATTGCAGCTCAGGCAAACAAGCGGGCAGATGGTTTTATGCCTTGTCCATGTGCTGGCTGTAAGAATGGTCACAATTACTCCAACTCAAGAACCATTCACGTCCACCTGTTTGAGTCCGGTTTCATGCCCCACTATAATGTCTGGACCAAGCACGGAGAAAGGGGGGTTATGATGGAAGACAATGAAGAAGAAGAGGACGACGATAGCTATCCTGGCCATGGGTTCCCGGAATACGATGATACAACAATGGGGGAAGAAGCTAAGCCGGTCATGCGGGAAGAAGCTGAAGAAGAGGCATCAGATGAGCCCCCTGATGATCTAGGTCTGGCCATTGCCGATGCAAAGAGAAACTACGCAAGTGAAAAGGAGAGGAAGAAGTTGCAGTGCATGTTAGATGATCACAAGAAATTGTTGTACCCGAATTGCAAAGGTGACAAGAAAAAGCTGGGCACCACACTGGAATTGCTGCAATGGAAGGCAGAGAATGGTGTATCTGACAAGGGATTTGGAAAGTTGCTGGTAATGATAAAGAATATGCTTTCAAAGGACAACGAATTGCCCGAGAGTACATACGAAGCAAAGAAGGCTGTCTTCCCTCTAGGTTTAGAGGTGCAGAATATACATGCATGCCCTAATGACTACATCCCCTATCGCGGTGAGTACGAGGATTTGAGCGCGTGCCCGATATGCGGTGCATTCCGCTATAAGATCAGCAGCGATGACCCTAGTGATGTCGAGGGCGAGTGCCCCAGGAAGAAGATTCCTGCGAAGGTGATGTGGTATGCTCCTATTATACCACAGTTGAAATGTTTGTTCCAGAATAAAGAGCATGCCAAGGCGATGCGATGGCACGGAGAAGACCGTAAGAAAGACGGAAAGTTGAGAGTACCCGCTGACAGGTCGCAGTGGAGAAAAATCGAGAGAAAGTACAGGGAGGAGTTTGCAGGTGACCCAAGGAACATATGGTTTGGTCTAAGCGCAGATGGCATTAATCCTTTTGGGGAGCAGAGCAACAACCATAGCACATGGCATGTGACTCTATGGTTGTATAACCTTCCTCCTTGGTTGTGCATGAAGCGGAAGTTCATTATGATGTCAGTGCTCATCCAAGGCCCTAAGCAACCTAGCAATGACATTGATGTGTACCTAAGGCCATTAGTTGAAGAACTATTACAGCTATGGAATGGAAAAGGTGTACGTGCGTGGGATGAGCACAAACAGGAAGAATTTGACCTAAAGGCGTTGTTGTTCGTGACCATCAATGATTGGCATGCTCTCAGTAACCTTTCAGGATAGACAAACAAGGGATACCACGGATGCACGTACTGTTTGGATGATACCGATAGTATATATTTGGATAGTTGTAGGAAGAATGTGTACCTGGGACATCGTAGATTTCTTCCGAGCAGGCATCCCGTAAGAAAGAAAGGCAAGCATTTCAAAGGTGAGGCTGATCACCGGACGAAGCCTCGCCAGCGTACTGGTGCTGATGTACATGATATGGTCAAGGATTTGAAGGTAATCTTTGGAAAGGGTCCTGGCAGACAACCTGTTCCGAAGGACGCTAACGGACGCACACCCATGTGGAAGAAGAAATCTATATTTTGGGACCTGCCCTATTGGAAAGACCTAGAGGTCCGCTCGGCAATCGATGTGATGCACGTGACGAAGAATATTTGCTTGACCCTGCTTGGCTTCTTGGGCGTGTATGGGAAGACAAAAGATACACCGGAGGCACGGGAGGACTAGCAACGTATGCATGGAAAATACGACATACATCAGGGTCAAGCCAGCTACGGTCTTACCAAAGAAGAGAAGGAAATCTTCTTTGAATGCCTGCTCAGTATGAAGGTACCGTCTGGCTTCTTGTCGAATATAAAAGGAATAATAAATATGGCAGAGAAAAAGTTCCAGAATCTAAAGTCTCATGACTGCCACGTGATTATGACGCAACTACTTCGGGTTCCATTGAGGGGGCTTCTACCGAAAAACGTTCGGTTAGACATTGTGAAGCTATGTGCATTCCTCAATGCAATCTCTCAGAAGGTAATCGATCCAGAAATCATACCAAGGTTACAGAATGATTTGGTGCAATGTCTTGTCAGTTTCGAGTTGGTGTTCCCACCATCCTTCTTCAACATCATGACGCACGTCTTAGTTCACCTTTGCGAAGAGATTAATGTTTTGGGTCCTGTATTCTTACATAATATGTTCCCCTTTGAGAGGTTCATGGGAGTCTTGAAGAAATATGTTCATAACTGTGCTAGGCGAGAAGGAAGCATCTCGAAGGGCCATGAAAATGAGGAGGTCATTGAGTTTTGTATTGACTTTATTCCTGATCTTAAGCCGATTGGTGTTCCTGAATCGCGGCATAAGGGCAGACTGGATGGAAAAGGCACACTAGGAGGGGATCAAATAATATGTATGGACGGGCATTCTCTCACTGAAGCACACTACACAGTTCTATAGAATTCCGCCTTGGTGGCTCCGTATATGGAGGAACACAAGGATTTTCTACACTTAAAACACTCGAAGCAGTCTGACGACTGGATTACACGTGAACAAACAAGGACTTTCGCTGGTTGGTTGCAGACACGTGCCATGCATGATGGCGATATTGAAGATGACATGTACTTGCTGTCCCAGTTACCATCTTCGAATATAATGACTTTCAAAGGGTATGAGATAAATGGGAATACATTTTACACGATCGCCCAAGATAAGAAGAGCACCAACCAAAACAGTGGTGTCCGCTTTGATGCAACAACCAACACGGGAAAGGAAACATATTATGGTTACATAGAGGACATATGGGAACTTAACTATGGAGGTGGTTTGAAGGTCCCTTTGTTTCAGTGCAAATGGGTCAATATGGCATGAGGCGGGGTAACGGAAGACCCGCAGTACGGAATGACAGCAGTGGATCTCAACAATCTTGCGTATGCAGACAAACCATTTGTCCTAGCCAATGATGTGGCGCAAGTTTTCTATGTGAAAGACATGTCTACCAGGCCAAGAAAAAGAAAAGATAAGGAAGCGAATGGATCGTACGCTGAGCCAAAGCGCCACATAGTTCTTTCAGGGAAAAGAAACATCGTAGGAGTGGATGACAGAAGATTGTGAAAAGTTTGATGAAATTTCTCCATTCACAGTGAATATTGATCCGAGCATCCAGTTAAATGATAAAGATTGTCCATGGTTACGGCGCAAAGGGACACACGCGAAAAAAAGTGTGACACCCGAAGATCCCACACTGACATGTGATAGGCTTCACCGTCATCACTTTCTTCTGTAGTGACTTTCCATACGTATATATATGGAAAGTGCCGCTTCGAAAAAACCAGAGGGAATCTTTGTAATAGTTAGGGTACTTATGTGTTTTGGTATTTCAAACGCGAAGAAATTTTATGTGCAAAAACTGGATGCACTTCGTCTACAAATTAGTTGTCAAATAATTCAAATTTGAAAACTACTGGCACTAACAGAAAGTTTGTAATTTTTTGTAACTATAGAAAAAAATATTCAGAAATAAATAAATGACAATAAATAAAGTAGAAAAAAATTGAGACAAAAACTAAATTAAAAAATTAAACTATTCAAATTTGAAAACTACTGGCACTAACAGAAAGTTTGTAATTTTTTGTAACTATAGAAAAAATATTCAGAAATAAATAAATGAAAATAAATATAGTAGAAACGAAAAAAACTAAAATTTTGTTGAGACAAAAACTAAATGAAAAAAATTAAACTATTCAAATTTGAAAACTACTCGCACTAACAGAAAGTTTGTATCTTTTTGTACCTAAAGAAAAAATATTCAGAATTAAATAAATGAAAATAAATAAAGTAGAAAAGCCAAAAACTAAATTTTTTAGACAAAACTTAAAAAAAAAGCCCACCTACTGGGCCACAACGGCCTGCATACGATTAGAAACCCAACCTGTAGTTGGGCCAGGACGCAGGCCCGGTAGCCAGTAGGCCCAACAGGGGAGAGTAGAAGATGTAGGCCCAAAAGGCCTGCATTAGAGAGGAGCTCAATGCAGTGCACGTGTCAGGGCTTATAAACTGGCCTCGGCGCTCCTCGACTAGCGAGGTGGGACTAAACTTGCGCACTGCCTGGAGCCAGCGCACCCTCTTTCGTACCGAGTGGTGGCTCGAACCGGTACTAAAGGGGGGATCTTTAGTACCGGTTGTAGCCACCACTCGGGACTAAAGGGGGTGTGCTTCCCGCCGGTTCGCCTAGCCAAAACAGACTTTTAGTACCGGTTAGTGGCTCCAACCGGTACTAAAGGTAGTTTCTATATAACTATACAATTCAAAAAATTCGTCATTTTCCCTCTGCTTCTTCTCCTCTGCCCTGTCGCCGCTGCCCCTCGTCGCTGCCCCCGTCGCCGCCCCCGTCCAGCGCCGTCACCGCCCCCGTCCCGCGTCGTCGCCGTCCCTGTTGCGCTGTCGCCCTGTCCCGCGCCATCACCGTCTGGCCCCTCCCCTCGCCATCCTTGTCGCGCGCGACCTCACCTCGCCGTCGCCGTCGCCTGGACCTCGCCGTCGCCTCGACCTCGCCCGCGCGCGCTGTGAGCCCCTCCTGCACCCCTCCTCCCTCCAATCCACCGGGCCTCCGCCGTCCGCTCGCACACACACACACTCACACACACACACAAACACACACTACACGCGCACACACACACTCACACTACACATGCGAGCACACACACAATTTTTCTGTTTTTAGTTTTTAGTTTTTTCTGTTTTTCTGTTTTCCATACAAAATTTTAGATGAATTAATGAATTTGATTAGATTAATGTCAAATAGTATATAGAAATGTTAGAAATGTTATACAAATGTAATAGAAATGTTAGAAATTTTAGAAATGTTAGTTTTAGCTAGATGAATTAGATTAATGTCAAATAGTATATAGAAATGTTAGAAATGTTCTAGAAATGTTATAGATATGCCATAAATTTTAGAAATGTTAGTTTTGGCTAGATGAATTAGATTAATTTCAAATTTTTATAGAAATGTTATTTTTTAGTTTCTTATAATTTTAGTTATACAAATTTAGAATTTGCATATAAGAAATCACAATTCAATCATTTAAAAAATGTTACTTTTGCGGCGTATAGTATTTGTTCTCGACGATGCCCGGCCCGCATCCTCACCGTCGACCCATTCGCGACGACGTCCTGTTTCAGAGGACCCGCGTCCGGGACTGGGATCCGTCGGGCTGGCACTGGGAGGTGCTACCTTCAAGGGCTCGCCGCTTGGTGAGGAACCCGGGTCCCGTCGTCGACCCTGAGCTCCTTTGGAGGCGTTCCCGTGGGCCACTTTCGGTGTGAAGGGAGCCGGCCCCGCCGGAGGTGGTGCGTCATCGTGTCAAGGAGGAGGAGGAGCACGTCCATCGCTACATGGCTGCTATGGATGTCAGGTTCTCCAATACCTGGAACAGTCTTTGGGGAGATCACCGGAGCTATGATCCTGTGATGGTTCCTTCTCTTTGGGTGTCCACCGCCCGCACCTCAGGAACCGCGAGTGGCCTAGATTATTCTGTAGTATTTGATCTTTATTAGCTAGCTAGCTAGTGATGTATTTGATATATAATATTTGAGATGATGTATTCGAGATTATATATTATTCGAGATGATGCATATTATGTACTATGATTCAGGATTTCCTCTTATTGATTGATTGCATGCATGCAGATTGTAATTTCAATACTAAATTGTTTTATATTTCTTCTGGATTTGTTAAATAAAAGCTATGGCGGACAATACTGGCAAAGAGGGAGAAGATGCCCTGTTCGAGATCATATGCTCCCCTTGCTCGCCAGATAATCGAAATGGAGAAGATGATGGCTCCCAATATCTGAACAATACCGGGGAGGGTGATGATATGATATTCGATCGCGACTACCGAATTGATGAAGTCATGGATTATGATGGCGAAGAAATTAATGATTATGATGGCGAAGAAATTAATGATTATGATGGCGAAGAAAATGTTGATCTTGATATAAAAGAGACCGGCGAGGTATATTTATATAAGCAGGCATCTGGTGATCATCACATGTTTTAAATGATTTGAAGATACATTAACGAATCGATCTTTCTTCTTTTCAGCCCTCCGGATCGAGCAAATCTTCCACAGGCAGAGTAGTGCGAGGCCCGGGAAAAAGGTTGAAGGACGGTGTAAAGTACAACATCGAGGCCATCAAAGCTAATGGCGAACCAATAGCGCCTAAGAACATTGCGAACAAGTTCGTTTGTTGGTGCGGAGTTCTTGTGAAGGACAAACTCCCGATCTCCCTTCAAGGATGGAAAGAGCCATCAAAGCCCCGTCCAGATATTACTTTTGTCAATGAGAGAGCAAAAAAAGAACTTTGGGAAGATCTCATGGAACATTTCACCCTACCAGATCATTTCACAGCTGCAGATGTCCAAAAAGTCAAGGACGCTGCTCTTAGGAAGATGGCAATTGCATTCAACAACCACAAGAAAACTGTATGGAGTAAATACGTCAAAGCAGGAAAGAAGACTCCAGAATTCAAGGGAACACTTGAGAACCAAAGAGAACACTGGGATGATTTCATGAAATTAAAGGAATCAGAATTATCTAAGGAACGGTCCAAAAAAAACAAGGCCAATGCCGCAAAAAAGGAGCAATTCCATAGGCTGGGGCCAGGTGGCTACGCGTTGGCAATGCCTAAGTGGGATAAGTCTGAGCAGGAGATGCGGGCTGCATAGGTCACTCCAGTTACATTGAGCTGGCCGCTCAGGTGCAGAACTTGGTTCTATGCGCATGGGGGGCGTTGGACCCAAAGACAGGCCTGGTTTCGAAGAAGGCATCTCTTAAAGGAGCCGATGTTAAGATAGCTAAAGCAATACAAAAAGCTCTAGAGGGGGTGTTCACGCCCAACATAGAGAACGACGAGCTCACGCGCGCCCTGTGAAATCCTGAACACCCGGGAAGAACATGAGGCAAGGGCGTTATTCCGTGGTATGAGGGATTTTATGACTAGAACACCGTCTAAAGAAGCCATGCGAGAAGGAAGATTGAGGAGGAGAAGAAGAAGAAGCTGGAGGACGAGCAAAGGAAGAAGGAAGCAGAACGACTTCAAGGCCTAGAATCAGCTCACTTGGAGTTGGCACTCAAATTGCAGAGGCAGCAGCAGCAGATCGACTCGCTTAGCCAGGAAAGGGGGTCTCAGTAGTGGCCACAGCTAGCGGATGATCCAACATTGGATAGCACCGTCCCATCCATGCCAAGAAGCAGCGTGGGTTCCGCCCCGGGCAATGCACTGCTGGATACATACCCTATGGATGACATCATGGAGAACACTAACTGTGAGCTACACTTCAAAGTAAAGAACATATCCGTGAAGGCGGAGGACGTCGTTGCTTTTACAAATCCCCTCGGAGCAACCTACCATTGCAGAGCGATTCCAGAAGGCTATGCTCGTGTCCTGGTTGATGAGGTGGTGGACCTATATTCGGGGCTAGCGCTTGACATTCCTGGAGGTGATGAGGAGCGCACACTGGGAGAGGCCATGCATCGTATCATCCTATGGAGAAAGGATTGCATCATCTTTCAAAGGCCACAGACACCGCGTCAGCTAGATCTTGAAATTCCAGGATGTGACGAGGAGCAGACGATTCACGCTCCTCCTAGTCCGGCACAGCTTCAGGCCACTCCTCCTGCTTCAACCCAGCCAACGCGTGAGGCAACTACTCCTGCTTCAACTCAGCCAACGCGTGAGGCCACTCCTCCTGCTTCAATTTAGCCAACGTGTGAGGCCACTCCTCCTGCTTCAACTCAGCCAACGCTTGAGGCCACTCCTCCTCCTCCAAGTCCACCAACGCGTGCCACTCCTCCTCCAAGTCCGACACTGCGTCAGCCATCTCCGTTGCCTCAGCAATCGCGGAAGAGATCCGCCGCAGCTATGGTACGTAGTGCTACAAGTCGAGGCAGTACATGAGGTACAGGCGGAGGCAAGCGATTTCAATATGGTCCAAAAAGCCTCGCGCCTCTTCCCCAGAGGCCTTATGACATGACCAAGGAGAAAAACGAAGCCATAGTGAAGGCCCAAGTGGAGGTCCATTTCGCACCAAAACTGCCACCACCGCCAAGGGAGAAAGTGCCCGAGGAGACGATTTACCAATTTATTCGTATGGCGCAACCACCAGCTCCCAAGCCTATTGACTCAGACTATGAGTGCCAAATCAGGAAGGCACATCGAGCACGACAACAGAAGGGGTCGATCTCGAGCTCGAGCCAAGCAGCTGGTAAAAAATGCGGGAAAATCGTACCCAGCTAGGAGAACAGGCGGCGCAATTGATCCACCCACTTGTTGTACCAACACATGAGAGTACCGGCGCCGGTCTGGAAATAACCGACGAGCATAGATGGCAGGCTGAAATTCTTGGTATCACTGTTGGACAACTCCTCAAGATTGAGCTCATGCCTAAGCTTAAAGAGAAGGACATAAAATGTAAATATATCCACGGCCAACCTTTGGTAAGGCCTGAGGAGATCAAGAACCTCCCAACGAGAATGTATCAATTGCATGATTGGTACATGAAAATTACCAAGAGTAGCAATCGAGAGGGCCTTCATGGTGAAATTTGAGGAAGAGTATTACTTCCAGGAGCTAGCTCTGTCCATTGAGTATTCAGAACTATATCAATTATTCTAGCAAGATGCACTCGACAAATCCATCATCAGTTTGTATTGTCTGTAAGTGACTTCTTTCTGTAAATCAAGTCTCAAGCTAGTTGTAGTGCTCATTGATCGATCATTACCTGTAATTCTCCTCACTATATTCTTTTCTGTGGTATTATGTAGGATGAAGATGTATGAAATGAAAAAAGATGGACGCTATGGCATTGGGTTCATTGACCCAAATTCCATTAATGAAGAAACATGGACATATGCATGGTATCAAAAAGTAGAGAAAAACATGCTAGAGTTCTTGAAGCACCTCAATACCAATGATAATATACTACTTCCTTACAACTACACGTGAGTCACACTGTCTTGTACTACAAATTCTGCTTTTACTTACTAGCTAGCTAGATGTTAATAATTAATTGTATAGGGGTTTAGGGTAGTTGATGAGTGTTATGCACATGCCCGCTTAATTAAGACATGCAAACGTGTGTGCATGCAGTTACCATTGGATCTTGTTAGTCAATAAAGTTGACGAAGGAACAGTTGAAGTACTGGACTCACTACTTAAAGATAAGAGAGACTACACAACCGTGAAGGGGATAGTCGACAGGTAATTTCAAACATTATTAACTATATGTCAGCCTCTTTAGTTCGTCATTTCCTGATATCAACTATTTAATAACTCGTTTATTTTATATATATATATATATATATATATATATATATATATATATATATATATATATATATATATATATATAATCGGTTCTACGAGAAATTCTATTTATATATATGCATAACGTGTACAATATGTAGTATCATAAAATACCAGCAAACGAAAAAGAACTAAATGGAAAATACAAAACTAAAGGAAAAATAAATAATAAAACCAAAACAGCCCAAACATTTAGTACCGGTTGGTGTTACCAACCGGTACTAAAGGTCTCCCGCCACCCGGCCACGGCTCGTGCCACATGGTTGCCCTTTAGTGGCGATTTGTGCCAAACCGGTACTAAAGGGGGCGGGGACCTTTAGTCCCCACCCTATATTGCCGGTTGCAGAACCGGCACTAAATCCCTTACGAACCGGGGCTATAGCCCGGTTCTGCACTAGTGGTAGTCGCCGGTGGTGGGGGTGCACATCACCACCATTACAACACAACTCTTGTTGCGGGATTTTTTTTGGACGGCAACGGCAAGCCGACCTGGTGCAACATGTTGGTGTTGTGCGATGCAAGCACTGTCATTTGCGATCTCCAAGACACCAGGGGCGACCTGTTCTCTTGCCACCTCTCCTCCAATGCTACTGCATGTATGTGTAACCACGTCAAGCTACAATACACGAGACAATTCCATCTATCTTGTTGGTTTCAAATCCTTTCTCTCGCCATGACAAACCCCGACTTCGAGTCTCTTGCTACCTCCCGCACTACCGACGTTCAACCTCGCGCTCGGGCCACTGATGATCTGCCTTCCTCCGGCGGCCTACCTCTTGCGACCGTCACACCCACCCTCACTCTCCCAGCCCCTCTAGTGCCTGCACCTGCCGCTACCACTGGCTCTTCCTCCATTAGCATGGGTTCAATATCGACGGCTTCCTCGACTTCAAGCTAGCTCTAGATGGCTCCAACTTCATCTGTTGGTGCAACACCCTCCTATTGGCCCGCTTCAACATGGAGAACTGAAGGAAATATGCCCTAGAGGCAATAATAAAGTTGTTATTTATATTGCCTTATATCATGATAAATGTTTATTATTCATGCTAGAATTGTATTAACCGGAAACTTAGTACATGTGTGAATACATAGACAAAACATCGTGTCCCTAATATGCCTCTTCTAGACTAGCTCGTTAATCAACGATGGTTATGTTTCCTAACCATAGACATGTGTTGTCATTTGATGAACAGGATCACATCATTACGGGAATGATGTGATGGACAAGACCCATCCGTTAGCTCAGCATTATGATCGCTACAGTTTGATTGCTACTACTTTCTTCATGACTTATACATGTTCCTCAGACTATGAGATTATGCAACTCCGGAATACCGGAGGAACACCTTGTATGCTATCAAACATCACAACCTAACTGGGTGATTATAAAGATGCTCTACATGTGTCTCCGAAGGTGTTTGTTGGGTTGTAATAGATTGAGATTAAGATTTGTCACTCCGTGTATCGGAGAGGTATCTCTGGGCCCTCTCGGTAATGCTCATCACTATAAGCCTTGCAAGCAATGTGACTAATGAGTTAGTTGCGGTATGAAGCATTACAGAACGACTAAAAAGACTTGCCGGTAACGAGTTGAACTAGGTATGATGATACCAACGATCCAATCTCGGGCAATTAACATACCGATGACAAAGGGAACAACGTCTGTTGTTATGCGGTTTGACGAATAAAGATCTTCGTAGAATATGTAGGACCAATATGAGCATCCATGTTCCGCTATTGGTTATTGATCAGAGATGTGTCTCGATCATGTCTACATAGTTCTCGAACCCATAGGGTCCGCACGCTTAATGTTCGATGACAATTTGTACTATGAGTTATGTGTTTTTGATGACCGAAGTTTGTTCTTAGTCCTGGATGATATCACGGACGTGACAAGAAGTCTTGAAATGGTCGAGACAAAAAGATTGATATATTGTAAGTTTATGTTCGGACACCGAAAAGGTTTCGAAAAGGTTCAGACATTTTTCGGAGTACTGGGAGGTTACCGGAACCCCCCGGAAGAAGTAGTGGGCCTTAATGGGCTTTAGTGGAAACGAGAGGAGGTACGCAGGGTGGCCACGCCCCGCCCCTATGGTAGGTCCGAATTGGACTAGGAGGCGGCGGTGCCCACCTCCTTCCTTCTCCCTCTCCTACTCCTCCCCTCTCTCCCCCTCTTGGAAAGGAAGGGGACTCTAGCTAGGATTGGGAATCCGAGTTGGACTCCCCATGGCGCACGTCCCTCCTGGCCGTCGGCCACCTCCCTCCCTTCTTTATATACGGGGGCAGGGGGACACCCCAAGGCACACCAGTTATTCTCTTAGCCGTGTGCGGTGCCCCCTCCACAGTTTAACACCTCAGTCCTATCATCGTAGTGCTTAGGCGAAGCCGTGCGCTGGTAACATCATCAACACCATCACCACTCTATCGTGCTGACGGAACTCTCCCTCGACCCTCTACTGGATCAAGAGCTCGAGGGACATCATCATGCTGAACGTGTGCTGAACACGGAGGTGCTGTACGTTCAGTACTTGGATCGGTTGGACGGTGAAGACGTTCAACTACATCAACTGTATTACTAAAGCTTCCGCTTTCAGTATACGAGGGTACATGGACACACTCCCCCGTCTCGTTGCTATGCATCATCTAGATAGATATTGCGTGATCGTAGGAATTTTTTTTAATTACTACGTTCCCCAACAGTGGCATCCGAGCCAGGTCTATGCATAGATGTTTTATGCACGAGTAGAACACAAAGAGTTGTGGGCGATAATAGTCATACTACTTACCACCAACGCCTTACTTTGATTCAGCAGTATTGTTGGATGAAGCGGCCCGGACCGACATTACATAACCGCGTTCATGAGACTGGTTCTACCGATGTGCTTTTGCACATAGGTGGTTGGCGGGTGTCTGTTTCTCCAACTTTAGTTGAATCGAGTTTGACTATGGACGGTCCTTGTTGAAGGTTAAAACAAGACACTTGACGAAAAATCATTGTGGTTTTGATACGTCGGTAAGAACGGTTCTTGCTAGAAGCCCGTAGCAGCCACGTAAAACTTGCAACAACAAAGTAGACGACGTCTAACTTGTTTTCGCAGGGCTTGTTGTGATGTGATATGTTCAATACATGACGTGATATAAATTGTTGTATGAGATGATAATGTTTTATAACAAAGTTACCGGCAACTGGCAGGAGTCATATGGTTGTCGCTTTATTGTATGAAATGCAATCGCCATGTAATTGCTTTACATTATCACTAAGAAGTAGCGATAGTCGTAGTAGCAATAGTTGGCGAGACGATAATGATGCTACGATGGAGATCAAGGTGTCAAGCCGGTGTCGATGGAGATCATGACGATGCTATGGTGATGGAGATCATGAGCACCAACATGATGATGGCCATATCATGTCACATATTTTGATTGCATGTGATGTTTATCTTTTATGCATCTTATTTTGCTTAGTACGGCGGTAGAATTATAAGATGATCCCTTACTAGATTTCAAGGTGTAGGTGTTCTCTCTCAGTATGCACCATTGCTATAGTTCGTCGTGCCTAGACACCACGTGATGATCGGTGGTGATAAGCTCTACGTTCACATACAACGGGTGCAAGCCAGTTTTGCACGTGCAGAATACTCGGGTTAAACTTGACGAGCCAAGCATATGCAGATACGGCCTCGGAACACTGAGACCGAAAGGTCGAACGTGAATCATATAGTAGATATGATCAACATAGTGATGTTCACCATTGAAAACTACTCCGTCTCACGTGATGATCGGACATGGTTTAGTTGATTTGGATCACGTGATCATTTAGATGACTAGAGGGATGTCTCTCTAAGTGGGAGTTCTTGAGTAATATGATTAATTGAACTTTAATTTATCATGAACTTAGTCCTAATAGTTTTTGCATGTCTATGTTGTTGTAGATCAATGGCTCGTGCTACCATTCCCTTGAATTTTAATGCGTTCCTAGAGAAAGCTAAGTTGAAAGATGATGGTAGCAATTACACGGACTGGGTCTGTAATTTGAGGATTATCCTCATTGCTGCACAGAAGAATTACGTCCTGGAAGCACCGCTAGGTGTACCACCTGCGCCAGCAATTATAGACATTGTGAATGCCTGGCAGACGCGTGTTGATGACTACTCGATAGTTCAGTGTGCCATGCTTTACGGCTTAGAATCGGGACTTCAAAGACGTTTTGAACGTCATGGAGCATATGAGATGTTCTAAGAATTGAAGCAAATATTTCAAGAAAATGAACGAGTTGAGAGATATGAAGTCTCCAACAAGTTTTATAGCTGCAAAATGGAGGAGAATAGTTATGTCAGTGAACACATACTCAGAATGCCGGGGGTACCATAACCACTTGACTCAGTTGGGAGTTAATCTTACTGATGATAGTGTAATTGACAGAGTTCTTCAATCACTGCCACCAAGCTATAAAGGCTTTGTGATGAACTATAATATGCAAGGGATGACGAAAACGATTTCCGAGCTCTTCGCAATGCTAAAGGCTGCGGAGGTAGAAATCAAGAAGGAGCATCAAGTGTTGATGGTCAACAAGACCACTAGTTTCAAGAAAAAGGGTAAAGGGAAGAAGGGGAACTTCAAGAAGAATAGCAAGCAAGTTGCTACTCCCAGGAGGAAGCCCAAGTCTGGACCTAAGCCTGAAACTGAGTGCTTCTACTGAAAAGGGACTGGTCATTGGAAGCGGAACTGCCCCAAGTATTTGGCGGATAAGAAGAATGTCAAAGTGAAAGGTATATTTGATATGCATGTTATTGATGTGTACCTTACTAATTCTCGTAGTAGTGCCTGGGTATTTGATATTGGTTTTCTTTCTCATATTTGCAACTCGAAACAGGGGCTACGAAATAAACGAAGATTGGCTAAGGACGAGGTGACGATGCGCGTCAGAAATGGTTCTAAGGTCGATGTGATCACCGTCGGCACAATACCTCTACATCTACCTTCGGGATTAGTTTTAGACCAGAATAATTGTTATTTGGTGCCAGCGTTGAGCATGAACATTATATCTAGATCTGGTTTGATGCGAGACGATTATTCATTTAAATCAGAGAATAATGGTTATTCTATTTATATGAGTAATATCTTTTATGGTCATGCACCCTTGTTGAGTGGTCTATTTTTTTTGAATCTCGATCGTGGTAATACACATGTTCATAATATTGAAGCCAAAAGATGCAAAGTTGATAACGATAGTGTAACTTATTTGTGGCACTGCTGTTTAGGTCATATTGGTGTAAAGCACATGAAGAAACTCCATGCTGATGGGCTTTTGGAATCACTTGATTATGAATCACTTGGTGCTTCCGAACCATGCCTCATGGGCAAGATGACTAAAACTCCGTTCTCCGGAATAATGGAAAGAGCTACTGACTTATTGGAAATAATACATACTAATGTATACGGACCAATGAGTGATGAGGCTCGTGGCGGGTATCGTTATTTTCTTACCTTCACAGATGATTTGAGCAGATATGGGTATATCTACTTAATGAAACATGAGTCTGAAACGTTTGAAAAGTTTAAAGAATTTCAGAGTGAACTGGAAAATCATCATAATAATAAAATAAAGTTTTTATGATCTGATTGTGGACGCGAATATTTGAGTTACGAGTTTGGTCTTCATTTAAAACAATGTGGAATAGTTTCGCAACTCATGCCACCTAGAATACCACAGCTAATGGTGTGTCTGAACGTCATAACCATAGTTTATTGGATATGGTGTGATCTATGATGTCTCTTACTGATTTACCGCTATCGTTTTGGGGTTATGCTTTAGAGACGACAACATTCACTTTAAATAGGGCACCGTCGAAATCCGTTGAGACGACGCCATATGAACTGTGGTTTGGCAAGAAACCAAAGTCGTCGTTTCTTAAATTTGGGGCTTTGATGCTTATTAGAAAAAGCTTCAACCTGATAAGCTCGAACCCAAATCGGATAAGTGCGTCTTCATAGGATACCCAAAGGAAATTTTTGGGTACACCTTGTATCACAAATCCAAAGGCAAGATATTCGTTGCTAAGAATGGATCCTTTCTAGAGAAGGAGTTTCTCTCGAAAGAAGTGAGTGGGAGGAAAGTAGAACTTGATGAGGTAATTTTACCTTCTCCCGAATTGGAAAGTAGTTCATCACAGAAATCAATTCAAGTGATTCCTACACCAATTAGTGAGGAAGCTGATGATGATGATCATGAAACTTCAGATCAAGTTACTATCAAACCTTGTAGGTCTTATAGAGTACGGTCCACACCGTAGTGGTACGGTAAACCTATTCTGGAAGTCATGTTACTAGACCATGATGAACCTACGAACTATGAGGAAGCGATGATGAGCCTAGATTCCATGAAATGGTTAAGGCCATGAAATCTGAGATGGGATCCATGTATTGGAACAAAGTGTGGACTTTGGTGGACTTGCCCAATGATCGGCAAGCCATAGAAAATAAATCTATCTTCAAGAAGAAGACTAACACTGACGGTAATGTTACTGTCTACAAAGCTCGACTTGTTGCGAAAGGTTTTCGACAAGTTCATGGAATTGACTACGATGAGACTTTCTCACCCATAGCGATGCTTAAATCTGTCTGAATCATGTTAGCAATTGCCGCATTTTAAGATTATGAAATTTGGCAGATGGATGTCAAAACTGCATTCCTTAATGGTTTTCTTTAGGAAGAGTTGTATATGATGCAACCAGAAGGTTTTGTCGATCCAAAGGGTGCTAACAAAGTGTGCAAGCTCCAGCGATCCATTTATGGACTAGTGCAAGCCTCTCGGAGTTGGAATTTGATAGTGTGATCAAAGCATATGGTTTTATACAAACTTTTGGAGAAGCCTGTATTTACAAGAAAGTGGGTGGGAGCTCTGTAGCATTTCTAATATTATATGTGGATGACATATTGTTGATTGGAAATGATACCGAATTTCTGTATAGCATAAAAGGATACTTGAATAAGAGTTTTTCAATGAAAGATCTCGGTGAAGCTGCTTACATATTGGGCATCAAGATCTATAGAGATAGATCAAGACGCTTAATTGGAATTTCACAAAGCACATACCTTGATAAAGTTTTGAAGAAAATTCAAAATGGATCAGTCAAAGAAAGTGTTCTTGCCTGTGTTACAAGGTGTGAAATTGAGTCAGACTCAATGCCCGACCACTGCAAAAGATAGATAGAAACTGAAAGTCATTCCCTATACTTCAGGCATAGGTTCTATCATTTATGCAATGCTGGGTACCAGACCTGATGTGTGCCTTTCTATAAGTATAGCAGGGAGGTAGCAAAGTAATCTAAGAGTGGAGCACTGGACAGCGGTCAAGAAGATCATGAAATACCTGAAAAGGACTAAGGATATGTTTCTCTTTTATGTAGGTGACAAAGAGCTCGTCGTAAATGGTTACGTTGATGCAAGCTTTGACACTGATCCGGACGACTCTAAGTCGAAATCCGGATACGTATTTATATTGAATGGTGGAGCTATCCGTTGGTGCAGTTCCAAGAAGAGCGTCGTGGCAAGATCTACGTGTGAAGCGGAGTACATAGTTGCTTCGGAAGCAGCAAATGAAGGACTCTGGATAAGGAGTTCATATCCGATCTAGGTGTTATACCTAGTGCATCGGGTCCAATGAAAACCTTTTGTGACAATACTGGTGCAATTGCCTTGGCATAGGAATCCAGATTTCACAAGAGAACCAAACACATCAAGAGACGCTTCAATTCCATCTGTCATCAAGTGTCAGTGGGAGACATAGAGATTTGCAAGATACATACAGATTTGAATGTTGCAGACCCGTTGACTAAGCCTCTTCCACGAGAAAAACATGATCAACACCAAGATTCCATGGGTGTTGGAATCATTACTGTGTAATCTAGATTATTGACTCTAGTACAAGTGGGAGACTGAAGGAAATATGCCCTAGAGGCAATCATAAAGTTGTTATTTATATTTCCGTATATCATGATAAATGTTTATTATTCATGCTAGAATTGTATTAACTGGACACTTAGTACATGTGTGAATACATAGACAAAACATAGTGTCCCTAGTATACCTCTACTAGACTAGCTCGTTAATCAAAGATGGTTATGTTTCCTAACCATAGACATGTGTTGTCATTTGATGAACGGGATCACATCATTAGGAGAGTGATGTGATGGACAAGACCCATCCGTTAGCTCAGCATTATGATCGTTACAGTTTCATTGCTACTGCTTTCTTCATGACTTATACATGTTCCTCAGACTATAACATTATGCAACTCCCGAATACCGGAGGAACAGTTGTTATGCGGTTTGACCGATAAAGATCTTCATATAATATGTAGGAGCCAATATGAGCATCCACGTTCTGCTATTTTTTATTGATCGGAGATGTGTCTCGATCATGTCTACATAGTTCTTGAACCCGTAGGGTCCGCACGCTTAATGTTCGATGACGATTTGTATTATGAGTTATGTGTTTTTGATGACCGAAGTTTGTTCGGAGTACCGGATGAGATCACGTACGTGATGAGGAGTCTCGAAATGGTCGAGACATAAAGATTGATATATTGGAAGTTTATGTTCGGACACCGGAAAGGTTTCGGAAAGGTTCGGGCATTCTTCGGAGTACCGGGAGGTTACGGAACCCCCCCCCCCCCCCCGGGAGAGGTAGTGGGCCTTAATGGGTTTTAGTGGAAAGGAGAGGAGGGTCGCAGGGTTGCCCCCCCCCCCCCCCTTCTGCCCCATGACAGGTCCAAATTTTACTAGGAGGGGTCTGCGCCCACCTCTTTCCTTCTCCCTCTCCTACTCCTTCCCTCTCTCCCTGTCTTGGAAAGGAAGGGGACTCCAACTAGGATTGGGAATCCTAGTTGGACTCCCCATGGCACGCGCCCCTCCTGGCCGCTAGCCTCCTCCCTCCCTCCTTTATATACGGGGGCAGGGGGGCACCCCAAGGCACAACAGTTATTCTCTCAGCCGTGTGAGGTGCCCCCCTCCATAGGTTTACACCTCAGTCTTATCGTCGTAGTGCTTAGGCGCAGCCATGCGCCAGTAACATCATCAACACCTTCTCCACGTCGTCGTGCTGACGGAACTCCCCCTCGACCCTCTACTGGATGAAGAGCTCGAGGGACCTCATCATGCTGAACGGGTGTTGAACACGGAGGTGACGTACATTCGGTACTTGGATCGGTTGGATCGTGAAGACGTTTGACTGCATCAACCGCGTTACTAAACGCTTCCGCTTTCGTTCTATGAGGGTACGTGGACACACTCTTCCGTCTCGTTGCTATGCATCTCCTAGATAGATCTTGCATGATCGTAGGAATTTTTTTGAATTACTACGTTCCCCAACAACAACCACGTCCAGGATGGTGCCGCTCATCGCCTCTCTGATAAGGTGTGACGTGATGATGATAATACTATTGTTCTCTCATTTTTCGCCACCATCGTTGGGGAGGTCCTCGACATTGTCGCCCCCATCAGAGCCATCACGTATTGGTAGAGGTTGCACGAATACTTCTTCGACAACGAAGCCAAGCACAGGATGGACCTCGGCCAAGAGTTCCTCTTGAGGGTCCGCGACGAGCTCTCTGTCAACGACTACTGCCGTTGACTTCAAGGTATCGCTGCTGCCCTAGCTGACGTCCGGGAGTTGGTCAGCAATCACACCCTTACTCTATAGATTGTCAAGACTCTAGGGGCGACCTATTCTCTCGCCACTTCTCCTCCAACGCTTCCATGTAGGCATTGGCAGATCTAGGGGCTTTCCATGTCTATGAATGTGTAACTACAACAAGGGATAATACACTGGACAATTCCATATTTCTTCTCTATCAGCTGGCAGTGGCTCCGACAAGCTGGAGGATGCTACAGGTTGTCTCATGCCAGTGTAGAGTGGCAGCGGCCAGATCTACAGCACAACATGGGCGGCCGCCCGATGGATGCTACTCCCTGTGTCACGGTTTACTCGACGCACATGAGCAAACAATGGTTGATAATATAGTTTTATTTTAAGTCATGCATTTAATTTAGAGATGACATAAAAATCTACCATGAGTCATCTCTTAGAGCATCTCCAGCTGTTCGTCCTGGGGGCGAGCCGGCGGTAGATCGCCCCCGGGGTTCGGTTCGCTCCCAGTCGCAGGCCCACGGTCGCTGCCGGTTTGGCGAAGTTTGTTTTAATTTTTTTAGCAAACTCGGCGACTTTTGCATGAACTCGGCCATCTTTCGTCAAAATTTGTACAAAACTTAAAAACATACATGAACTAACTTAAAAACGAACTAAAAAGCCTAGCCGCTGCCGCCACCGTCGCCGCCGCCATTGCCTACATGCCGAGAAGCTTGTAGAAGCGGGTGTAGTCGCCGCCGCCGCCGTCGTCGTCGTCGCATCATCGATGGTGCGGAGGGCTGGAGAGTCGGAGCCCGGCGACGAGGACGACCCGGCTCCATTCGCCTTGGCATCCAGGAACTGCCGTGGCGGCAAGAGAAGGAGGACCGCGTCGGGTTACTCTAGCCGCGGCACATTGCCGGCCTCGATGTGGTCGAGGACGGTGTCGAGTGTACGTCCAGGGACGCCCCACCACTCGCACCGACCTCCAGAGTTGAGGCGGCTGCGGGGGATGACGCCGTTGACGGAGGCAATCTGCTCCTCGCGGCGGTGCTCGAAGTACATCGTCCACATCGTTTCGCTGTCGGGCACGTACCTCGGCTCGTTCCGCTGCTCCTCCGTCAGCGAGGAGTGGATGCGGGCGATCTCCGCCCACCGTGCTGCCCCTTCTGGCACTGGTGGCACCGGGACACTGATACATCTCCAACGTATCTACTTTTCCGAACACTTTTGCCCTTGTTTTGGACTCTAACTTGCATGATTTGAATGAAACTAACCCGGACTAACGTTGTTTTCAGCAGAACTGCCATGGTGTTATTTTTGTGCAGAAACAAAAGTTCTCGGAATGACCTGAAAATCCACGGAGATAACTTTTGGAATATATACAAAATACTTGCAAAAGATGAAGGCCAGGGGGCCCACACCATGTCCATGAGGGTGGGGGGGCGCCCCCCCCCCCCCCTATAGGGCGCGCCCCCCTGTCTCATGGGCCCCATGCTGCTCCACCGACCTCAACTCCAACTCCATATATTCTGTTTCGTGGAGAAAAAAAATCAGAGAGGAAGTTTCATCGCGTTTTACGATACGGAGCCGCCGCCAAGCTCTAAAACTTCCCGGGAGGGCTGATCTGGAGTCCGTTCGGGGCTCCGGGGAGGGGGATTCGTCGTCGTCGTCATCATCAACCATCCTTCATCACCAATTTCATGATGCTCATCGTTGTGCATGAGTAACTCCATCGTAGGCTTGCTGGACGGTGATGGGTTGGATGAGATTTACCATGTAATCAAGTTTGTTTTGTTAGGGTTTGATCCCTAGTATCCACTATGTTCTGAGATTGATGTTGCTATGACTTTGCTATGCTTAATGCTTGTCACTAGGGTCCGATTGCCATGATTTCAGGTCTGAACCTATTATGTTTTCATGAATATATCTGAGTTCTTGATCCTATCTTGCAAGTCTATAGTCACCTATTATGTGTTATGATCCGACAACCCCGAAGTGACAATAATCGGGATACTTCTCGGGAAGATCGTAGTTTGAGGAGTTCATGTATTCACTATGTGCTAATGCTTTGGTCCGGTTCTCTATTAAAAGGAGGCCTTAATATCCCTTAGTTTCCACTAGGACCCCGCTGCCACGGGAGGGTAGGACAAAAGATGTCATGCAAGTTCTTTTCCATAAGCATGTGTGACTATATTCAGAATACATGCCTACATTACATTGATGAATTGGAGCTAGTTCTGTGTCACCCTATGTTATAGCTATTACATGAGGCATCGCATCCGACATAATTATCCATCACTGATCCATTGCCTACGAGCTTTTCATATATTGTGCTTCGCTTATTTAGTTTCCGTTGCTACTGTTACAATCACCACAATATCGCTATCTTTACTTTTGCCACTGTTATCGTTACTATCATACTACTTTGCTACTAAATACCTTGCTGCAGATACTAAGTTATCTAGGTGTGGTTGATTGACAACTCAACTGCTAATACTTAAGAATATTCTTTGTCTCCCCTTGTGTTGAATCAATAAATTTGGGTTGAATACTCTACCCTCGAAAGTTGTTGCGATCCCCTACACTTGTGGGTCATCAAGAATAATTGCTGGCGCCATTGTCGGGGAGCATAGCTCTATTCTTTGAGTCACTTGGGATTTATATCTGCTGAGCACTATGAAGAACTTGAAAGATCAAAGAACTAAAATTTATCCCTCAACTACGAGGGGAGGTAAGGAACTGCCATCTAGCTCTGCACTAGATTCTCCTTCTGTTATGAGTAAGCTTGCGACACCTAAACCTGCTACTGCTAAGAATTTTGATATGTCGCATGTTATTGATGATGCCACTTCTACTATGCATGATACTTATGATAAAACTACTTCTATGCTTGATACTACGGTGCCGTTAGGTGAATTTCTTGATGAACAACTTACTAGGGCTAGGGAGAATGAAATTATTGAAAATGAAAGCGATGATGAAGGTTCTACCCCTAATTATGAATTGCCTGTTGTTCCCAAGGGTTATGTTATGGATGAAGAAACTGCTAGAGATTTTCTTGCTTGCAACGATAGATCAGATCTTAAGAAACTACTAGCTAAGCTGAAACAAAAGACTCTGAATCCTAGAATGAAACATGACCCTGCTTGTGCCACTTCCCCTATCTTTGTTGCTGATAATGATTATGAATTCTCTGTTGATCCTGAGATTATTACTTTAGTTGAATCCGATCCTATCTATGGCACTGAATCTGAAACTGTAGTGGCACATCTTACCAAGTTAAATGATATAGCCACCCTGTTTACTAATCATGAGAAGTCTCGCTATTATTATATCCTTAAGATATTTCCGTTCTCATTAAAGGGTGATGCCAAAACTTGGTTTAATTCCCTTGATCCTAGTTGTGTGCGTAGTCCCCAGGATATAATTTATTACTTCTCTGCTAAATATTTCCCTGCTCATAAGAAACAAGCTGCCTTGCGTGAAATATATAATTTTGTGCAAATCGAAGGAGAGAGTCTCCCACAACCTTGGGGGAGGCTTCTCCGATTACTTAATGCTTTGCCTGAGCATCCTCTTAAGAAAAATGAAATACTTGATATCTTCTATAATGGACTAACTGATGCTTGCAAGGACCACTTGGATAGTTGTGATGGTTGTGTTTTCAGGCAAAGAACAGTCGACCAAGCTGAATTGTTCTTGAATAATATGTTGACAAATGAAAATAATTGGACTCTTCCTGAGACAATTCTAGAACCAATTGAGCCAACTCCTGAGCCAATTCCTGTCACGACCGACTTTTTCAATAAATAAATATTGAGAAAATCGATCTTTAAATCCCAGTATAGGAAATGTCATCCTTTCTGGTAGACAAATGCTTGATAAACAGAGAACCAGTAGCATTTAATATATTACAGGGTTGAGCTGAGGCTGCTCAACAATTTATTACAAACTTGCCAATATCTCACATAAGGGCGGTCATGACACAGGGATGTGGTGGCATGCTACTAGCTCGAGGTAAAAAGTGGTGGATAACTTGACTCCTAACTGGCAGCTCATCGAGCGTCGAGGTGAGGCTCGATGAATTTATTTCTAGGTTGCGGAAGCGGATAATACAATGACCAAATAGGATCGCACGTGACTGACTAGGACTCCTCTAGGCGTCGGACTCGCTATCAAACTCTTCATCCATGAGATCGCCTTCATCAACATCTGGCCAAATCAACAAGCCAGGTGAGTACTTTGAAAGTACTCGCAAGACAGTTCGGACAAAAGATATAATCGATGAATGCATGAATGCGTCACTAATAAAATGATGCTCATACAACAATAATAATATTTATGCACGACTTGATGAGTAAACAAATAAATGAAAACCGATCAGGTGTCTGGAGCGACACCTCGAAAGGTAAACAAATAAAACTCATGCCGTAGTCGGGCGTCTAAGCGACACCACATAAAGGGCTTTAAAAGAAATGCCACACTCAGACGTCTGGGCGACATCACATAAAGGGCTTTAAAAGAAATGCCACAGTCGGACGTCTGAGCGACATCACATAAAGGGCTTTAAAAGAAATGCCACAGTCGGACGTCTGAGCGACATCACGTAAAGGGCTTTAAAAGAAATGCCACAGTCGGACGTCTGGGCGACATCACATAAAGGGTTTTAAAAGAAAGGCCACCATTGGACGTCTGAGTGACATCGCAGACAGGGCTTGCAACAAATGTAAATAACAGGTATGCCACCGTCGGACGTCTGAGTGACATCGCAGACAGGGCTTGTAATAAATGTAAATAACAAGATTAGTCCATCCACAAGAATAATCTTTTAACCGGATTTATCCCACATGAATCCCACCGGAGTTTTGTCACTGAGGCTGATACCTGACAAGATAAGATGAATATAGTACTTGAAGAAAGTACAAGATAATTGAAGATTTGAGACTCTGCAGAATTTGGATGAACTGATCACAGCCAACGGATTTCCGTAGTCACGAAGGACTAGTTCCGTTTATGGTATTTCAGTAGAAACACATTTAACTAGTACACACCCATTCCACCTCATGATGCCAGGAATCACCCTGGACAACGTCCAAGAAAAAGTTTGAGACGGGGAGGCCACAACCTCGAATAGCATGGGATCAAATTTCTATACGCGCGCTCTAAGGGGTGCCCCCCTCTCGGTCCCAAACCGGAAACACCCATTCCCCCTCACCGGATGACGGGCTTTAATCCAGGGCCATGGAACCCTCATCCCGGCCTCTCTATTTGGTGTGTACCAGGAAAACAATTTGCAACTTACTAAGCCATATTCCTTTTGGAAAACATGTGACAGTACGGGAAGGAATGAATGGAAATGTGATTTGTTTCACGATGACACGGAAGTCAAATGATCTGGCATAAGACTGGCATGTCACAACACTGCCATCTTACCCATCCTTATGCCATCACATGGCCATGCAAATATGTATCCAACAACATAATGCTTTCCGAAACTTACTTTCCACTAATGTGCATGAAATATAACATTCAAAGTAATGTTCATAAACATGCCATGACTATACTAAAACGCAAACATGCAACAGTCACTCATCATATCAAAAGTTCAAACATGCTTGCCTGGTTCGGAGTAGTCGGAGTTTAACTATGTGAAGTTTGCAGCTCCGTCACCTCCTCCGGTATCTACGGTATAAGAGAAATACGTACGTAACATAAATATCGAGAGTGTACAGAAAAGTGTTCCAAATATTTTTCAAATAAATATGACAAAAGCTAGACAGAAAAATAAAGGTGACAGAAAAGGAATCAATGAAAAACCATTTTCTGTTAAAAAGTTATAAGAGTTTTGGTCCAAGGACCCATCTGTAATGAAACAGAAAGTTTCTAGGGGGCTCTGCGGAGAAGTCCAGAATAACGTTTCGTTTAAAAGAAACGGCTGTGAGGCTGACATGCGGGCTCCACCTGTCAGGTTTGAAATTTCAATCGGAGAAAACAGAGCGCGATGGCGCCCAAGGGGTGCGGTGGTCGCCGGCGGCGATCCACGGCGAGGCAGGGGGATCGGGGGGTACCTTCGTGATCAGTGCACCGTTCCGTGTCTGTGGGTGGTGGTGGTGGTCGCCGGCGAGCCCTGTGTCGACGGCGGCCCTTGCTCCGGCAGATGGCGGTTCGGGCAGTCGTGGACCTCGCCGGAGGGAGCTGCGGGGATCAAATAGGAGTGGGGGTTAGTCTCCTGGTTGCTCGAGAGGGTTGCTGACAAGGTTAGGGCGCCGGAGACGGCCTCACCGGAGTGAATCGAGGTGGAGGCCGAGGCGGAACGGGGCGGCCGAAGTCGGGGAAGAAGGGCCCCTCGAGGCTCTTCCAGTGGCTAGGCGGGGTCTAGTGTAGTGGTGGAGTTGTGCGGGGGCGAGAGCAAGCTCGGGGGTGCTATTTATAGCCGGCCCGAGGCGGTTGCCGTGAATGGATAAGTCCGGCGGGTGATTACGGTGGCGCTGTGGCGGGACGGTCGGCTTAGGGGCTTGAGCATTGCCTAGGTGGAGCAGTGGTGCCATTTCAAGGTCCAGCTCAGCACGGGAGGGAGATTTATGGCCTGCCCTCGACGGAACGGCAGCACGGCCCGTCGGCGGCAGAGAGCGCGCTCTGCGCGTGCCAAGCCACGGCGACGGTGTTGCATCCGTGCGCTGGTAAGGAGATGGCCACGCGGAGCCACCAGGAGGTTTGGGCGGCGCCGAACGGCGTTGAGCCGCCGTTTTGCTCCCTGTCGGCCGTTACGGTGGTTCTGCCGCCGCAAAGCACGCCGGCGCAGGCGGGCCAGGGCGCCACCGACGCCAGGAAGGCGCCAAGCGCGCGTGTGGAGCTCCGGACAAGCAGGCCAAGCTACGAGCATCGAGCCAAACGCACAGTGGGCATGTGACTGAAGTTCTGTCGGAGAAACGACACTGAACTTTCTGAATTTACTGAAAATGAACAAAACAGTGCATGCCAAGTGTTCGACAGAATGATTCTGGTATCTAGGGATTTTTCCTTGAGCTGATTTTTGGTGGAGTGGTCTCTCATTTCAACTAGAGGTTGCCTGAATTTTGGTGGAATTTTTGGAGAAGTGTAGAGATGAATTTCACCAAATTTGGCAAATCTGGTCCAAACTTGCAGAGAGTGAAATTTGAAATATTTGAAAAGAAGAAGAGTGGATCAAGATGGTTCTGGGTTGTGGGTACAAAGGACTATCCAGGGGTGTTGAGTTGAGGTCAAAAATCAAAAGCATTAGGGTACTTGCTTTGCAAATCACCTAGGCTCAAAAGAAAAGACAGAATTATTTTGGAAAGAGAAATAATTGGAATAAAATCCAAAAATGGATTTTATTAGTTTGGACAGAATGTTTGAGTTGAACCAAAGTGGGAGGAGGGATTTTTGGGGGAGTTTTACCATAGGAGGCATGGTAAACAAGGATGGATCCAAAATCAAAAGAAAGCCCAAAACAAAAGGTCTTCTTTTTGAAAGAGACTAAATCCAAGAAAAGATTTTTGAGAGAGCAAACTTAGAAGAGGGATTTTAAGGAGGGTTTAAATGACCTTCTTCAAACCAAGCAAGGCTCTAACTGAAAACAAAACCACAAAATTTTTGGAGTGTCACAATTCCTAAACCTACTCCAAAGAAGAGAGGTGTTTTATTTCTCGGTCCTGAAGATATGCAAGAGGCAAAGAAATCAATGAAAGAAGAAGGTATTAAATCTGAAGACGTTAAGAATTTACCTCCTATTGAAGAGATACATGGTCTTAATATACCACGTGAAGAAACACACCGTCTTGATAACCCGACACAGGTAGTGAAGGTAAATTCTCTCTATAGATATGATAAAGTTGAAATTTCGTCTACTAAGTTTCATAGCCAATGCTTAGATGAGTTTGATGACTTTATGGATAAACAAGCAAATTTAAATGATAATGTTAGTAGACAGTTGAAAAATAATGCTTATATGATTGGACGCTTGAGTGATTATATGTCTAGAGTTAAGGGTGGACTTAAACTCACTAGTAAACATGCTTCTATGATTACCACTCAAGCTGAACAAGTACTTAAGGCTCAGAATGAATTGCTAGATGAATTAAATAATAAACTTGACTTTGTTGTTAGAGTGGCTACTAGAACTGGTAAAATGACTCAGGAACCTTTGTATCCTGAAGGCCACCCTAAGAGGATTGAACAAGATTCTCAAAAAATAATCTAGATGCTCCTAGTTCCTCTAAGAAGAAGAAAAAGAATAATGATAGGACTTTGCATGCTTCTAGTGAACCTAATGTAGAAACACCTGAGAATCCTAATGATACTTCTATCTCTGATGCTGAAACACAATCCGGAGATGAACATGAACCTAATGATAATGCTAATAATGATGTTCATGTAGATGCTCAACCTAGTAATAACAATGATATAGAAATTTAACCTGTTGTTGGTCTTGATAACCCACAATCAAGAAACCAATGTTATGATAAGAGAGATTTTGTTGCTAGGAAGCATGGTATAGAAAGAGAACCATGGGTTCAAAAACCCATGCCCTTTCCTCCTAAACCATCCAAGACAAAGGATGATGAGGACTTTGAGCACTTTGCTGAAATAATTAGACCTGTTTCCTTACGCATGCGCTTAACTGATATGCTTAAAACAAACCCTTATGCTAAATACATGAAAGATATCATCACTAATAAAAGGAAAATACCTGAAGCTGAAATCTCGACCATGCTCGCTAATTATACCTTTAAGGATGGACTACCCAAGAAACTTGGTGATCCCGGAGTGCCCACTATACCATGCTCCATAAAAAGAAATTATGTTAAAATTGCCTTATATGATTTAGGAGCCGGTGTTAGTGTTATGCCTCTTTCCTTGTACCGTAGACTTGAATTAAGTAAGTTGACACCCACCGAGATATCCTTGCAAATGGCTGATAAATCAACTACTATACATGTCGGCATTTGTGAGGACGTACCTGTTGTTGTTGCGAACGTTACTATCTTAACAGACTTTGTCATTCTCGATATTCCTGAGGATGACAGTATGTCGATTATCCTTGGTAGACCCTTTTTAAATACTGCAGGCACTGTTATTGATTGCAACAAAGGCAATGTCACCTTTCATGTTAATGGAAATGAGCATACGATACATTTTTCGAGGAAACAACCTCAAGTTCACAGCATAAATTCTATTGGGAAAATTCTGTCAATTATATTTGGAGGTTTTGAATTTCCTCTTCCTACTGCAAAGAAAAAGTATGATATTCTTATTATTGGGGATGTTCGTATCCCCGTTGAGGTAACCTAGTGTCACTTCGAAATTTCTCCGGTTTTGTGTGATTCAGAATGAGTTCGTTAACAAGACTTGATCAACCTTGTTAGTGGATTCCTTTTGATGATCATGAGAGAGATGAAACTAGAAGTCACAACCTTCTGTACCTTCTTTTTACTTTCTGTTACTTAGAATAAATAAAGCAAAAATAGTTTTATATGTCTGTTTTCTGAATTATCCATGCAATAAAAAATATCCTGAAAATAAAAAAGTGCTGCAAATGCCCTGCAAATTTAGTATGATTTTTTATGGAATATTTGAGGATTTTAGGCACTGAGAACACTGCAGGGGGTCAACCACCTGGCCACAAGGGTGGAGGGCGCCCCCCCCCCCCCACTATATGGCGCGCACCCTGTCTTGTGGGCCCACGGTGGACCCCCTCCACTTATTCCTGCACCCACACACTTCTTCTTCGTCCCAAAAAAATCATCATCTAGCTCAAGCACGAGTTCCAGCTCATTTTGCTGCGATTTTCGATCTCCTTGCTCAAAACCCCATTCACAAAATTGCTTTGGGAGATTGTTGCTTGGTATGTGATTCCTCCATTGATCCAATTCGTTTTTGTTCTAGTGCTTTATTCATTGCAAATTTTTGCTGCATAGGTGACCCTGTTCTTGAGATTGCATGTCAAATTTATGAGGTCCCAAGTGATTTTAATGCATGATATAGGCTCTAGGCACTTGTAGGAGTAGTTGCTATCAATCTTGTTCAGTTTTATTTACTTTTATTTTGAAGTTACTAAAAAATTCAGAATTTTCAGAAAAGATGAAGAGATGGTTATTGAGGGGCTCTTCTAGCCAAGGCTCCAATGATAAGCAAGCTA
The DNA here is from genome assembly GCA_963921465.1 of Triticum timopheevii. Taxonomy (NCBI): domain Eukaryota; kingdom Viridiplantae; phylum Streptophyta; class Magnoliopsida; order Poales; family Poaceae; genus Triticum; species Triticum timopheevii. The sequence continues at coordinate 597,631,519 of OY997266.1, read as the reverse complement.
AGGAGAAAGAAAAGGCCAAGTATAATCTTCCTCGCATAGCGGAAGTAAGGCCTTGTGAGTGGCCATGTGATAATTTCTTGAGAGAAGCTAGGATTTATGAAGACTTTTATTCTTTGGCTAAAAATGCTGGCCTCATCGACTTCCTCCACGACTGGATCGAACGGTATCTCTTACTTACCAATACTTTCGTGCAAAACTTTTATTAACATCCTAAGAATTCACCTCCTTCAGTATCTTTTCATTTATATGATGAGGCTAAGGAAATGTCATTACGTGATTTTTGCGCGGTTTGTAGAATACCCTTCGAGGGTAGCTTAGATGAACCACATCGTAAATATGTGGATGGTTTCATTGATACTATTACTGTAGGGGAACCGAAGAAGGGTTCTGATGCAAGAATCACTAGCATACACTTTCCCGTTTTACGCTACTTTGCCATATTTGCTAGTCGATGCTTAATTGGTCATGGAAATAGTGGAAACTTCAATGTTCCTGATATTTTTATTCTGCTCCATGCATTATTTGGTGATAACACTTTTAGTATGGGTGCCGTTATTGCTAAACTGTTAAGTCTAAACCGTACAAAGGGCCCCATCTTTGGAGGCATCTATGTTGCACGCCTTGCTAAATACTTTGAGATGCCTATTAGACATGATGAGGAAGAGGAGATATCTTTGTCTCTTACATCTTTAGATTACAGGAGCATGGTAGCGCATGAGTTTATTGTTTACAATGATGATAAGATGCTCCTGTATAACCTGAGATTTAATAAGAAACACAATGAGGTTATTACCCTGCCTACACCTTCCTTATTTGATTTAACTGCAGGGCACTACCTTGTCTCACCGGAAGCGGTGTACGCGTACCGAGGCCAGACATCAGCTCCGGAACCTCAGCCGGAACTACCACTGGACCCATATCGTCCATCATCCTATCAGTGGGATCCGGAGGAGATCGCTAACCGGTGGCAGTACGAGGACACTTCTCAGTATACTGGGGAGAGCAGCCGCTATCCATGGCCATAAACCAACTTAGGCCAAAAGCCTAAGCTTGGGGGAGTACGTATTTTCTACCGACTTTACATTCATGTTCACACACTATTCTAGTCATCCGTTCTCATACTCTTTCATTGTACTATCCATGCTAGTTTAAATTCTTTTTCTAGTTTTCTTCTTGTGCGTTTGATAAACCTTATAAAAAAACAAAAAAATAGTTAGTTTAATTTTCATGCCTGTAATAGAAATAATTAAAAAGAAAACCCAAAAAGATTTCTCGTTCTTCTTTTACTTGTTGGGAGCTTTCCCGTGTAAATAGTTTCTATTTCTTTTCTTTCCTTTGGGGGTCAAGAGTAGAAGACCATATTGAAAAATGCTTAGTGGCTCTCATATGCATGATGGATGATTTAATTTAGAGCCCATATTACCTTGCCTTCTCTCTTGAAATGAATGCTTGCAGATTCCAGCTTAGTCCAATGCACGTGCACTCTTATTATTATACACATCGTTCGGTCGTGCAAGTGAAAGGCAATAATGACGATATATGATGGACTGATTGAGATGAGAGAAGCTGGTATGAACTTGACCTCTTTTGTTTTTGTGAATATGATGAGTTCATCGTTCCTGATTCAGCATATTATGAAGTAGACATGTTTGCGATGACATTTAGAGATTATAGTTGCTTATGCCATGCTTAATTAGCTATGAGTTATAATGGTTTACCTTGCGTGCCAACATGCTATTAAAATGATTGTGATGTGGTATGATGAGATGGTATCCTCCTTTGAATGAATTGAGTGACTCGACTTGGCACATATTCACGCATGTAGTTGAAACAAAATCAACATAGCCTTCACGATATTTATGTTCATGGTGGATTATATCCTACTCATGCTTGCACTTAGTGTAAATTAATTTTAATGCATGTTCATAACTATTGTCGCTCTCTCAGTTGGTCGCTTCCCAGTCTTTTGCTAGCCTTCACCTGTACTAAGCGGGAATACTGCTTGTGCATCCAAACTCCATAAACCCCAAAGTTATTCCATATGAGTCCACCATACCTTCCTATATGCGGTATCTACCTGCCGTTCCAAATAAATTTGTATGTGCCAAACTCCAAACCTTCAAATGAAATTTTGTTTTGTATGCTCAAACAACTCATGTTTCAACTAGGGATGTCTGTATCTTCCATGCTAGGTGGGTTATTCTCAAGAGGAGTGGACTCCGCTCCTCATTCACGAGAAGATGGATGGTAACCGGGATGCCCAGTCCCATGATCAAAAATATCAAAGCAAATCAAAATAATTAAGCAAAACTCCCCCAGGATTGTTGTTAGTTGGAGGCACTCGTTGTTTCTAGCAAGCCATGGATTGATGTTTGTTGGTGGTGGGGAGTATAAACTTTACCATTCTGTTTGGGAACCGCCTATAATGCATGTAGTATGGAAGATATCGCCATCTCATAGTTTTTGCGTTGACAGTGAAAGTATGCCGCTCAAAATGTTATTTAGCTCACTATTTTAAAATCTAGCTCTGGCACCTCTACAAATCCCTGCTTCCCTCTACGAAGGGCCTATCTATTTACTTTTATGTTGAGTCATCACCTTCTTATTAAAAAGCACCCGCTGGAGAGCACGCTATCATTTGTATGCATTATTGTTAGTTTATATTGGGTATGACTTGACTGGATCTCTTTTACCATGAATTACAATGTTTAGTCAGTCCTTGATCTTTAAAGGTGCTCTGCATTTATGTTTTGCGGTCTCAGAAAGGGCTAGCAAGATACCATTTTGTTATATCATATTATGATTGTTTTGAGAAAGTGTTGTCATCCGAGTTTTACTATTATCGCTCGCTAGTTGGTTATTCCATTGATATGATTAAACATGAGAGTTGAGTGTTATTGAGAATATGGTTAGTTCATAATCTTTGCTGAAACCTTGAATGCTGGCTTTACATATTTACAACAACAAGAGCAAACAGAGTTTGTAAATTTTTTTCTTTGTCACTTCAGTTTATCAACTGAATTGCTTGAGGAAAAGCAAAGGTTTAAGCTTGGGGGAGTTGATACGTCTCCAACATATCTACTTTTCCAAACACGTTTGCCCTTGTTTTGGACTCTAACTTGCATGATTTGAATGAAACTAACCCGAACTGACGCTGTTTTCAGCAGAACTGCCATGGTGTTATTTTTGTGCAGGAACAAAAGTTCTCGGAATAACCTAAAAATCCACGGAGATAAATTTTGGAATATATAAAGAATACTGGCAAAAGATGAAGGCCAGGGGACCCACACCCTGTCCACAAGGGTGGGGGCGCCCCCTGTCTCGTGGGCCCCCTACTGCTCCACCGACCTCAACTCCAACTCCATATATTCCGTTTTGCGGAGAAAAAATTCAGAGAGGAAGTTTCATCGCGTTTTATGATACGGAGCCGCCGCCAAGCTCTAAAACCTCTCGGGAGGGCTGATCTAGAGTCCGTTCGTGGCTCCGAAGAGGGGGATTTGTTTCCATCGTCATCATCAACCATCCTCCATCACCAATTTCATGATGCTCACCGCCGTGCGTGAGTAATTCCATCGTAGGCTTGCTGGGCGGTGACGGGTTGGATGAGATTTGCCATGTAATCAAGTTAGTATTGTTAGGGTTTGATCCCTAGTATCCACTATGTTGTGAGATTGATGTTGCTATGACTTTGCTATGCTTAATGCTTGTCACTAGGGCCCGAGTGCCACGATTTCAGATCTAAACCTATTATGTTTTCATGAATATATGTGAGTTCTTGATCCTATCTTGCAAGTCTATAGTCACCTATTATGTGTTATGATCCGACAACCCCGAAGTGACAATAATCGGGATACTTCTCGGTGATGACCGTAGTTTGAGGAGTTCATGTATTCACTATGTGCTAATGCTTTGGTCCGGTTCTCTATTAAAAGGAGGCCTTAATATCCCTTAGTTTCCACTAGGACCCCACTGCCACGGGAGGGTAGGACAAAAGATGTCATGCAAGTTCTTTTCCATAAGCACGTGTGACTATATTCGGAATACATGCCTACATAACATTGATGAATTGGAGCTAGTTCTGTGTCACCATATGTTATAGCTATTACATGAGGAATCACATCCGACATAATTATCCATCACTGATCCATTGCCTACGAGCTTTTTATATATTGTGCTTCGCTTATTTACTTTTCCGTTGATACTGTTACAATAACTACAGTATCACTATCTTTACTTTTGCCACTGTTACCATTACTATCATACTACTTTGCTACTAAATACCTTGCTGCAGATACTAAGTTATACATGTGTGGTTGAATTGACAAATCAACTGCTAATACTTAAGAATATTCTTTGGCTCCCCTTGTGTCGAATCAATAAATTTGGGTTGAATACTCTACCCTCGAAAGCTGTTGTGATCCCCAGGTACTCGACACGCTTAGTCTCCAGGAACTTGGCACGTGCATATTGGGGGGCGTCGGCTACTCGGTCTCGTACAGAGGTCGTGCCTCCGTCTCCTGGAGGTGTTAGCGGCCGAAGCCGTTCGCCGCTGCGCCGTCGCCTGGGTATCTCTCCGCCATGGTTTGGCTCGTCGGCGGGCAGGGGAGTGGTGGGAGAGCTCGCCAGCGGGGAGAATGCTTTCGTGGGAGGGAGAGGGGGAGGCTGTGGCGATCACCAGCGGGGAGAGGGCGCCTTTTATAGCCGAAGCGAGGTGGCGGGGGGCCGGCATGCAGGCGGACGCGTGGCGCATGCGGGCGGGACGCGCATCGGCAGCGTCTTCACTGCGCCGCCCGTGAGGCATCAATGGAGGCTGACCAAAGCAGCAGCGTGGTAGCCTTCGCATTGATTTCCACGAGAACCGAGGCGATGAAATCGACGAAGCGGCCGTCCTGCTGACTCGGCGGGCCCGCGGCTATTTCGCGCCAAAACACTCGCCTCAGCGCCCCCGGGCGCCCCCAGGCGCGTCGTGTTTAGCTTGGGTCCGCCTGCGTTTATTTCGTCCCAAGCCGGCGAAAAACGGGCTCCTGGGGGTACGACTGGGCCGTTTTTTCGGCGTCGGCGCAAAAAAATGCCTGGGGAGGCCATTCTGGGGGCGTGGCTGGAGATGCTCTTAGCCTTATCTTCAATAACTAGCCATTCCAAAAAATATGGTGAGACATATTGTGCTAAGAGATCATCTCTTGCCTTCTTTTAAATAAGAGAAGACAAGCCTTTTCTTATGAGTTCTCTCTCCTCCGCCTTATCATTTATCATACGTGGCACTTCTAAGATAGCACCATTGTACATGCCCGATACATCCATTTTGCATCATTTTTCCTACTGTTATTTATAATATTTTTATGCATAATAATGCTTTTGGAAGTAATTCTATTTTGGGTTCTCTCATAATTTGTAAGGTTTACACAAAGAGGGAGAACACCAGCAGCTGGAATTCTGGACCTGAAAAATCACGTCAAAGATGCCTATTCTGCACAACTCCAAATAAACTGAAACTTCACGGAGATTTTTATGGATTATTTAAAAATTATTGGAGCAAATAACTACCAGAGGGGGACCACCAGGTGGGCACAACACACCTCGGCACGCCAGGGAGGCCAGGCGCACCTTGGTGGGTTGTGCCCTCCTCGGCCCACCTCTGGTGCCCCTCTTCTAGTATATAAGTCATTTTGACCTAGAAAAAATAGAGGAGGGGACTTTCGGGACGAAGTTCCACCGTCTCGAGGCGGAACTTGGATAGGAGCACTTTTCCCCTCTGGAGGAGCAATTTCGCCAGGGGAACTTCCCTTCCAGAGGGGGAAATCATCGTCATCGTCAGCAACAACATCGCTTCCATCTTTGGGAGGGTCATCTCCATCAACATCTTCAACAACACCATCTCCTCTCAAATCCTAGTTCATCTCTTGTGTTCAATCTTTGTACCATAATTTTAGATTGGTGCTTGTGGGTGACTAGTAGTGTTGATTACATCTTGTACTTGATTATTATATGGTTTATTTGGTGGAAGATTATATGTTTAGATCCATTATGCTATTTAATACCCATCTGATCTTGAGCATGATTATTATTTGTGAGTAGTTAGTTTTGTTCTTGAGATCACGGGAGAAGTCATGTTGCAAGTAATCATGTGAACTTGATATGTGTTTGATATTTTGATGATATTTATGTTGTGATTCCCTTAGTGGTGTCATGTGAATGTCGACTACATGTCACTTCACCATATTTGGGACTAAGGGAATGCATTGTGGAGTAGTTATTAGATGATGGGTTGCTAGAGTGACAGAAGCTTAATCCCTAGTTTATGCGCTACTTCCTAAGGGACCAATTTGGATCCAAAAGTTTAATGCTATGGTTAGATATTATCTTAGTACTTTTCTCTTAGCTGCAGCTTCTTGCGAGGGAGTTAATCATAAGTAGGATGTTTGTTCAAGTAAGAATAAAACCTAAGCACCGGTCCACCCACATATCAAATTATCAAAGTAGTGAACACAAATCAAACCAACATGACGAAAGTGATATGATGAAATTCCAGTGTACCATTAATAACGTTTTGCTTATCATAAGAGACCGTTTTGGCATGTCCTTTGCCTCAAAAGGATTGGGATACCTTGCTGCATTTTTGTTACCATTATCGTTACTTGCCTGTTACAAATTATCTTGTTATTAAACAACTTGTTACCTACAATTTCAGTGCTTGTAGATATTACCTTACTAAAAACCACTTGTCATTTCCACGGTATAGACGAAATTATCAATTGAGAAGTATTCCTTCCAAAGATTACTCCTACACTTACGTTGTACCTCTAGGTTGCGACAAGTGGCATGGTGCATGTGCGTCACTTATCTCAACTCGAGAATTTTCCCTTTCGCCATAGATCTGTTTATTCAAAACATTAAGATCCCATGTTGATAGGTTTTGATGAACTTTTGTTTTCATGAAATAAACAAAGCGGGAGCATGTTTTTTTCCTTCCCGAAAGCCGTTTCCGAGAGGCACAGCCGTGCCTCTCGCGGAAGAAAATCCGTGCATCTTGCGAAAGCAAAACCGTGCCTCTCAGTTACTAAAAACAAATCGTGCCTCTCACGGAAGAAAAAACAGTGTTTTTTCGCTTCCGAGAGGCATGTTCGTACCTCTCGCAGAAGAAAACTGTGTCTCTCACGGAAGCAAAAAAGTGCCTCTAATGAAAAAAGAAAAGAAAGAACACATTTTTTTCGTTTTCTAGTGGCACGACCGTGCCTTTCACAGAAGCAAAACCGTGCCTCTCGCGAAAGAAAAAAAAGAAAAGAAAATAGCTTTTTTTTTGTTTCCGAGAGACATGGCGTGGTAACAAAACCGTGCATCTCACGAAAGAAAAGAAAAACTAAAATGTGCTTTTTCCCGTTTTCGAGAGGCACGGTCGTGCCTCTCGCGGAAGCAAAAACATGCCTCTTGTGAAAGCAAAACCGTGCCTCTTAAGGAATGAAAAACATGGTTTTTCGCACTATTTTTTATCAAAAAGCTATGAAAAACCAGTGGGAAAACGAGAAGTTAAAAAAAGGATAAAAACCCCATCTAAAAGGCCAGAAATCCATGCGGAAAAATAAAAAACAAATTTTGTAGGGAGTGCCTAGTGCGCGACATGTGGCGGCAGCTGAGAGCGCACCAAGTGGCGCGCTCTCAGCCCATCAAAAGTGTTCCTTGCGAAGCTCCTGAAGGAATGCTCGTGAACTAGTTGCTCTCCGGCATAGATGGCGCCCAAAAGGAGGTCCCTTGTTCGATGACTATGGTTGTGTGTTAGTTTGTCTTATCGTGTGTATGGCCCAACATGTTCACTGTCCAATAACACATGACAAATTGGTTTCTGGTTGGTTTACTTTGGTCCCACAATTTTTTTAGCGATTAACTCTATACATATCTATACCAATATGAAAAGACCCGAAGAGACAGATCCAATCAAAAATCATCCATCAAACAATCTAGCGAACTGGACTACTCCAATGGTGATCACTAACATAATTAGTGTGCAGTTAATATCATACCAAATATCAATTCTAACACTTATACATAACAATATCTTACCTAATATCTACATGCAATTAGTATATGGGCTAATATCAATGTGCATTGCACGTACAAATTTATAGTACATAAAATATTCATATAAAATCAAGGTAGGGCAAGCGGCCCACCTCGGCCTACAAAGTTCTCCTCCTGTGCTAGTGATCATATCCACGCCAACCATCTCGCTACACCACACAAACGACGATGTTATCACATTACCACTGAAATCAAATTGCAATTCTATTACTCCCTTTCATCTATATTACTTCTCGCTCAAATGGATTTATCTTAGTACAAAATCATGTGATTATATTAGTGAGACCACCGTAGGACGAGACATGCCTTATTTCGGACTTGGCTGAAATGGCCGAAATTTAGAATTTTAGTTGTGCCGGACCGAGTAACAGAACCTAGCATTTATTTTAGTGAAAAAACCGACTCCACTTGCGGTTTTATTAGAGGTAAATACATTGGGAGTCTTAGAACTTACACGTGACGCTTATAAAATGTGATTGTGTTCATCGAACTTGTATTTGCATGCAAATACGGTCACATATCGCATACGCGAATGTATCCAGTGCATGCATGGACAGGGTCCACTGTCAGTGATAGTTGGTGCTTGGCCCGACGCGTTTTTACAAAAAAACTGCCTTTTTTATTTTCGGAAAATGCCAACTCTTGTTGTGTTCCGCATGTCAATACAAAGCGAAAATTAAGACCAAATAGTGTGGGCATGAGGTTTCAATCCCACGAAACACCAAATATCTATCCATGGAGATGCAAAGCAACAAGAGGGGAGTGTGTCTTCATATCCTTGTATATACCGAAATCGTTAGCGCCGTAACACGGTTGATGTAGTCATACTCTTCAAGATCCAATCTGATCTAGTACCGCATGTCACTACTACAAGAATCATCTTTGGTAACACATCCCGGTAACACAAGAAAAAATGTGTTACTGCGTGAAGTCCCAGTAACACAACATTTTTGTCCACAAGTCATTGTAACACATTCTATGGGAAGTGTTACAAAGTTGTAACATATATTCCATACACGTCAAATGTGTTACAGTGTTGTAACACATTATGTAAGCCGGTCGAGAGAGTGTTACAAGAATGTAACACATATATGAGGTCCAATGTTGTGTTGCAAGTTAATTTGTAGCACACAGGTGATCTATGAAGGCAAATGTTACAAACATAATAATATTGGATTGAAATTTTCTTTGTTGTCATGTGAAGACCTGTTACAGCATGCATGCGATCAATTTTCAGGTCGATATCATCATAACACTTGGCCTCTGGGCTCATAGTTATAGGCTTGGGCCATTGCCATGTTAACTACTATTATAGAAGTTTGGGCATGCGTGTTTGCTTACTGGCCGGATAGATTAGGATAAAACCATTGGCGTGGCTATGGTGTTGCCAAGGTGGTCCATGGATCACCTTGGGATTTTGCCAGCCCAAGCCCATATACTTCAGTTATATAGCCCAGGTACCAAAGCCAAAGAAGGCATGCATCAAACTAACAGCTGACTGTTTCCCTTGTCTCAAAAAAAAAAGCTGACTGTTTCCCTGTATGTTCTTCTAAAAAATGTTGTTTCCTTATACATCATTCTAAAAAGGGATAATTTCCCTATAATTGGATACGTACGATCCTGTTTTGTATCACTGGCCGAGTGTGCAAACTCAAAGTTTTGTACTTTCCAGTGTGTGTGTACGCGCGTGTTTGTAATCTCGTAAATACTTTTGTCTCTAATCTTAATATAAAAGACGTGTAACTCTTGGGTATTCTAATTCTAAAGAAAAAAAGGTTTTTGTGCTTCCAAAATTTGTTCAAAATTAAAAGGTGTGCTAGCTTCTTTAAGTAATTTTGGACTTAATTATAATTTTAATATGCTTGGAAGATTTTTTTATACGTATTTTTTATTATAAAGTATAAAAGTATGTTGACGTGTTGTATTTGGGAAGTGCTTTTTGTTAAACTATATGTTGACATGTTGTATTTGGGAAGTGCTTTTTGATAAACTATATGTTGACATGTTGTATCTGTGATTTTCTTTATTAATTGGACCACACTGATCCATTCTTCCCTAAAAGAAAAGGTACTACTTCATGCTACATATCATTGCGGTGGGTCAATCAATTTTATAAATTAGTAAAATAAAACTAATCCAAAATATAGTGTGACTTTGGTCCTTGTGCTTCAACTTTGACCATAAATTTAACCAACGAGACCAAGTGCGGCGGGAGCAAAAATTATACCGGTGAATTCGTATTCAAAAAAGTTTTCAATTATATAACATTGGTTAAATTTTTGGTCAAAGTTAAACCTCCGGAAGCGTGTGCACACTACATTTTGGAACAGAGGGAATATATCCAATAGGAATTTGTATGGATTTTGATAGCTGGGTTCAAAGAGCAAAAATGGTGAGAAAGCTGAGTGTCATTGGCAGAACGTTGAACTTTCAACTTGGTACACGAGAGTTCAGTCAGCGATGAACTTTCATCTTGGCACATGAGAATCTAGTCTTTAACCATCTAATCTAGTCACTGCCAAGAGAAGTATATGTGGAGATCAGGACAGATTCAGAATTTAAAAAATTGGCAGTATGTGATCGCAAAATAGGAATTTTGAACATTGCAAGAGTATATCAATTCTGAACTGTTAACCAGAGTACAAAATAAAGTTCCAAACATCATGCATGTATCTCAATTCTAAACTGTTGACCAAAGTACAAAATGAAGTTTCAAACAAGCACATTATTCCATAGACGAGGACTAGACAGGGAGAACATTATTCCATCTTGATGGAGTCATCGTTGTCTCGCCTCCCTGAGCAGGACACGAACCCTAACGAATCTCCAAAAAGCATCTAGAAACAGAGTCATCCGTGGACAAGGGCCGGGATCCCCGCGCCCCTATGACCCTAGGGCCATCAGAGACGAGGCGGACCGATGATGACATCGACGGAAGACAAAGGAGTCCTAACTTTTCTTGGGATAGGAGGCACTTGTTTTACTTTATATAATAAACAAATGTACGTACACAACATAAGTGCATCGATGTATAGAGTAGGACACGTGGCGGAGCACAGAGCTAGTCGACAATGGTGCTAGGCGAGTGAAGCGAGGCCCGGGGATGCCGGCAATACCTTGGCCGGGAACGACCCATAGCTGGCGATTTGGCCGATGGTCCATGAGGCGACTTGGGGAAGAGGATCAACATGAAGGCAGGAGGCTGAACAATGTCATCTTTGCCGTTGATTTTGCATCAGATGGCTCAAAACCAAATCGAGGTCCAAAAGTAGGTTTTCCATTCATTGATCTCCAACTATCTCTTATTAATTAAAAAGTTTGACAAGAATAGATCAATTGGCTCTTGTTTGGATAACACTGATGATGAAGCACATCGAGGATCTATCTGACGATGATTGAACCAGTTAATCCATGGGTGGGATTAGCCAGTTGAGGCCTAGCGCTACCCTTTTGTGGGGTCGATACTTGTAGTGTTAGGGCATGTACAATGCATAGCCTCAAGGTGATGCCTCGCATGCCACGTAGGATCGGATATGACGTAAAGTAGGTTCGGATAGGGAAGCGGGATCCTCTCCAGGAGGCGGGTGCTTGAAGAGAAAAAGTGTGGTCCGGTGACAAAAGCTGAAAAGGTTCAAGTGAAAAGTAGAGATGCATGTGTACTAAAGTCTTTATTTTCTATTTCTTAATAAGGCCCACTAGTGGTAGCTTGCATTGGGGAGAAAAATAAATGTAGATGCCTCAAATTACTTTTTGTCATGGGGCATATGTATCCATATGCCACCATTGTACATGCCCTTAGAACTTATAAGTGAACCGGTGGTTCAGAGCAAATGGTCAGTGTTAGCTAAAGCAATCTGGTCCACTATTTTTTCACTGGTCTGGTTGCTAGTAGGGCCGAGTTTTAAAACTATGGTGTGTTGGGCTCCTCTCCCCTTATGTCGCCATGGATGCGAAAGGAAGGAGACGACTATATCAATGTGCTACCTTCTTGAATCGATCGACTTAGGGGATTTGAAAGCTGCTTTGGATGTTCATCTATTCTTTTTGTTGTGGTCTGGTGTGGTTTTCATGGGAATTTGTTAATGTTATCCATCGCCAACAAGAGCGGTGCGCCAGTCGACCACTACTTCAAGTGGTGAGTCAGTCGGCGGCAGGGAGGGGATGCAAGATGTTGATGCTGGCTTCGAGCGTGACAGGCAGTGACCTCACGTGCACGGAGGAGGTTGTTGGGAGGATGTAGTGACAGTGAGGACATGCCTGAAACGAGGGAGGAAAACGAACGTTGACCAGATCTGACGGTTGGGGGCAAGTACATCCGACGATCTGCAAGTGACCCGTCGGGTGCTGGCACCCGTCGACCGATGCCTAACATCGCCCTTTTTCAAACTGGTCAGTAATTATTATTTTTACCACACGTACTATGCAAATTCATAAAATTATGTTGCTATATCCATTTAATTAAGTCATTGCTATTTTTTTACTATATATAAATGTCCTCACAAAATAAAATAAATACAAAATATGCTCTATTTTTTTCATGTAAAAAAACTCTCGAATCATCGATAGATCTGTTTTTTTTTCAACCAAATTAGAAAAAAAAATATCAATTCTTCCAGGAAAAAATTCCCTCCAAATCTCCGGCTCTCGATGGTCAAAATGCACATTTTCAGTATCTTTTCCATCGCAAAAGCTCACCAATTTTATTCCCGCTGATTTTTCCCTCCTGCTAACTAACGGAGGGCTAAATAAATTAGCTCCTTCTCGCAAAATAAAAATAAAAATAAATTAGATCCTAATCTTATCTGCATCAGCCTCGCCGCCCTCCAAAGCCCCTCCTCGGCGGCCTCCGGCGCCGCCCTACAGCGGCAACCTCCATCGCCGCCCTTCAGCGTCCACCTCTCCAACGCCCACCACATCCTCACACAACGCTGCCCTTCAGCACCCACCCATCCGCTGGCCCGCCCGTCACCAGATTGAATCGTCGCAGCCAAGATCTGCCTCGGTGTGGTTTGCATCATTGCGGCGGCGACATCGTCGATCTTCAACTCCGGCGGTTACATCCAGAAGGACTACCACAATTCTCGCGTCTGGTATCGATCTACTCACATCTCCCATTCTCCCTGCTACGAATCCTGACTGATTCTCGTCCTCCTCCCTGTGTCTTCTTCTCTGAATTTGGTAGTAGGTGTTCGTTCGTAGCAGGTACTAAATCAGCCAGTGGCGAATCTAGGATAATAATGGAGGGTGGGCTGAAATCATTAGTCATTATGCTAAACTAATACGAGTACGATTTACAGTCTGAATTGTTGCACAGCAAAACTGTACGATGTTTCTGAAATCTTTTATTCCTCTGAAGTTTTGTGTGCTACAAGCCTATAGCATTGGAATCTATATTCTGCATCTCTGGAAGATATTTGTGACATGTTGACTACCTTTTTCCCCCTCTTTGCAGTTAAACGTTTCAGTCTTTCATCCCCTGTTCTTAGGCTATAATCCCCTGATTAGTACTGATATATGGAGTACTTATACAAAGTTGGGGGCACTAGATCTTGTACTCTGAAATTAGTAATACATCATCTACAGTACTCATAGTACTATGGGATTCATAGTACTCTGATTAGTATTAATATATGCAGCACTGATACAAAATTGGGGACCCTAGATCTTGTACTCTGATTAGTACTGATTTAAAAAATATGTATATCCTCTGAAAGTCATAGTACACCTCGTAAAGTCAGTATTCAGTTTATACCCTTGATTTAGGAAATCAGTATTCAGTTTAGCCTGTAATGAGAGAAGAGCAGTTTTGGTTTGAAAAGTACTCCAATTGTTGACTCTTTTTTCTCTAGAACAAGCAAATGGAGTAAATGAGGAAAAAATATGGAGAGAAAACGCACAGCATAGTCATACCATTTTTACTAACGAAAGATCTATGGTTCAGAATCATACAAAGTGCGCAAAGCGCTTGTGCGTACACTCTGCGTACTCTGAACATACAAAGTGCACACGTATGATATATTTCCCTCAATTTCTGTATGAATAAATCCTAGATCGTTACAATAACATCCCAACCATCTTTTCACTTCATGCCACTGTAAGGTTGGTTTGGTGCTGATTCTTCTTACATCCATGTCATTGTAGATAGCTGTGGAAAGCTGGAGAATTTGCCTGTCCTATCCTATCAAGATGAGAACCAACAACATAAAGGGCTAGAAGGATTCATGGACAGAAAAGGTATCTCCTTTTATGAGATAGTTAATTTTCAAATCTCACAATATTTCATTTTTCAGAGAGCTCATGCCGATGGACAGTGATCAAACCCAGAGATACAGTAATGGTAAATTTTTGTATTTACCACTACACTTTATAAGTTATAATAACTAATGCCTCTGAATGTAAAATGCAGAACAAACTCACCCACATCGACATGGCATGCATGAAGATAATGACATTATGTTAGGCAAACAGGTTAGAACCTCGTTGTTACACATGTTATAAAGGATACACTACAACTTATTAATTGACTTACATTGTTGTGCAGAAGCATCATCTTACACAAGAGGGTTGCAATAAATTCTCGTATCAAGAACCATCCTCACCAGCCCATCATGTCTCTGATTGAGAGGTAATGGTTAGCTCTTGAGAAATCTGCTTGCTAGGCAGCGATAGGAAACATTTTCCATATATACTATTGATGGCGTGATTTGTTATTCACACACTTTTAGTTAAAAGATCAGGTTGTACTAGTGATATGTCATTAATGCATTATGAACTTTACATTGCATAATGACAAGGATAAATCATTTTCTCCTCTTATGTTTCTCCATAGATGAGAAAGAGCATGGAGAATATGGTTGAGACTTTGCTGGACTAAGCAAACAAAGCACTCAAGACAAGTCTCTAGTCCATGTCTCCTCTAAGAAGAAACGCAGTCCTTCCATGGAGGTAAAGGAAATAATGTGTTCATACTATATTCATCTTCATAAAATTGATTTTTATTATTCTGTAAACTATATTTTAAATCTCATTTTAAGTTGGCACAAAAGTGATTCTGAAGTCTTCAATATATCCAAACAAAAGGCATGTGGCACATGCTACTATTTTGGGTTGCAAATCAAATAAAATTGTTGGTGGTGTTGAGCTAGGTTGCCAGTTCATAGAAAGGATAATTGGCGATGCTCTCACCTTTGGATTAAAAATTGCTTGGCCTTCAACATGTATATGTTAATATTTAACTATAATTTTGCTAAATTTATTTGGATATGCTTAATTGTAGTTCTAATCGTACTTTTCTTCTTCAGATTGGGACGTTCAATGGTTGAGTTGATTCGTACGCTTTTGCTCACAAGGAATCAAGATGCAAATATGACATATTGATGCAAGAAAGATTCGAAGGCCGCATTCCAGCGAACATGCGTAGAGGTGTCACATGGTTTTAATGATAGGAAATCTTCTGCGTATAATAGTTTACGTTACTAGGTTGAGAAATGTAATTTGTTGCTACAATATGGATCTTCTATATGTTCATGTTACAAATAATATAAAATGACATGAATCGTATTAGTATTTTATATCCCTTGTCTTGTGCATACGCCGGCTTTATATCCATGATCTTTGTATAGTATAAAATTTGTCATATGCTTATCGATTTCACTATGAGGAAGTACGAAAAGGAAAACTATTAATACAATAATATTTCCTATGCAATAGCACATTTGACTAATTATCCTGTGTTACTATAGTTAGGAAAATGTGTTACTAGGTTTGCTACCAACCACCACTAGAGATGTTACAATATATACAAAAATTGTGATACTACTGTGTTGCTACAATAAAGAAAACGTGTTACAAATGCGTAGTATAGTTACTGCCAATCATGAATAATTGTGTTGCAATTATCATTGAAACGTGTTACTAACGATGTTGCTATACCAGGAAAAACATGTTACAAAGTGTGTGCCTATAGTTCTAGAAGTGTGTTACGAGGGCCCTAGCTAACAGACATAGCTTGTGTTGCAAAAATACAATTGTAACACCTTTAAATACATATAGGAACAGTTCGTATGTGCTACAATAGACACCACCTTGTAACATAGCCTACAGGGACACATATGAAAATGTGTTACTGAGCGCTTCAGTAACACAATATCTAAGCTACAGTAGCACATCAACGTGTTACAAGAGACCAATCCTCCAGTAGTGTATGTGGCAACTCCGAGTTTAGCACACATACGGCTCAGCGACGTCCTCTCCTTCTTGATCTAGTAAGTGAGAGATGGGAGGTAGATGAGATTGGTACAAACACGATGGCGTGGTAGTGGTGGTGGCAGCGGAATTCCGGCAGAGCTTCGCCAAGCGCGTACCAGTGAAACGTGGGAGGAGTTGGGAGAAGTAACGGGCAAGGGTTGAAGGTTTTCTGCCCCCAACGCCTCCCCACCTTTACATAGGAATGGAGGGGGCTGGTGGCATGCCCTCCAAGCTCCTAGGGTTGTTGTGCAAGGTGGGAGGAAGGAAATCCCTCCTTTCCTGCCCCACCGATCACTATCGCCTTTTTAGGGATCCTGATCTTATTCGCTATCCCCTTTAGTGATCCTAATACTATTACTTTTAAGGGGGATCTTGGTGTGCCTTGAATAGGTGTTTGGGGCCTTGCCCCACTACCCACGTTCATGTGGGCCCTCCCATGCAGGTGGACCCCATTTTGAAACCTTCTAGAACCTTCTCGATACAATACCGAAAAAACCTAAACTTTTTCTAGAACCCCAATAGCAACTTTCCATATATAAATATTTACCTCAAGAGCTCCTCATGATGTCCAGGATCCCATCCGGGGCTCCGAACAAAATTCGGACTTTCCACCATTAATATCTCAATACTACCCTAGCGCTACCGAACGTTAAGTGTTCGACCCTACGGGTTCGAGAATCATGCAGACATGATCGAGACTCCTCTCAAATCAATAATCAATAGTGGAACCTGAATGCCCCGTATCGATCCCCATATATTGAACGACGTTCCTTATCGGTTGAACCATGATATGTTAATTTCCCGAGATTTGATCGTCGGTATCTCCATACCTAGTTCAATTTCGTTACTGACAAGTCCCTTTACTCATTCCATAATACAAGATCATGCGACTAAACTCGTTAGTCACATGCTTGCAAGATTCTTGTCATGTTGTATTACCGAGAGGGCCTAGATATCTCTCTCTTTCACAGGGTGCGACAAATCCCAGTCTCAATCCATGCAACCCAACAAACACCTTTGGAAATACATGTAGAGCACCTTTATGATCACCCAGTTACGAAGTGACGTTTGATAGCACACAAATTATTCCTCTGGTATCCAGGAGTGGCATGATCTCATGGTCTAAGGAACAGCTACTTGACATTGTGAAAGTTGTAGCAAATAACTAAGTGATACGATCTAATGCTAAGCTTATGGTTGGGTTTGTCCATCACATCATTCTCCTAATGATGTGATCCCGTTATCAAATGAGAACTCATGCCTATGGTTAGGAAACCTCAACCATCATGCGTATGGTTAGGAAACTCTAACCATCTTTGATCAACGAGCCAGTGTAGTAGAGGCTTACTAGGGACACAGTGTTGTCTATGTATTCACACATGTATTTAAGGTTTCGGTCAATACATGAATAATAAACATTTATCATGAACGGGAAATATGATAATAACCATTTTATTATTGCCTCTAGGGCATATTTCTAACAACATCTACACATTAGACCCATCAAAATCTCCCTCTGATTCACTACTAGCATTTGGACCCATCAGAAGCTCAGCATCTCTGCCTGGATCCTTGTCGTGTTCGTCGTTTTCAGAATTTGGATATAGCTCCACATATATTTCAGTTATACTTCCAACGGAAACACAATCTCTAATCTGCCTGCAATCAGTGTCTAAAGCAACCATTTTCAGACCACAAACCATCTCTTTTCCAGGATATAACCAATGAAACATCTTGTCATCATTTATTTGGCAGTGCATACCAAAACTTTGAACCAGATATAAAAATAGAAGTTCTTGCGATAAACAAATGACATGGCCTCTTCCCCTCCACTATATTCAAGTGATTTCCCATCATTCAAAAACTGGCGTTCAAAATCAAATCTGATGAATAGCACGTCTCCAAGATCCATTTGACTGGACTATGTTCATACAAGAGACAAGCATACCGTGAGGCGTGCCCTTACTCCTGAATGTAAGATTGCAATGAGTGTAGGCACAAATTACATCTGGTCATCGAGCTCCTTATTGTGGGTCAAGGCCGTCATCGCCGCCTAAATTGCAGTTGCCATCGTTCCCCTGCCCAGCCAGCTAGTAACCGTCGTGGCTCATAGGCCACACCGCCTGCCGCCGAAGTACCACCTCACCGCCGGCCACCGCCATTGCCGGCGCTGCTGCAGCCCATGGGCAAGTCGCCGCCGCCACCACTGCTAGGTTTAGGGTTCGTGGGTGAGAGGGGATCAAGAGAATGCATGGGAGAGAGAGAGAAAGAGAGAGAGAGAGAGAGCCAAGGTCACTTAAACCAGGCACGTGTACAGTTTTAGTCAAAACCAGGTCCATGTCATACCAAAACCACTTAAAGTGCATCAAGGGATGAAAAGTATCCGGTTTAGTTGAGGTACTGAGTTTTACTAGTATCGGAGTTGAGGGACGATTTCTATACTATCGCCAGAGTTTGAGGACGAAAAATATACTTATCCCTTTAAATTATAATCCTAGAAATAAAAATAACTTTCAAATATTCACGTGTTATAAATATTTTACATACAAACGAAATAAATTACTTTTAAAACTTTTCATTTATTATTTAAAAATATTCAAATATTTCAAATAATATTTTTGAATTATAAAATGACACTCAAATATTCAAATATTGTACTGTAGTAATATTTAGTGCTCACAGCCTCACACGCAACCTCCTCCCCCTTGACACACCCTCCCCAACGCATCCTTTGTAAAGTCTTGTCGCCTCTGACAGACACACCTACTAATAGGCGTCAAGAAGTTGGAGAGGCGCTGGATCCTTTGGTCCTGGTTGGTGTCACCAACTGGGACTAAAGGTCTCTTTTCAGCAGCCCAAAGGGCGGGAAGCAGGGACCTTTGGTCCCGCCAACTGGGACTAAAGGGGGGCATTGGTCCCGGTTGGTGCCACGAACCGGGACTAATGCTCTGGCTATATAAGGTAGCACTTAAAATTTCCAGTCCCAGTTCATCTTCCTCCCCACACCCCCCCCTCCCCGACGTCGCGTCGAACAACGCCGCCAGGCTGCCGGACCGCACCCTCGCCCTCTCCGACGCGCTCTCGATCCCATGTTGACGCTGTCCGCCGCCCACGCCTCGCCGCCGTCGCCAACTCCCCTGCGCCCTGACGCCGCCCGCTCCTCGTCGTTGTCGCCGCCCCCGTCACCATGCCCTGCCCCGTCGTCGCCCGCTCATCGTTGCCGTCGTCGTCACCATCGCCGACAGCCTCCCCGACCTCGTCGTCGCCTCCCCGCGCCGGCCCCTGCCCTACCCCCCGCGCGCAGCCTCTGCCTCAGCCCGGCCCCGACCTCGCCATCACCAACGCCGCCCCAGTGAGCCCCCGCGCCCCTGCCCTGCCCCCCCCCCCCCACCACCACCACCACCACCGCCGCCACCGTGGACGTGGCCGCCGTGGCCCCCGCATATATGTTTTTTTTGTGCATATATATATGATGTCTTTTTTGCATATATATTGATGCAATGTGGATGCATGGATATATATTTATGCATATATGATGATTTTTTTGTTCATAGATGATCATATGAATTTTTAGGTTCATAGATGTGATTTTTTTTGTTCATATATCATATGATGTTTCTATTGTTCATAGATGATCGATCATATTTGTTCATATGTATGCAAGCAAAGTCGTTGTTGTTAGTTGTACTGTTTAGGGTTAGGGTCGTCGAGGAAGAAGGAAAATAAGGAAAAAGAAAAAAGATGAAGAAGGAAGAAGGAAGAAGAAGAAAAAGAAGGAGAGGAAAAAGGGAAATAAGAAGAGGAAGAAGGAGATGAAGGAGAAGTGGAGAAAAAAAAAGAAGAGGAAGAAGAAGAAGAAAAAAAGGAGAAGAAGAAGGAATAGAGGAGAAGAAGAAAAATAGAAAATTTTTCTTCTTCTCCTCTCTTTTTTCTTCTATTTTTTCTTTTTCTTCTTCTCCTCTTTTCTTCTTCTTCTCCTTCTTTTTTTCGGAAACGAGGGTGTCGAGGATCGCCGAGGGGTCGATGGTCGGGAACTAGGCTAGAGGGTCGCGAGGGTCACAGAGGAGTTGAGGGTCGTCGAGGCCGGTCGAGGGTCAAGGGTTTTAGGGTCGAGGGTTCGAGGGTTCTAGGGTTCTAGGGTCGAGGGTTCGAGGGTCGTTGAGGCACTACTAGGGAAAAGCCTAGCAGCAGCGCGGGTTTTAGGCCTATCAGTAGCGCCGAGCTGTGCGCTACTGATAAGGCGCTACAGCTAACGTGCAGCAGTAGCGCCTGCCATTCCACGCTACTGCTATACATGGATAGCTGCAACGCACTTCTGTGGACAGCGGTACTGATATTATCTGCAGCGCTTTTTGAAGGCCAGCGCTACTGGTAAGGCGGCGCTACTGCTAACTTTTGCCCATCGCTACTACTAGTTTTATTAGTTTTTTTCCTGCATATTTGTTTTCTATTTGAATAGGCTTTATACAAATTTGTTTTGTATTTGAATAGGCTTTCTACAAATGTAATCATAGCATATACATACAACTAGTCTCATCAAATCATGTCATCATCATAATCATCATCCAACACAAAGTGGTCTCTCGTCATCATCTCAAAAATAGTGATACAAGTCTCGATTACTTGCAAATACATCGTCATCCATCTAAATAATGATATACGCGAGAAGAGCTATCACTTTGAGTGAGAGCGGAACTATGCAGTACATGAGTTCGTATCCCTCTCTCGCATTAGCGTGAACCTAAACTAACTACTGCCTGTTGCTCGGAAACCGGAAACCGGTACACCTGGGCCTGACACTCCGGCCACTCGTTGTATATATACTCCTGGTGTAGCACTTCTTCACCATCGATGATCTATGCACCTGCGTCGTCAAATGAGTCGATGATATGCAACATATATAGTTGAGAAATAGAAAGAGACAGACTTGGCAAAAATAGAAACAACATATCATAAGCATAAATAACAAAGTTCATCGTACCCAAAATGCCCTAACTAGAGTGATCTTCGCTAGTCGAGGAGGAGGACGGTTTAATTACATCACAAATAAAGTTTCACCGTGCATAACTCAAAGTTTTGTCATACAGAAAGTATGAACTAAACGGACACATTGTCATATATCGACAATCACTCCACCATGTCGTGCCATCCATCCATGTCAGGGAGATAGTCCCCGAGCTTAGTGAAAGGCTTCATGTCGAGACGCTGAGAGGCTATCCATGTTCGGACGTCTTCCCGCGACATTTGTCCTTCTTCGTAGAACATCCCTGTTTTTTCGACGACC
The DNA here is from genome assembly GCA_963921465.1 of Triticum timopheevii. Taxonomy (NCBI): domain Eukaryota; kingdom Viridiplantae; phylum Streptophyta; class Magnoliopsida; order Poales; family Poaceae; genus Triticum; species Triticum timopheevii. The sequence goes on along the minus strand of OY997266.1, from coordinate 597,609,915 downwards.
TCCTTCATGATGATTTGGGCAAGTTCGTGCTGGATGTGATAGAACTCAGGTCGAAGTCGACGATCCTCGATATCTCCTACGTTCTTTGCCCATTGCAGAATATGGGCATCGCCGGATCTAGGTGACATGCGAAGGTTCTGGTGATCCCGTCTGTACTCCAGCATGTGGTGTAGAACATAGAATCCATCATTAAGAGAACTAGCAGGGTGACCCGCGCATTTGCGCAGCTAGATTTTCTATTTATTGCTATATATATTCCTATTTTGTACTAAGTTCGTGCCATAGATCCGGATGGTGACACGAAAGACCAAATACTCCTTTTCCTCTTCCGTTGATATTTTGTCTCAATTTTTTAAGGTATACGTAATATCCATGGCTTGTATATGAACCTTATTGTCCGTTCAATTTCCTGTCTCGTCGCTTGCCATATTGCAATTATGTTTTCTACTAATACTATCTCATACATGATCCACATGCTTCGATGTCTTCTAGTCTTATTCTAGGTCTCTATATATGTTAATCAGCCTAAGTCAACATAATTATAAGTGAATGGTATCGAAACTGGTACAGTCCTCTGGCTTGCCACATTGCAATTATGTTTTTCTAATGGTACTATGTCGTACATGATCCACATGCTTCGATATCTTATCCTCTTACTCGGATTCTATATTTTTCTATTAATCTGAACTTGCTATTTTTTATTGCGCCCACAATATTGCTTTCTCTATCATTATCTCCCCTAGCAGCCCAATGATGCCCAATTTAATTTATCTATGAAAGTGGCAATTGTATATAAAAAATAATAGAATAAAAATAATAAAAATGTTTATATGAATTGCACTATTTTTGGCAAAAGCTGGTTTTTGTAAGTCATTTTATTCAATACTGGAACCTTACATATGATGAGATATGCGAGTGACTTAAATTAAATGTTTTCACTTAGGATGAGATAAAATAAAGCTTTTTAGCCAGACACTAACCGCGAAAGCAAAAACATGGCTTTTAACTCACCTCGTTGGTACTTGACACTTGGGAACACTATAAAATGAGTGATTTCTTGTAGCTGGTCACTTATGTCTTGTCAAACCATTCCATTCACCAAAACTGTCTACATGACGGTTTTTGACCGCCATGTCAGCCTTTACTTTATTCACATTATAAATATTTGTCTAGTATGTATTAAAAATAGAAATAATCGCATTTAACTGGAATTAACTGAGAGCACAACAATTTTTTCTTAAATCGACATATTTGCAGCCTTAAAGTTCATGATTGTTTGGACTATCTACGCACGTGTTCCTCTAACAGCATCTCTTACATGCATGTGATATTTCGTCAGGTTGTGTGGTAAGGGACTCGTTTACTCCATTCAGTTGATAGTTTTTGTTGTTCTGTTAACTCCTTGTCGCCGGTTCACCTTGCCGAAATTCCTATATACCTCATGTAAAATTCTTGGGCACATATGTCTCATGCAAATGTATTGCCTTCCTACTTACCGTTGGCGGTGTGCGCCTCATATATGGAAACATAAAGTGCCAAAGTTCTCAATGTAGATTCTCTTATCTGGCTAGCAGTTCGCCTATTTCTATCTAGGTGCGTGAACAATAACCACTAGATGAATGTGTGCAATCATTTTATTTCTGAGATACGGTCGACCAATCTGTATGTGACTATATATTGCTATGTAAAACATTTGTATCTTTTAATCGCGACCATTATAATTAGAATCAATAGATCAATTTTGGATATATTTGATTAGTTATCTGTCTTTCTCTATTTTAATTTATCAATCAATTTTTTTTGCATTTTTATTGACATTTTATGCTACATAGTTTATGTTGTTGTATGTTGAACACATATGCCCTTTTTCACGCTGTTATTTATATTTTAGGTATCTGCGATTGCCAAACCATATTGTTCTTAATCAGACCAAATTATGTTCCTAATCCATTGAAGCAATACCAAGTTACGTGTCAAACATACCTCCTAAGAAAATACATGATGCATATGTTCTTGCATTTTTAGTTCACTAAATATTCACGCCCTGTAGTTTTTTATTATTGTGTATGGAACATCTATGTGTTGCCACATAAGGAAAATACACCTATGTATGTGCTTTAATAATGTTTAATAATATTTCAAATATCTCCATCTATTATTATTTTTGATTGCACAACCATATTATTTTTTCTTATCTCTCCTTCCACTATATGCTCCTAATTAATCAATAAATTATGTACTAATTAGACCCTATACACGTGGCTAATGAGCAAAAAAGGTTGATGCTTGCTACCTTTTTTTTATGTCAGCATGACATCATAAATAGTAATTAGCATGCATGAATCCGTTTCGCTCATGTGTAAGAAGTGCTGACGTAACAAATGAGATTTTTTTGCGGGGATGAAAAGTAGAGAATGAAGCTAGTTCCTTTGATTAGCACATAATGTAGTGGTGATGTAAAAAAAGCACGTAATATAGTGGAGATTAAAAAATAGAACACATGTATGTCTTTTTTGGGCGCTTCAACTTCTGGTTGGCCCCCAAATATAAAATTAGTCTGCAGGCAGTACCTCTCCTTATTAGCGCTTAAGATATTGAGTTCACGTAATAAGAAATACTTACTTAGGATGGAAAGACTCCTATATGTATTGCGTCCGGACTCCTGCTTGCCTCGCCTATGAACCCATCGTCTTTTGCTCATCCGATCGGTTCCCCTAGCGATTGCTGTTTTTTTTTACTCTGACTCATCTCCTTTACTTTGGCTCTAAACGTATGGGATAAGGAGACATGCTTATACCCTCTTCTATCAAGCAAATCACAGCCGTTCTTTTTAAGTACTTTTCTATTGTTTCATCTGAGCCATACGTTTTCTATCGTTTTAATAATATAAGAGAATCACTCGGTTGCTGGATGCAGTAAAAGTCAGTCTTATGGCTGAAGGCAACCCTGCCGCCCCTTTTCTTCTTGTCCCTAACCTCTCCACCCAGTGATTGTTAGTAAAACATAGCACTGTCAAGAACATCCTTGATGTGGGTGTAATCCTTTTTCTGAATGTTCTTCGATGAATCCAAGTAAAGAACGTGGGAGTATCGGGGGTAGAGGATGATGAGGACGGCGTGCCCGGCACTGCGCAAAATAAATACACCTCAAATTAATTAGCCTCCACCGTGCAAATGAATGATTGAAATCGAAGGAAGGATATCCGTGCGGATGACTTACAGGGGATGATAAGGCACGAGAATCGCCTCCTTGTCCTTGTTGGCGAGCATGAAACTGATGATGTATTCCCTAGCGTATTCACAGTGCTTTGTGCAGACTCCCAAGAAGGCCTCGTGCATGTAGTACGGGTCAGCGACACAGATATAAGATATCTGCTCAAGCCCAATGATGTAGTTCATGTGCAAGGCATAAAGGCGGACAAACGTAAAATCTAGCTTCTTCACGTGAAACATGTCGAATATGTAATCGAACCGAAGGAAGAACTTATCCGCGGGGAAGCAGTCGACGTACGACAATTGCCGCAGAACTTTAACCACGTAGAGTGGGTATCCTGGATCTTTCGAGGCAATGAGGCCTTTCTCTATCTGCAGCACATCGTCATGAAGTCTCCTTAGATCGTCGTATCTGGCCCCTAGCGCTCTTGCAGGTAGGATTGGTTGACCGGGGATATGCCATTTATCCGCATCGGGGATATCTATACGGTCCTGAAGCCGAGGCTGCTGAAGCAGCTGGATCATAGAATTAGCTTTTTTGCCTTTCCTCGCTCTCTTCCTAGACTTCTTTACTACCGGAAGGTCGTCCATAATACGTTGAGACGGCAATTCAGTCACTGACTCATGATGCTCAAACCCTGAGGAGGAGCCAGTATAGACATACTGTTCAGCGCCATCGTCATCCTCATCCTCATCCATGGTGACGTCATCAGCGACTAATGGAGTCTCCTCCTTACCCTGTCCACTATCACCCAACCCGACACCTGACACTAATTAGGTAGGTGGGGTGTTGATGTTCATACCTTTCTGAGGCTGCGTGCTCGTGGGTGTGCTCCCGGCCGCCTCCAGACGAAGCAGACTCTTCGGCCACAACAGGACCCACCCATTGCAACAATCACCAAGCCGCCACGGGGTTTCGTCGTCATCCCCCACTAGTATCAGAGGAGGCAAATTCTCGTGGCCTGGTTTGACACTGGCCACGAAAACCTTGAAGGCGTTCAGGGGGATCGGCCGGCTGTGTGACAATGGTTCCTTCGGCTCCATTATCGTCGCCTTCCCCACGTCCACCTTCTGGTCGCCGATGGTGTACAATATGGTGCATGGGGTTTCGTCGGCCTGCAAAGAAAAGTCTGCGACGTGAGACATCCGAAAGGCAACGAAAATGGGAGATTATACATTTATATTGAAGGGGGCCGGTGTGACAGATACCGTGAGGGCGTCGAGCTCGGCCAAAGATGAAGCACCACTGAGCACGTCCGGTGCGGGAGCTGGTGCGGGAGCCGGTGCTAGTGCAACGCTAGTCGAGCTGCTCCCCAAGAAGTCAGCAAGAGGAAAGTCCTCTGCATTTTTTTCTAGATTTTGCCTTGACCAAGTGAAAACGGCCGGAACCAAGGAAGTAGACAAATCTGCAACCACCTGTTTTGCGGCAGCTACCGCTGTTGCGACTATCTGAGATGATTTCTTCTCAACCGCAATCTCAACCTTCTTGTCAATGTTTTCTTCAGTTAACCTCCGTCTTTCCTTTCTCTCCTCTGTGGTCTCACGGTAGTACTTTTTCCACGTGGGGTCGTCTCCGACACCGTGCACGCATCCATACGACGGTTGAGTATCCACCGGTTGTCATTTCAATATGTTCAACGTCCGGTTGAATGGAGTTTCCCACTTGGGCCTTGCCAATGCCTCAGACGGCGAGTCGCTTTCGGCCGCAATCCTGTCCTGCTCTCTCTGCAAAAGGCACAAGGATCGTTTACAAATATGACTAACGTGTGCAGTCGAATTGATCAGAAACTAAAATTACCAGCAGTCTGATGAACTCCATAATGACCGGTTTTGTTTCGTAAACCTTCTTCACTGCGTCCCAACGGTGTCGGGCCCTGAGGACGTCACGCTCCTGCGGGACGGTGAACTCTGCCAAGGGGTCTGGGATGCCCAGACTCGCGGCTTCCGCGTCCTCCTTGGCCCATTTGGACCTCTTTCTGCCGTAACCACGGCTTCTGAGGTGGTGGCTCCCAATGTTCCTCTCTTGAAGCCCCTTCATGTACTTAGGCTTTTTTTGGCAGCTTCGGCCTTGCAAGCCTCTTTGAATATTTAAAACTGATCTTCCGTGATTGTCGGATTATCCTTTACAATCTCGGAGTAGGGTTCCTTCTTGTCGATGATCTTTGCTTTCACTCAATTTTTTCAAGCGGCCAGCGCATCGCTAAACTTGTTCATGGCGTGTTTGTTTATCTTCTTCATTGCCGGGTCCTCATCTGGATCTTCATAATCCTTCTCATTCCGGCTAGGGAACAAGAATATCTCGTGAAACTTCTTTAGGAGGGAGCTCCTCATATTATCTATCTTCTGTAGTTTCTCATCGTTGATGGTGGCGGTTGTCTATGCAATGCAGCCTATTTGATTGCCGTAGCACGAGTGCGCTTCCTCGGGCGCCTTTGGCTCAAAATTGCCGTCGTCCAACTTCGTGACCACCAGTCTAGTAGTCCTGAGTTTGTTAGGAAGTTGTTGCCTATTTGCTTTCGGTTCTACACCGGCTCCGCTCTCCAAGGCAGCATCGGTCTTAGTCTCAGCGCAGGTCTCGATGCCGGTCTGAGTCTCAGCGCCGGTCTCAGTCTCAGCACCGGTATGCGTGTCGATCTCAGTCCCCGATGCCACCAGTGGGCCCAGTAACAACATGGTTGATCGTCGGCAAGGCTAAAAAATTCGTCTGCCGCCCGGTAGGCGTCGTCGCAATCACCAGAACCCGGTCCTTCATCGTTGTTAGCCATGTTACCTATGATTAAATCTAGTCCATTAATTCTAGACCTAATAAAATGAACAATGACATAAAAAAGGCCTATTGTTTTGCTGGAATGTTGACTCCTTCCTGGTGCGACAAATCCCGGGCACTCGATATGTCCTACTTTGTAGCACAAGTCATGCTGAAATTCACGGAAAATTTCGGCATGACCTTTGCTAAAAAATGGACAAATCGAGAACCTGAAATTTGCCGGAATAGAAATGAATCAACATTTCGGCAAAACATAGGCCATTCAGCATCATTCCCTGGAAATAACAAAGCACTTGGGCACAATCGAACCACTTCAATGAAAATATATAACATGACCACTTGAATGAAAAGATATAATCAACAATAAAAGTCTAGGAAGGGATCATCTTTAAAATAAAATTTTCCTAAATTCTTTTCCTTCAAAAATAGTGGTCTTTTCAAAAATCAAAAACCTTTGCAAAATGACCTCACTAAACACTTCTCTACCTAGGACAGAACCCAAATTATGTTGATCTAGCTATTCCTCTCTCACACACAAACACACATTATTATCTCTAACCCTTCTCTGCCTAGGATAGAACCCAATTAAATTTCGAAGGAACTCCATTTCTCTAACCCTTCTGACTTAATGCTCTAAGATAAAATTTTCTTCTAACATAGCCAACCTACTTAACCTAGCTTGTTAATCCAACGAACCTAATTAACCTACCTATTTAACCTAGTTAGTTAATCTAGTTTACCTAGATAATTAACCTAATTAAACTAGTTAACGCAGCTAGTTCTCTGTCAAAGCCCTAAATAAATTTTTGCACTAATTAACCTAGATAATTAACCTAATTAAACTAGTTAACCTGACTAGTTCTCTGTCAAAGCCCTAACTAAATTTTTGCACTAACCTAGATAATTAACCTAATTCAACTAGTTAACCTAACTACTTCTCTGTCAAAGCCCTAAGTAAAATTTTGCCCTAACCTAGATAATTAACCTAATTAAACTAGCTAACCTATGCATGAGAGAGAGAGGAGGGGTGGGGGCTTACAGAGGATTGCTCCGGTGGTAGCGAGGGAGGTAGTGGTGGCGAGGGAGGCAGTGGCGTCATCGGTGATGGCGATGGAGGCGGTTGTGGCGAGGGAGGATCCGGTGGCGTCGACGGCGGCTCCGGTGGCGTTGATGAGGCCGCGCGGCTCCGTGGCATTGGGGGCGGCTCCGGTGGCGTCGACGGCGCACGGCTCTAGTGGCGTCGACGTCGGCAGGAGACGGCGGCGAAGTGGGGCGACGGTGAATCGGGGAGACGGCGGCGGGGTGGGTCAAGGGATTTGGGGAAGAAGTGGTGGCCGGGGGGAAACAGTTTTTTGGTTAAGTCAAACTTAGTGGTAGCGCGTTTCGTAAAACGCGCTATAGCTAAGATAGCTATAGCGGTTTTTACAAAACACGCTACTGCTATAGCTATGTAATTTTCTTCCATTTTTTAATTTCCTTTTCTGTTTCTATAGCGGGGGTCTAGGACACACGCTGCAGTTACGTTAGGTATAGCGCCTCTTATGAACACACGCTACTGCTATGCCTTCCTCAGTTTTTTTGTTTTTTCATTTATTTTGCTTTACATTTTATATTTTCCTTTCTCCTTTTTCTATTTCTTTCATTTTCATTTACTTTTCTATTTGTTTTCATCTTATTTTATTACCATTAGTAGTAGCGCTCTTCGTAGGAAACGCGCTACTATTTATGCCCTAGCGGTAGCGCGCTTCTTCAAAGCCCGCTACTGCTATGCGTATCCTATCATTCTAGCAATGGGAATATTAGTAGTAGCGCTTTTGCCACTACACGCGCTACTGCTAAGATTGTATCTGTAGCGTGGTTTTTCCTCGATCGCTACTGCTATCTAGCACTAGCGTCCTTTTTGGACCCGCGCTGTTGCTAAATTTCTGCGTATAAGGTTTTCCCTAGTAGTGAGGGGCCGAGAGTTCGAGGGTCGAGGGTCGTCGATGGGTCGAGGGTTCGAGGGTTCTAGGGTTCTAGGGTCGAGGGGTCGAGGGTCGTCGAGGGGTCGAGGGTTCGAGGCTCGAGGGTCGTCGAGGGGTCGAGGGGTCGAGGGTTCTAGGGTTCTAGGGTCGAGGGTTCAAGGGTTCTAGGGTTCGAGGGTCGAGGGTTCGAGGGTCGTCGAGGGGCCAAGGGGTCGAGGGTCATCGAGGGGTCGAGGGTTCAAGGTACGAGGGTTCTAGGGTCGAGGGTCGAGGGCTCGAGGGTTCTAGGGTCGATGGTTCGAGGGTTCGAGGGTCGTCGAGGGGCCGATAGTTTGAGGGTCGTCGAGGGGTCGAGGATCGTTGAGGGGTCGAGAGGTTGCCTAGTGTTAAGGTATTGAAGAAACCCATGGCTTCATCATTAGCCGGAAGTAACCGGGGCATGATGGTATGAAGTTCTCCAAAGTTATTCTGGAACGAAGTCCCGGATAGGATAATCCGCCTTTTGGTACAAATTTTAGCAAAGGCCTTCCAAACTTGTTGTACTTTGTACCAAAAAGCGAATTATCCTATCTGGGATTCCGTTCCAGAATAACTTTGGAGAACTTCGTACCATCATGCGCCTGTTACTTTTTTCTAATGATGAAGACATGGTTTGTTGAATCCTTTGACACTAGACCCTAGAAGCGCTGCCGAGGCCACCCAAATTTACCAAGTTAAAAGAGCTTTGTCATCGAGGCCACCGCGAACCCTTGAAGCGTTGCCGAGGCCACCCCAAACCCTAGAGAAGCGCCGAGGCCACTAATTAATATAATTCCTTGTTGTGATTAGCTATAGCTAGGTCTACATTTGCCACTAATATATTCATCTGTCATGTTTGTATAATAATTGCCATGTTGTAATATTTGCAGAAACTATGGAGCACGGCCGAGACGAGGAAGTAGAACAGGTGTTGGGGGTCATAATCGCAGCCGGAGGTGATGTCATGTTGAATCTCAATGAAACCAATGGTCTGGAAGGAGAGGGTGAAGCAGGCTATGGTTATCGAACAACGGACGAGGAAGGACATGATTATGATGGCTCCGGTGACTGAATGCCGGTGCAAGAAGGAGACCGTGATGACGGCTTCGGTGACAGAACAGAGTCCGGCCAGGTATATATATTAATTAAGCCTATGCTGACTAGCTAATTGATGCATTCAATGTTTTGGTATCTACACATATTAACTATCGTATTTCTTCTTTTTCTAGCCCTCCAGATCGAGCACAACTTTGGTAAAGAGATGAGGCCCGAAGAAAATTTTGCGCTCCAATGAAAGGTTCGCGATCACAGCAATCGTGCGCGATGGCCAACCGATTGAACCCCTCCGGACCAAGGACGCATTTACTGCTCAGTGTGGGATTCTTGTTAGGGACATGATCCCGATCAGCATCGAGCTATGGAATCAGCCTAAGAAGGAAGATCTTCAAGTTTCTTTTGTCGAAGATAGACAGAAAGAGGATATTTGGAAAGCGCTGAAGGTAAATTTCACCCTACCGGAAGAGGAGGATCCGGAGAATCCAGTTATAGAGCCATTGATCAAGTCTCGTGCTCTCACGAAGATGGCAGATCTATTCAGGAGGTGGAAGAATGAGCTAAAAGAAAAGTTTGTCAACAAACAAAAGACACCAGAATTCATCAGACGGTATGAGAAGCTCAGAGATCAATGGGATGCATTTGTAGCCAACAAGACATCGGAGAGGAGTAAGAAGATGTGAGCGACAAACAAGATAAATGCTGCGAAGAAGGAGCATCACCATCGCATGGGTCAGGTGGCTACCTCAAAGCCCGGCCGTTGTGGGCCAAGGCTGACAACGACCTGCCTGATAAAGGGGTCGAACCAGAGACATTGAACTGGCTAGGCCGTTCAAGGACTTGGTTCTTCGGGGTTGGCGGAACCTTGGACCCTGTAACAGGGAAGTGCGTTTGGACGAGCGAGCAACTGCGAATACCCATCACGAAGCATCAAGACTATATCGCTGCAGCGCAGGAAGGGAGGTTCGTTCCAGAAAGAGATAAGGACGAGCTCACAATGGCCCTCAGGAATCCTGAGCAACCTGGACAGACACGAGGCACGCCACTCTCCGTTCCGTGGAAGGCTGGGTTTTTGGACACAGGCGGTTACAAATGCCAAGAGAGGAGGAGGAAAGTGGAGCAGAGTGAACTGCAGGAGCTGCACGCAAGGGTACGGAAGCTAGAGGATCGAGAAGTAGTTCGAAGCAAGCGACCTGCCGAAGCTACCCCGGAAGCTACCCCGCCATCTCAGCGGAGAAGCAGCGTGGCTTCCACCGAGCTGCTTCAGCTGGAGCATGTCTTCGCGGCTCCTGCTAGCTACCCCGTGGATGCTATCACGGAGTCTCAGCATTGCCACCTTATGACACAATGGTAGAACTACAAAGTCAAGGTGGCTGTCGGCTTTGTTCGACCTCCTGAACTCAGCACAACTTTTCACTGCCGTCCAATTCCAGAAGAATATGCTAGCATGATGGTGGACGAAATAACGGAGGGATTTGAGGAGCTCGTGCTTGACCACCCTACTAGTGAAGGGGAGACTAGGCTGGGTTCTGCTCTGAAGACTCCATGCCTATGGAGGAAGGAGCTCATCAACCTTTCGAACTAGACGCCTCCGCCTCCTTCTCCTCCTCCTCCGGTGAGTCAGGGTACTCCGCCTCCTCCTCCGCCTGCTCCTCTGGCCAGTGATCAGGGTACTCCGCCTCCTTCTTAGGCGCGTGGTGGCACTCCGCCTCCTTCTCCGCCTGCGCTAGCGCACCCGACCAGCCAGCCTCCTCCTTCTCCGCCTCGCCAGCAAGGGTGGCAGAGACCCGCCACCGCTCCGGCTGCTCCGGCGCGTCGTAGTCCTTCTCCTTTGCCTCGTAAGCAATGAAAGAAGACAGCCGCAGCCGCTCGTCCTGCTTCGGTGTCTAGCTGTACAACGAGAGGCGGGAGGCAATACAGATTCGGTCCATCTCTCAAGCCTCCAGAGAAGTTACCATACGAGATGACCGAACAGGAAAACACGGATATCTGTCAAGCCCAAGTGAAGGACTACTTTGAAACACAAAGAGCAAAGAGACATCCACCTCTGGAGGAGAAGATAGATCTGGTGAAAGCAAAGCGCACTTTGGATGCCCTGCAGCGACCACCACCGTCTCCACCGCAAACCAACTATGAGCACATTACTGAAAGGACATATAAGGAAGCGAAGCGGTCGGGAAGTACTTGCAGTGACAAAAGGTTACAAGAACGAAGAAGTGGGAAAAAAATTCCCCATCTCGACGAACAAGCGAACCAATCGTGCCCCCCGCTCAAGGTGTCTAGCGATATCGTCGCTAATCATCCGGGGATCTTGCCCGGTACCAATCCTGCAGATTACATGCATGACGACGATGCATATTTTGAGATAATGAAGGTGGACGAATTCAAATACGAGTACGGGAAGCCTCTCGTCTAAGATGGAACTACTCTAACAACGATGATGCAAAGTTTCCATGATTGGTACGTGGAAACCCACAGAAAGTCTGGGAAGAAAAAAAATCAATACTTTGACGTTGAAAGTCAAAGAGGATCAGCACGAACTCGTTGGAATTGAGCAGTTGTCTGTTCCATTTGAGGAGTTCTTCCAGTTTTTCAATCAAAAGGCCCTCGATAAATTAACGGTCACTTGCTACTATCTGTAAGTACTACTTCTGTCATTAAGTCTCTATATATAGCTCATCTCTTTCATTGCATGCATATATAATTATCCTCACTATATTATGCAGATTGAAGACCGTCGAATGCAGAAAAGCTGAAATGTATGATAATGGGTTCATTAACACAAATCTCATAGATGAATATACGGTTACATTTCATCCTAAAGAAACCGAGGACAACTAGCTATGATCGTTGGTAATAAATCAAAACAAAGATACAATACTCTTTCCTTACAACTTTAAGTGAGTGTTACTGTCTTGTGCATATTCGGTTTCCCTTAATTGTTACTCGAGGTTATAGTAATTAATGTAATTAATGAGTTATGCATGCGTGCGCAGGTTCCACTATATTCTCCTAGAGATTCAGCTTGAGTAGGGACTATTAAACATCTTAGACTCTAGACGAAAAGATCCCGAGGACTATGAGGACATGTCTAAAATGCTCGACAAGCAAGTTGAATCGATCATTATCGCACCATATTGGCAACTTTGTTCATTTCATGATATCAATTAGTAATTGTTTTCTTTGTCTCGCAGGGTTTGGAAAGTATTCATCGCATAAGTCGGGACTGCCGCAGGATCTGCGATGGAAATACCCGAAAGTAAGTACTACTAGCTAGCTAGTTCCGCGCATCTCCCGTTGATTCTAGCTACTTTCATCAATGCCATTTATAATGCTTCATTATTAGTTTGATTGACCTCTATTTCTCCTAAAGTGCTTGTGGCGGGAAGCCGGGAATAATTACTGTGGATACTACGTCTGCGAGTTCATCTACGGCCAAGAATAGGCGGGGCTACTCTAAAAGACAATATGAAGTGCGTAAGCAAAAGTAGTCACAAGTTTAGTTTGTTACCATCATTTCTGTTCAGTTTCATTCATATATATGTATTGACCCCCTTCTTGAAATTAGATGTGGCATATGCGAGATGAACTCCTACCACAAGATCGCATGCGAGCAATTCAAGAGGAATTGGCTGGATTTTTTCTTGACCACGTCATCAATAAAGCCGGAGAATACCACCATGTATGTGGAAGTTGAGTTCATATGTTAGGGTATTGTAAGAGATCTTACACATTGTATATATATATGTAGCCAGTAGAGTCGGTAAGATATAAGAAAACTTGTTGTTCGACCAATCTCTCGAAGGAGAGGTCAATCACTTCTCTCTGTATATGTTTATGACGATCTTCTATACTTAATAGTTTCCTTCATTTGCTTACTAGTTAGCTAGCATGTCGAGTCCTCTCTATACGTAGCATCCACCAAGCACGGAGATAAGAGAGGACACTTCTCTCTATTAGCTAACACAATATATGAAACACCTAAATTAACCCTACAAAACCACCCAACCCCCCCCCCCTTCAGAAAAAAACAAAAAACCCAGCCCCCGAACTGCTGACGCGTGAAAGCTTTTTGGTCCCGGTTGGTGGCACCAAACAGGACAAAAGGTCCCCCTGCCTGGGTAAGCGGCAACGGCCACGTGGAGCCCCATCTGTCCTGATTCCTGGGCGAACCAGGACTAAAGGTATAGGGCTTTAGTAACGACCCTTTAGTCCCGGTTCGGAACCGGGATAAATGGCCCTCAGGAACTGGGACGAATGGCCCTTTTTCTACTAGTACAAGAGTGAATTCTGAAAGAAAGAGAAAAAAAGACACAAGCGTGCAGCGTAGAAGAGGCATCTCTGAATTGGTTCATGTAACCTGAATGAGTAAATTGCTCAAAACCACTACATTCGTGGTTAGGGTACACTCCTAAACCATCGTGCTTGCCTAAAATCACAAAAAACCACCAACTCTACAGCGTGAGTAACAAATTGTACTAATTCAGAAATAAGCCACGTCTAATAGTGTTACTGACGGGTGTGATCCGTCTGTCGGGCTGATGTGGCCAAAACTAGTCCTAGTCAATGTGTTGACCTGCTGAGGTGGACAGAGTCCTACCTGCCAGCCTCACATCGCTCATATCCTTCTGCTTCCTCCTCATGTCTCTCTCTTTCTCCTGGCATTAGACGAGGCAGTGGAGGAGTGGGCAGTGGCATGCTAAGGAGACGACGGCGCCGACGACCTTGCGTAGGCTGCAGAGGTGGAGGTAGAGGACGTGCGCGGAGGGCAACACTACGGAGGGCGTTGCTGGAGATGCGGTCGAGCGGGTCGGGGCCAATGTGGAGCTTGCCGAGGCCCCCGTGGCGCGCTGCGAAGACGACGAGAGCGGCGACAGTAAGGTCCTGGCATCTGGAGAGGCTGAGCGCGCGGAGGAAGGGGGCGGCCTCGACGGCGGCGTGACTGATAAGTCCATTTTGCATCATGTTTTCCTATTCTTAGTGTTTTTATCAATATAACACTTCTTTGAGTAACTCTAATATCTTTCCTCTCATAATATGCAAGGTTTACACAAAGAGGAAGAATACCAGCAGCTGGAATTCTGGACCTGAAAAAGCTACATCAGATGTACCTATTCTTCACATCTTCAAAATATTTATAGTATGTAAAAAATCATAGAAAATCAAGGTAGGATGAGCGCCCCACCTCGCCCTACTGAGTCCTCCGCCTATGATACCGACCATATCCACACCAACCATCTCATTACATCACACAAACACGAGATTCTCATATTACCACTAAAATCAAATTTCAATTCTATTAGTCCTATTATCCATACTACTTGTCGCTCAAATGGGTGTATCTTAGTAAAATGTTGACTATGTTTTCAAAAACTGTTTGCTCATTTATTAAAAATATTTATCTTGTATTCAAAAAATATTATTCAAGCATTTGAAAATGTTAAATTTGTATACACAAAATGTTGATCATGTATTCTTAAAATGTTAATCTTGTATTTGGAAAATGTCAATCCAACATTTGAAAATGTTTAACGTGTACGGAACAAAAGTTGAACATGTATTAAAAATACGAATCTTGTATTTAAAAATATTAATCAAGCATTTTGAAAATGTGAAATAAGTATAGAAATATATGGGGAAAGTGTTGATCATGTATTCAAAAATTAATAATCTTGTATTCAAACAATATTGACCACGTATTAGAAAAAATGTATTTGATATATACCAAATTATTTACAATGTGTACTGGACATAAAAAATATATAAGTTTTCTAAAAATGTTAGTCATGTATTCCAAAATGTTTAACATGTATATAAAGATGTTTATATTGTATATAAAAATAATGAATTTGTACTTAAATTTTGTAACATATGTGGAGAAAAATAAAATGAATGAAAATGGACAAAAAGTTAAAAGAAACAAAAAAGGAAGGCGAAGAAAACAAAAGAGCACGCAGAAAGAAACAAAAAAACACAGTATAATGAAGAATGAAAGAAAACCAGTGAAAGTGAAGAAAATTATATTTATAACGAGGAAGAAAGAAAAACTGAAGAAAATTGATGAAGAAAAAAAAACCTGTCCAAACCAATAAATAAATGAAAGAAACTGGTGTGAAACAATAAAACCGGAGAAAATAAAGAAAACATAAAAATTCAAAGAAATGCATTGACGAAATAAAGAAAACCGGAAGAAAAGAAGGAAAACGAAAAAAGCTGAAGCCAACACCCTGTCTCGGAATAGAGGAATGTTTCTTCCTTTTTCGCAAACGGGCGCCGCACACACTTTCCTCCACGCTCAGCATTTCAAAATTGATGAATTTTTTAACAAATCGATGTAATTTTTTAAAAATTGATGAACTTTTTTCAAAGTTGATGTTTTTTTAAATATAAACCTTTTTCAAAATCAATGAACTTTTTCCAAAATTGATGAACTTTCTTTAAAATTGAACAAAGTTTTTTCAAAATATATGAACGTTTTTCCAAAACCGTTGAACTTGTTTTTCAAAATTGGTGAACGTTTTTCAACTATCGTGAACTTTTTTTTTGAAATTGATGAAAGTTTTCTTCAAAAATGATGAACTTTTTAAAATTGAAGTTTTTTTTAAAAATAATTCCAAGATATAAGTGATCTAGTATATAAATAGCGCGTTTACGACAGTTCTTATATTCTTTGGCGCTGTTTTCAGTCAGTGCAATTGATTAACCTGAGTGGTTAGCAAATGAAGGTAGGGCGAGCGGCCCACGTCGCCCTATCGAGTTCTCCGCCTGTGACTCAGTACACCACACAAACAACG
This sequence comes from Triticum timopheevii, assembly GCA_963921465.1. Lineage (NCBI taxonomy): Eukaryota > Viridiplantae > Streptophyta > Magnoliopsida > Poales > Poaceae > Triticum > Triticum timopheevii. Next base: position 597,594,107 of record OY997266.1, on the reverse strand, counting down.
AGGTTCTCAGATTACTACTGAAATCAAATTGCAATTGTATTACTCCCTTCCATCCATATTACATGTCGCTCAAATGGATATATCTTAGTACAAAATCATGTGATTATATTAGTCGGATCACCGTAGGACGACACATGCCTTATTTTGTACTTTGCTGAAATGGACGAAATTTAGAATTTTAGTTATGCCGGACCAAGTACCAGAACCTAGCATTTATTTTAGTTAAAAAACTGACTCCACTTGCATTTTTATTAGAGGCAAATACACTAGGAGTCTTTTTTTGCGGGAAAGAAACTTTTTATTCATCAAAAATGCACTAGGAGTCTTAGAAATTACATGCGACGATAAGTTTGGTGTACAAACTTATACAATATGTGATTGTGGCCATCGAACTCGCATGGGTGTGCAAATACGGTCACATATCCCGTACGCGGATGTATCCGGTGCATGCGTGGATAGGGTCCACTGTCAATGACAGTTGGTGCTTGGCCCAACGCGTTTTTACAAAAAAAATACACCTACTTCTTTTTATTTGTGGAAAAATGCCAACTCTTGGGGTGTTCCGCATGTCAATGCAAACCAAAAATTAAGACGACATAGTGTGGGCACCAGATTTCAAACCCACGACCACCTGCACTCAGAGGCCGCCACCGGCAACTGCCACCAATCCATCTTCAGAGCTGTACTGACGCATCAATCTTGCCTAGTCTTGCTGTCGTCGATGCCACCACGATGCCAGACAGCGCCATCATCTTGCGTTCGTCCATCAACACATGCCCAATAGTGAGACCCTGGTGCACCATGCCGTTGGGACCCGCCGTGGTCGACGGATCAGATGCAACGTCGCACCTCCTTAATGATGAAGAAAATATGCTATAGAGGCAATAATAAAGTTATTATTTATTTCCTTAATTCATGATAAAAGTTTATTATTCATGCTAGAATTGTATTAACCAGAAACTTAGTACACGTGTGAATACATAGACAAAACATATAGTCCCTAGTATGCCTCTACTTGACTAGCTCGTTAATCAAAGATGGTTATGTTTCCTAACCATAGACATGTGTTCTCATTTGATGAATAGGATCGCATTATTAAAAGAATGATGTGATGGACATGACCCATCCGTTAGCCTAGCATTATGGTCGTGTTAGTTTCATTGCTACTGCTTTCTTCATGACTTATACAAGTTCCTCGGACTATGAGATTATGCAACTCCCGAATACCGGAGGAACACTTTGTGTTCTACCAAACGTCACAACGTAATTGGGTGATTATAAAGGTGCTCTACAGGTGGCTCCGAAGGTGTTTGTTGGGTTGGCATAGATCAAGATTAGGATTTGTCACTCCTGTTTAGGAGAGGTATCTCTGGGCCCTCTCAGTAATACTCATCACTATAAGCGTTGCAAACATTGTGACTAATGAGTTAGTTGAGGGATGAAGTATTACAGAACGTGTAAAGAGATTTGCCGGTAAACAAGATTGAACTAGGTATTGAGATAGCGATGATCGAATCTCGGGCAAGTAACATACCGATGACAAAGGGAACAACGTATGTTGTTATGCGGTTTGACCGATAAAGATCTTCGTAGAATATGTAGAAACCAATATGACCATCCAAGTTCCGCTATTGGTTATTGACTGGAGACGTGTCTCGGTCATGTCTACATAGTTCTCGACCCGTAGGGTCCGCAGGCTTAACATTTGATGACGATTTGTATTATAAGTTTATGTGTTTTGATGTACCGAAGGTAGTTCGGAGTCCCAGATGTGATCACGGACATGACGACGAGTCTTGAAATGGTCAAGACATAAATATTGATATATTGGAAGCCTATGTTTGGACATCGGAATGGTTCCGGGTGAGTTCGGGCATATACCGAAGTACCGGGAGGTTACTGGAACCCCCCGGGAAGTATATGGGCCTTATCCGTCCATAGTGGGAGAGAGGAGGAGGCATCCAGGTGGAGGGCGCGCCCTCCCCCCTCCTCCACTCCTTTATATACGGGGGAGGGGGCTCCCCATAGACACAGAAGTTGACATTGTTTAGCCGTGTGCGGTGCCCCCCCCCCCTCCACAATTACACACCTCGGTCATATAGTCGTAGTGCTTAGGTGAAGCCTGCGCCGATAACTTCATCATCACCGTCACCACACCATCATGCTGATGAAAATCTCCCTCGGCCTCAACTGGATCAAGAGTATGAGGGACGTCCCCGAGCTGAACGTGTGCTGTACGCAGAGGTGCCGTACGTTTGGTGCTTGGATCGGTTGGATCGCGAAGACGTTTGGCTACATCAACCGCGTTAACTAAACGCTTCCACTTTCGGTCTACGAGGGTACGTGGACACACTCTCCCCTCTCGTTGCTATGCATCACATAGATAGATCTTGCGTGATCGTAGGAAATATTTTGAAATTACCGCGTTCCCCAACACACAAACACCACCTGCTGCCACTGGTCCCATCCCCTCCACCTGCAGTTCCTCTGCACTCCCAACCGAGCCCCAACAGTGGCATCCGAGCCAGGTCTATGCGTAGATGTTATATGCACGAGTAGAACACAAAGTGTTGTGGGCGATAATAGTCATACCGCTTACCAGCATGTCATACTTTGATTCGGCGGTATTGTTGGATGAAGCGGCTCAGACATACATTACGCGTACGCTTACGTGAAACTGGTTCTACCGACGTGCTTTGCACATAGGTGGCTGGTGAGTGTCTATTTCTCCAATTTTAGTTGAATCGAGTGTGGCTACGCCCGGTCCTTGTTGACGGTTAAAACAACACACTTGACAAAAAATCGTTGTGGTTTTGATGCATAGGTAAGAACTGTTCTTACTAAAAGCCCGTAGTAGCCACGTAAAACTTGCAACAACAAAGTAGAGGATGTCTAACTTGTTTTTGCAGGGCTTGCTATGATGTGATATGGTCAAGCATGATGTGATATAAATTTTTGTATGAGATGCTCATGTTTTGTAATAAAGTTATCGGCAACTGGCAGGAGCCATATGGTTGTCGCTTTATTGTATGCAATGCAATCGCCATGTAATTGTTTTACTTTATCACTAAGCGGTAGCGATACTCGTAGTAACAATAGTTGGCGAGACGACAACGATGCTATGATGGAGATCAAGGTGTCGCACCAGTGACGTTGGAGATCATGACGATGCTTCGGTAATGGAGATCATGAGCACAAGATGATGATGGCCATATCATGTCACATATTTTGATTGCCTGTGATGTTTATCCTTTATGCATCTTATTTTGCTTAGTAAGTCGGTAGCATTATAAGATGACCCCTTACTAAATTTCAAGGTACAAGTGTTCTCCCTGAGTACGCACCGTTGCTACAGTTCGTCGTGCCGAGACACCACGTGATGATCGGGTGTGATAAGCTCTGCGTTCACATACAACGGGTGCAAGCCAGTTTTGCACATGCAGAATACTCGGATTAAACTTGACGAGCCTAGCATATGCAAATATGGACTCGGAACACTGAGATTGAAAGGTCGAATGTGAATCTTATAGTAGATATGATCAACATAGTGATGTTCACCATTGAAAACTACTCATCTCACGTGATGATCGGACATGGTTTAGTTGATTTGGATCACGTGATCACTTAGATGATTAGAGGGATTTCTATCTAAGTGGGAGTTCTTAAGTAATATGATTAATTGAACTTTCATTTATCATGAACTTAGTACCTGATAGTATTTTGCATGTCTATGTTGTTGTAGATCAATGGCCCGTACTACCGTTCCTTTGAATTTTAATGCATTCCTAGAGAAAGCTAAGTTGAAAGATGATGGCAGCAACTACACGGACTGGGTCCGTAACTTGAGGATTATTCTCATTGCTGCACAGAAGAATTACGTCCTGGAAGCATCGTTGGGTGCCAGGGCTACTGCAGATGCTACTGATGACGTTAAGATTGTCTGGCAGAGCAAAGCTGATGACTACTCGATAGTTCAGTGTGCCATGCTTTACGGCTTAGTATCGGGACTTCAAAGACGTTTTGAACGTCATGGAGCATATGAGATGTTCCAAGAGTTGAAGTTAATATTTCAAGCAAATGCCCGAGTTGAGAGATATGAAGTCTCCAACAAGTTCTACAACTGCAAAATGGAGGAGAATAGTTCTTTTGGTGAACACATACTCAAAATGTCTGGGTATCATAATCACTTGACTCAGTTGGGAGTTGATCCTCCAGTTGATTGTGTCATTGACAAAGTTGTTCAATCACTTCCACCAAGCTATAAAGGCTTCGTGATGAACTATAATATGCAAGGGATGGACAAGACTATTCCCGAGCTCTTCGCAATGCTGAAGGCCACAATGGTGATCACTAACACAATTAGTGTGCAGTTAATATCATACCAAATATCAATTCTAAAACTTATACATAACAATATCTTACCTAATATCTACATGCAATTAGTATATTGGCTAATATCAATGTGCATTGCACGTACAAATTTATAGTACATAAAATATTCATATAAAATCAAGGAAGGGCGAGCGGCCCACCTCGGCCTACAAAGTTCTCCTCCTGTGCTAGTGATCATATCCACGCCAACCATCTCGCTACACCACACAAACGACGATGTTATCACATTACCACTGAAATCAAATTGCAATTCTATTACTCCCTTTCATCTATATTACTTCTTGCTAAAATGGATTTATCTTAGTACAAAATCATGTGATTATATTAGTGAGACCACCGTAGGACGAGACATGCCTTATTTCGGACTTGGCTGAAATGGCCGAAATTTAGAATTTTAGTTGTGCCGGACCGAGTAACAGAACCTAGCATTTATTTTAGTGAAAAAACTGACTCCACTTGCGGTTTTATTAGAGGTAAATACATTGGGAGTCTTAGAACTTACACGTGGCGCTTATAAAATGTGATTGTGTTCGTCGAACATGTATTTGCATGCAAATACGGTCACATATCGCATACGCGGATGTATCCGGTGCATGCATGGACAGGGTCCACTGTCAGTGATAGTTGGTGCTTGGCCCGACGCGTTTTTACAAAAAAAAACTGCCTTTTTTATTTTAGGAAAATGCCAACTCTTGTTGTGTTCCGCATGTCAATACAAAGCGAAAATTAAGACCAAATAGTGTGGGCATGAGGTTTCAATCCCACGAAACACCAAATATCTATCCATGGAGATGCAAAGCAACAAGAGGGGAGTGTGTCTTCATATCCTTGTATATACCGAAATCGTTAGCGCCGTAACACGGTTGATGTAGTCATACTCTTCAAGATCCAATCTGATCTAGTACCGCATGTGTGGCAACTCCGAGTTTAGCACACATACGGCTCAGCGACGTCCTCTCCTTCTTGATCTAGTAAGTGAGAGATGGAAGGTAGATGAGATCGGTACAAACACGATGGCGTGGTAGTGGTGGTGGCAGCGGAATTCCGGCAGAGCTTCGCCAAGCGCGTACCAGTGAAACGTCGCAGGAGTTGGGAGAAGTAACGGGCAAGGGTTGAAGGTTTTCTGCCCCCAACGCCTCCCCACCTTTATATAGGAATGGAGGGGGCTGGTGGCATGCCCTCCAAGCTCCTAGGGTTGTTGTGCAAGGTGGGAGGAAGGAAATCCCTCCTTTCCTGCCCCACCGATCACTATCGCCTTTTTAGGGATCCTGATCTTATTCGTTATCCCCTTTAGTGATCCTAATACTATTACTTTTAAGGGGGATCTTGGTGTGCCTTGAATAGGTGTTTGGGGCCTTGCCCCACTACCCACTTTCATGTGGGCCCTCCCATGCAGGTGGACCCCACTTTGAAACCTTCTAGAACCTTCTCGGTACAATACCAAAAAAACCTAAACTTTTTTTAGAACCCCAATAGCAACTTTCCATATATAAATATTTACCTCAAGAGCTCCTCATGATGTCCAGGATCCCATCCGGGGCTCCGAACAACATTCGGACTTTCCACCATTAATATCTCAATACTACCCTAGCGCTACCGAACGTTAAGTGTTCGACCCTACGGGTTCGAGAATCATGCAGACATGATCGAGACTCCTCTCAAATCAATAGTCAATAGTGGAACCTGAATGCCCCGTATCGATCCCCATATATTGGACGACGTTCCTTATCAGTTGAACCTTGATATGTTAACTTCCCGAGATTTGATCGTCGGTATCTCCATACCTAATTCAATCTCGTTACTGACAAGTCTCTTTACTCATTCCGTAGTACAAGATCATGTGACTAAACTCGTTAGTCACATGCTTGCAAGATTCTTGTCATGTTGTATTACCGAGAGGGCCCAGATATATCTCCCTTTCACAGGGTGCGACAAATCCCAGTCTCAATCCATGCAACCCAACAAACACCTTTGGAAATACATGTAGAGCACCTTTATGATCACCTAGTTACGAAGTGACGTTTGATAGCACACAAATTATTCCTCTGGTATCCAGGAGTGGCATGATCTCATGGTCTATGGAACAGATACTTGACATTGTGAAAGTTGTAGCAAATAACTAAGTGATATGATCTAATGCTAAGCTTATGGTTGGGTATGTCCATCACATCATTCTCCTAATGATGTGATCCCATTATCAAATGACAACTCATGTCTATGGTTAGGAAACCTTAACCATCATGCGTATGGTTAGGAAACTCTAACCATCTTTGATCAACGAGCCAGTGTAGTAGAGGCTTACTAGGGACACAGTGTTGTCTATGTATTCACACATGCATTTAAGGTTTCGGTCAATACATGAATAATAAACATTTATCATGAACGGGAAATATGATAATAACCATTTTATTATTGCCTCTAGGGCATATTTCTAACAACATCTACACATTAGACCCATCAAAATCTCCCTCTGATTCACTACTAGCATTTGGACCCATCAGAAGCTCAGCATCTCTGCCTGGATCCCTGTCGTGTTCGTCGTTTTCAGAATTTGGATATAGCTCCACATATATTTTAGTTATACTTCCAACAGCAACACAATCTCTAATCTGCCTGCAATCAGTGTCTAAAGCAACCATTTTCAGACCACAAACCATCTCTTTTCCAGGATATAACCAATGAAACATCTTGTCATCCTTTATTTGGCAGTGCATACCAAAACTCTGAACCAGATATAAAAATAGAAGTTCTTGCGATATACAAATGACATGGCCTCTTCCCCTCCACTATATTCAAGTGATTTCCCATCATTCAAAAACTGGCGTTCAAAATGAAATCTGATGAATAGCAAGTCTCCAAGATCCATTTGACTGGACTATGTTCATACAAGAGACAAGCATACCGTGAGGCGTGCCCTTACTCCTGAATGTAAGATTGCAATGAGTGTAGGCACAAATTACATCTGGTCATCGAGCTCCTTATTGTGGGTCAAGGCCGTCATCGCCGCCTAAATCGCAGTTGCCATCGTTCCCCTGCCCAGCCAGCTAGTAACCGTCGTGGCTCATAGGCCACACCGCCTGCCGCCGAAGTACCACCTCACCGCCGGCCATCGCCATTGCCGCCGCCGCTGCAGCCCATGGGCAAGTCGCCACCGCCAGCACTGCTAGGTTTAGGGTTCGTGGGTGAGAGGGGATCAAGAGAATGCATGGGGGAGAGAGAGAAAGAGAGAGAGAGAGCCAAGGTCACTTTAACCAGGCACGTGTACAGTTTTAGTCAAAACCAGGTCCATGTCATACCAAAACCACTTAAAGTGCATCAAGGGATGAAAAGTATCCGGTTTAGTTGAGGTACTGAGTTTTACTAGTATCGGAGTTGAGGGACGATTTCTATACTATCGCCAGAGTTTGAGGACGAAAAATATACTTATCCCTTTAAATTATAATCCTAGAAATAAAAATAACTTTCAAATATTCGCGTGTTATAAATATTTTACATACAAACGAAATAAATTACTTTTAAAACTTGTTCATTTATTAATTAAAAATATTCAAATATTTAAAATAATATTTTTGAATTATAAAATGACACTCAAATATTCAAATATTGTACTGTAGTAATATTTAGTGCTCACAGCCTCACACGCAACCTCCTCCCCCTTGACACACCCTCCCCAACGCATCCTTTGTAAAGTCTTGTCGCCTCTGACAGACACACCTACTAATAGGCGTCAAGAAGTTGGAGAGGCGCTGGATCCTTTGGTCCCGGTTTGTGTCACCAACTAGTACTAAAGGTCTCTTTTCAGCAGCCCAAAGGGCGGGAAGCAGGGACCTTTGGTCCCGCCAACTGGGACTAAAGGGGGGCATTGGTCCCGGTTGGTGCCACGAACCGGGACTAATGCTCTAGCTATATAAGGTAGCACTTAGAAATTTCCAGTCCCAGTTCATCTTTCTCCCCACCCCCCCCCCCCGACGTCGCGTCGAACAACGCCGCCAGGCTGCCGGACCGCACCCTCGCCCTCTCCGACGCGCTCTCGATCCCATGTTGACGTTGTCCGCCGCCCACGCCTCGCCGCTGTCGCCAACTCCCCTGCGCCCTGACGCCGCCCGCTCCTCGTCGCTGTCGACGCCCTCGTCGCCGCGCCCTGCCCCGTCGCCGCCCGCTCATCATTGCCGTCGTCGTCACCATCGCCGACAGCCTCCCCGACCTTGTCGTCGCCGCCCCGCACCAGCCCCTGCCCTACCCCCCGCGCGCAGCCTCTGCCTCAGCCCGGCCCCGACCTCGCCATCACCAACGCCGCGCCAGTGAGCCCCCGCGCCCCTGCCCTGCCCCCCCCCCCCACCACCACCACCGCTGCCACCATGGACGTGGCCGCCGTGGCCCCGGCATATAGGTTTTTTTTGTGCATATATATATGATGTCTTTTTTGCATATATATTGATGCAATGTTGATGCATGGATATATATTTATGCATATATGATGATTTTTTTTGTTCATAGATGATCATATGAATTTTTAGGTTCATAGATGTGATTTTTTTGTTCATATATCATATGATGTTTTTATTGTTCATAGATGATCGATCATATTTGTTCATATGTATGCAAGCAAAGTCGTTGTTGTTAGTTGTACTGTTTAGGGTTAGGGTCGTCGAGGAAGAAGGAAAATAAGGAAAAAGAAGAAAAGATGAAGAAGGAAGAAGGAAGAAGAAGAAAAAGAAGGAGAGGAAAAAGGGAAATAAGAAGAGGAAGAAGGAGATGAAGGAGAAGAGGAGAAAAAAAAGAAGAGGAAGAAGAAGAAGAAAAAAAGGAGAAGAAGAAGGAATAGAGGAGAAGAAGAAAAATAGAAATTTTTTCTTCTTCTCCTCTCTTTTTTCTCCTATTTTTTCTTTTTCTTCTTCTTCTCTTTTTTCTTCTTCTTCTCCTCTTTTCTTCTTCTTCTTCTTCTTTTTTTCAGAAACGAGGGTGTCGAGGATCGCCGAGGGGTCGATGGTCGGGAACTAGGCTAGAGGGTCGCGAGGGTCACAGAGGAGTTGAGGGTCGTCGAGGCCGGTCGAGGGTCAAGGGTTTGAGGGTCGAGGGTTCGAGGGTTCTAGGGTTCTAGGGTCGAGGGTTCGAGGGTCGTTGAGGCACTACCAGGGAAAAGCCTAGCAGCAACGCGGGTTTTAGGCCTATCAGTAGCGCCAGGCTGTGCGCTACTGATAAGGCGCTACAGCTAACGTGTAGCAGTAGCTCCTGCCATCCCACGCTACTGCTATACATGGATAGCTGCAACGCACTTCTGTGGACAGCGGTACTGATATTATCTGCAGCGCTTTTTGAAGGCCAGCGCTACTGGTAAGGCGGCACTACTGCTAACTTTTGCCCATCACTACTACTAGTTTTATTAGTTTTTTTCCTGCATATTTTTTTTCTATTTGAATAGGATTTATACAAATTTGTTTTGTATTTGAATAGGCTTTATACAAATGTAATCATAGCATATACATACAACTAGTCTCATCAAATCATGTCATCATCATAATCATCATCCAACACAAAGTGGTCTCTCGTCATCATCTCGAAAATAGTGATACAAGTCTCGATTACTTGGAAATACATCGTCATCCATCTAAATAATGATATACGCGAGAAGAGCTATCACTTTGAGTGAGAGCGGAACTATGCAGTACATGAGTTCGTATCCCTCTCTCGCATTAGCGTGAACCTAAACTAACTACTGCCTGTTGCTTGGAAACCAAAAACCGGTACACTTGGGCCTGACACTCTGGCCACTCGTTGTATATATACTCCTGGCATAGCACTTCTTCGCCATCGATGATCTATGCACCTGCGTCGTCACATGAGTCAATGATATGCAACATATATAGTTGAGCAATAGAAAGAGACAGACTTGGCAAAAATAGAAACAACATATCATAAGCATAAATAACAAAGTTCATCGTACCCAAAATGCCCTAACTAGAGTGATCTTCGCTAGTCGAGGAGGAGGACGGTTTAATTACATAACAAATAAAGTTTCACCGTGCATAACTCAAAGTTTTGTCATACAGAAAGTATGGACTAAACGGACACATTGTCATATATCGACAATCACTCCACCATGTCGTGCCATCCATCCATGTCAGGGAGATAGTCCCCGAGCTTAGTGAAAGGCTTCATGTCGAGACGCTGAGAGGCTATCCATGTTCGGACGTCTTCCCGCGACATTTGTCCTTCTTCGTAGAACATCCCTGTTTTTTCGACGACCTCCTTCATGATGATTTGGGCAAGTTCGTGCTGGATGCGATAGAACTCAGGTCGAAGTCGACGATCCTTGATATCTCCTACGTTCTTTGCCCATTGCAGAATATGGGCATCGCCGGATCTAGGTGACATGCGAAGGTTCTGGTGATCCCGTCTGTACTCCAGCATGTGGTGTAGGACATAGAATCCATCATTAAGAGAACTAGCGGGGTGACCCGCGCATTTGCGCGGCTAGATTTTCTATTTATTGCTATATATATTCCTATTTTGTACTAAGTTCGTGTCATAGATCCGGATGGTGACACGAAAGACCAAATACTCCTTTTCCTCTTTCGTTGATATTTTGTCTCAATTTTTTAAGGTATACATAATATCCATGGCTTGTATATGAACCTTATTGTCCGTTTAATTCCATGTCTCGTCGCTTGCCATATTGCAATTATGTTTTCTACTCATATTATCTCATACATGATCCACATGCTTCGATGTCTTCTAGTCTTATTCTAGGTCTCTATATATGTTAATCAGCCTAAGTCAACATAATTATAAGTGAATGGTATCGAAACTTGTACAGTCCTCTGGGTTGCCACATTGCAATTATGTTTTTCTAATGGTACTATGTCGTACATGATCCACATGCTTCGATATCTTATCCTCTTACTCGGATTCTATATTTTTGTATTAATCTGAACTTGCTATTTTATATTGCGCCCACAATATTGCTTTCTCTATCATTATCTCCCCTAGCAGCCCAATGTTGCCCAATTTAATTTATCTATGAAAGTGGCAATTGTATATAAAAAATAATAGAATAAAAATAATAAAAATGTTTATATGAATTGCACTATTTTTGGCAAAAGCTGGTTTTTGTAAGTCATTTTATTCAATACTGGAACCTTACATATGATGAGATATGCGAGTGACTTAAATTAAATGTTTTCACTTAGGATGAGATAAAATAAAGCTTTTTAGCCAGACACTAACCGCGAAAGCAAAAACATGGCTTTTAACTCACCTCGTTGGTACTTGACACTTGGGAACACTATAAAATGAGTGATTTCTTGTAGCTGGTCACTTATGTCTTGTCAAACCATTCCATTCACCAAAACTGTGTACATGACGGTTTTTGACCGCCATGTCAGCCTTTACTTTATTCACATTATAAATATTTGTCTAGTATGTATTAAAAATAGAAATAATCGCATTTAACTGGAATTAACTGAGAGCACAACAATTTTTTCTTAAATCGACATATTTGCAGCCTTAAAGTTCATGATTGTTTGGACTATCTACGCACGTGTTCCTCTAACAGCATCTCTTACATGCATGTGATATTTCGTCAGGTTGTGTGGTAAGGGACTCGTTTACTCCATTCAGTTGATAGTTTTTGTTGTTCTGTTAACTCCTTGTCGCCGGTTCACCTTGCCGAAATTCCTATATACCTCATGTAAAATTCTTGGGCACATATGTCTCATGCAAAAGTATTGCCTTCCTACTTACCGTTGGCGGTGTGCGCCTCATATATGGAAACATAAAGTGCCAAAGTTCTCAATGTAGATTCTCTTATCTGGCTAGCAGTTTGCCTATTTCTATCTAGGTGCGTGAACAATAATCGCTAGATGAATGTGTGCAATCATTTTATTTCTGAGATACGGTCGACCAATCTGTATGTGACTATATATTGCTATGTAAAACATTTGTATCTTTTAATCGCGACCATTATAATTAGAATCAATAGATCAAATTTGGATATATTTGATTAGTTATCTGTCTTTCTCTATTTTAATTTATCAATCAATTTTTTTTGCATTTTTATTGACATTTTATGCTACATAGTTTATGTTGTTGTATGTTGAACACATATGCCCTTTTTCACGCTGTTATTTATATTTTATGTATCTGCGATTGCCGAACCATATTGTTCTTAATCAGACCAAATTATGTTCCTAATCCATCGAAGCAATACCAAGTTACGTGTCAAACATACCTCCTAAGAAAATACACGATGCATATGTTCTTGCATTTTTAGTTCAATAAATATTCACGCCCTGTAGTTTTTTATTATTGTGTATGGAACATCTATGTGTTGCCACATAAGGAAAATACACCTATGTATGTGCTTTAATAATGTTTAATAATATTTCAAATATCTCCATCTATTATTATTTTTGATTGCACAACCATACTCCCTCCTTCCATCTATATAGGGCCTAATACATTTTTCGAGGCTAACTTTGACCAAATGTTAGAGCAATAATATATGACATGCAACTTACACAAAGCACATTGTCAAATTCGTATGTGAAAGGAGTTTTCAATGATATAATTTTCACATTATGCATGTCATGTATTATTAATCTTGTCAATAGTCAAAGGATGTCTTAAAAAACGCATTAGGCCCTATATAGATGGAAGGAGGGAGTATTATTTTTTCTTATCTCTCCTTCCACTATATGCTCTTAATTAATCAATAAATTATGTACTAATTAGACCCTATACACGTGGCTAATGAGCAAAAAAGGTTGATGCTTCCTACCTTTTTTTTATGTCAGCATGACATCATAAATAGTAATTAGCATGCATGAATCCGTTTCGCTCATGTGTAAGAAGTGCTGACGTAACAAATGAGATTTTTTTGCGGGGATGAAAAGTAGAGAATGAAGCTAGTTCCTTTGATTAGCACATAATGTAGTGGTGATGTAAAAAAAGCACGTAATATAGTGGAGATTAAAAAATAGAACACATGTATGTCTTTTTTGGGCGCTTCAACTTCTGGTTGGCCCACAAATATAAAATTAGTCTGCAAGCAGTACCTCTCCTTATTACACTAGTAGAAAAGGGGGCAATGGTCCAGGCCGGTCTAGCCCATTAGTCCCGGTTCAATTCAGAACCGGGACCAATGGGGGCATTGGACCCGGTTCTTGAGCCCCGGGGGCCGGCCGGGCCATGTGGGCCATTGGTCTCGGTTCGTCTGGACCTTTTGGTCCCGGTTGGCGGGACGAACCGGGACCAATGTGCCTTGCTCCTGGCCCACCACCATTGGTCCCGGTTGGTGGCCTGAACCGGGACCAAAGGCTTCCCTTTAGTCCCGGTTCATGCCACGAACCGGGACCAATTAATTGCCTATATATATACCCCGCGAGCAGAGCACTCTCAGTGCTCTGTTTTTCGTGGCCGGCGAGGAGAGAGCTTTGTGTTGCTCTAGCTCACCTCCTATGCACACGAGGTGTTCGATGGAATGCCCGAGCCACACTACTTAAGCTTTCTCCTCTCCAAGCTCCATTTTTCTCAATATTTGTCTAGGTTTAGCGGTTCGTCACGTCCCGCCCCCGTCTTCACCGCCGTCGATCGCCCGCGTCGCCGGCACCACCGTGGTGAGCCTCTTGTTCTTATCTTCTTTCTGAAAGGAAAAAAACTCTTACTTGTATGTTTATATAGATACTTGTATAATTTTCTTACTTTTATTATTGCATCTTATATAGTGCGATGGTTTTGGTATCCGCCCCCGTCGGCCCTCGTCCTGTCTAGATTCAGATGTGGTATATATTATCTTTTCATAACTATTGGTTCATTTATTGTTTATGACAATTATGCCGACCAACGTGACATAGATTTTATTTATCTAGGAGGTTGTTGAACCGGAAATTCCAACCGACCCTATTGTCGAGAGGTTAAATTTAGTTGAAGAAGAAAACAATTTGTTGAAGGAAAAAATTAGAAAAATTGAGGAGAAGATGATATTGGAGTTGCATGTTGCGGATGTCGTCGATGATCACAAGATCAAGATGGATGCAATGCGCTTGAAGATTAGAAAGATTAGAAAATACGCCATTCATACCGAGGCTTGGTATCATTATGCCGTTGGATCAGTTGTTACATTGGTTGCGATTATGATCGCATTTGTTTTCGCATTGAAATGTTTTACATAGTTTCAGTGTATGGTTTAATTAATTTAGATGCTCTGCAGAGCTTTATGTTGTTAGATGAGAACTATGTATGTACTTTGGTTTTAATGTGATGATGAACTTCTATTAATTTGGTCACTTAATTATATAATGCACGCAGATGAACCGGCAATGGATGTACGGTTCAAGACACACCTCCGAGTACATTAAGGGCGTGCATGATTTTCTCGAAGTGGCTGAGGCAAACAAGCAGAATGGTTTTATGTGTTGTCCATGCCCTGTATGTGGGAATACAAAGTCTTACTCTGACCGGAAAATCCTCCACACCCACCTGCTTTACAAGGGTTTCATGCCACACTATAATGTTTGGACGAGGCACGGAGAAATAGGGGTTATGATGGAAGATGGCGAAGAAGAAGAGTACGATGACAACTATGTGCCCCCTGAATACGGTGATGCTCCTGAAGATCAAGAGGAACCAGACGATGTGCATGATGATGCTGCAACGGGCGAAGCTGCTGAAGATCAAGAGGAACCAGACGATGTGCCCGATGATGATGATCTCCGCCGGGTCATTGTCGATGCAAGGACGCAATGCGAAAGTCAAAAGGAGAAGCTGAAGTTTGATCGCATGCTAGAGGACCACAAAAAAGGGTTGTACCCCAATTGCGAAGATGGCAACACAAAGCTGGGTACCGTACTGGAATTGCTGTAGTGGAAGGCAGAGAATGTTATGCCTGACAAAGGATTTGAGAAGCTACTTGAAATATTGAAGAAGAAGCTTCCAAAGGATAATGAATTGCCCGACAGTACATACGCAGCAAAGAAGGTCGTATGCCCTCTAGGATTGGAGGTGCAGAAGATACATGCATGCCCTAATGACTGCGTCCTCTACCGCGGTGCGTACAAGGATCTGAACGCATGCCCGGTATGCGGTGCATTACGGTATAAGATCAGACAAGATGACCCTGGTGATGTTGACGGCGAGCAACCCAGGAAGAGGGTTCCTGCGAGGGTGATGTGGTATGCTCCTATAATACCACGGTTGAAACATCTGTTCAGAAACAGAGAGCATGCCAAGTTGATGCGATGGCACAGTGAGGACCGTAAGAAAGACGGGAAGTTGAGAGCACCCGCTGACGGGTCGCAGTGGAAAAAAATCGAGAGAAAGTACTGGGATGAGTTTGCAAGTGAGCCAAGGAACGTATGGTTTGCTTTAAGCGCGGATGGCATTAATCCTTTCGGGGAGCAGAGCAGCAATCACAGCACCTGGCCCGTTACTCTATGTATGTATAACCTTCTTCCTTGGATGTGTATGAAGCGGAAGTTCATTATGATGCCAGTTCTCATCCAAGGCCCTAAGCAACCCGGCAATGACATTGATGTGTACCTAAGGCCATTAGTTGAAGAACTTTTAGAGTTGTGGAATGGAAACGGTGTACATACGTGGGATGAGCACAAACAGGAGGAATTTAACCTAAAGGCGTTGTTGTCCGTGACCATCAACGATTGGCCTGCTCTCAGTAACCTTTTAGGACAGACAAACAAGGGATACCACGCACGTCCTAGTTCATCTAGTTGACGAGATTGTCATTCTGGGCCCCGTATTTCTACACAATATGTACCCCTTTGAGAGGTTCATGGGAGTCCTAAAGAAATATGTCCGTAACCGCGCTAGGCCAGAAGGAAGCATCTCCATTGGCCATCAAACAGAGGATGTCATCGGTTTTTGTGTTGACTTCATTCCTGGCCTTAAGAAGATAGGTCTCCCTAAATCGCGGTATGAGGGGAGACTGACTGGAAAAGGCACGCTTGGAAGGGACTCAATAATATGCAGGGACGGATATTCTTGGTCTCAAGCACACTACACAGTTCTACAGAACTCTACCTTGGTGACCCCGTATGTCGATGAACACAAGAACAGTCTGCGCTCCAAACACCCGGAGCAGTGCGACGACTGGATTACATGTGAACACATCAGGACTTTCAGCAGTTGGTTGGAAGCACGTATCAGAGGTGACAACACTGTTTGTGATGAGCTGTACTTGTTATCCAGGGGACCATCTTTGACTGTATTGATTTGGAAAGGATACGAGATAAATGGGAATACATTTTACACGATTGACCAAGATTAAAAGAGCACCAACCAAAATAGCGGTGTCCGCTTTGATGCAACAACCGAGAGGGGAAATGACACATATTATGGTTACATAGTGGACATATGGAAACTTGACTACGGACATGATTTTAAGGTCCCTTTGTTTAAGTGCAAATGGGTCAATGTGTCAGGAGGCGGGGTACAGGTAGACCCACAGTACGGAATGACAACAGTGGATCTGAAAAATCTTGGGTACACTGACGAACCGTTCGTCCTAGCCAATGATGTGGCACAGGTTATCTATGTGAAGGACATGTCTACCAGACCGAGAAAGAGAAAAGATAAGGAAGCGAATACATCATACGATGATCCAAAGCGCCAGATAGTTCTTTCAGGAAAAAGGGACATCGTGGGAGTGGAGGACAAGACAGACATGTCTGAAGATTATGAAAAGTTTCATGAAATTCCTCCCTTTAAAGTCAAGGCTGATCCCAGCATCCTGATAAACGATGAAGATTATCCATGGTTACAGCGCAATAAGCAAATGACACAAGCGAAGAAAAAGTGAAGACTTTCTCCCACAACTATTATGATGATACCATGCCAACTTTGTAACCGACGAGTATGATACCATTGTCCGTTTTGCACATGCACATGCTATGTGTGGGTCAATTTATGATACCATGCCAACTTTCAACTTTTTCAGAGTTCATTTGAAATGCTTTAATGTCTTATGGTTCGGCCCTCGTAATAATTAAAAATAGCAACAATAAGTATTTTGTTGTAAGTAGAAACAAAATAAAATAAATAAAGCAAGAAAGAAAACAAAAAAACAAAAAAAGTGGAAAGTTTATAATTTTCTTAAAACTAAAAGCAAAAAGAATTAAAAATAACGCAAGAAACAAAAGAAAATAAATAATGCACAAAACAAAACAAAAAAACTGGAAAAGAATAAAAATAGCAACAATAAGTAAAGAAAACAAAAAAACAAAAAAAAAATGCCCCAGAAATGCTTTAATGTCTTATGGTTCGGCCCTCGTAATAATTAAAAATAGCAACAATAAGTATTTTGTTGTAAGTAGAAACAAAATAAAATAAATAAAGCAAGAAAGAAAACAAAAAACAAAAAAAGTGGAAAGTTTATAATTTTCTTAAAACTAAAAGCAAAAAGAATTAAAAATAAAGCAAAAAACAAAAGAAAATAAATAATGCACAAAACAAAACAAAAAAACTGGAAAAAAATAAAAATAGCAACAATAAGTAAAGAAAACAAAAAAACAAAAAAAATGCCCCCCACTGGGGCCCCACGGCCTGAATACGACTTGAAACCCTACTATGGGCCAGGATTCAGGCCCGCAGTAGGCCCAGAAGGCCCATCAGGCAAAGCAGTCGCAAGTAGGCCCATAAGCCTGCAGTAGAGAGGAGCTCGAGAGGGGTGCGGCACTGGGGCTTATAAACCACTGCGCGCCCCTCTCAACTAGCGAGGTGGGACTAAACTTTGGCCCCGATGCGGGCAGCACAGGGGCCTTTGGTCCCGGTTGGTGGCTCCAACCGGGACTAAAGGGGGGGCATTGGTCCCGGTTGGTGCCACCAACCGGGACTAAAGGCCACAGCTTCCCGCCCTTTGGGCTGCCGAAAAAGAGGCCTTTGGTCCCGGTTGGTGGCACCAACCGAGACTAAAGGGTGTATTAGTCCCGGTTTTTGCCACCAACTGGGACCAATGCTCCTTGTATATAAGTAGCACTTCGCAGTTTTGCAGAGTTCATCGCCACCAGTTGCCCCCCGACGATGCCGAGCACATCGACGCCGCCAGGGTGCCCCGACGCCGCCCGCCGCCCCCGCCATCGCCGTCGCCGTCGCCCGCGCCCGTCGTCGTCGCCGGCCTCCCCGCCCCCGCCAGCCTCCCCGAGCCCACGCCGTCCTCCCCGAGCCCGCGCCCGCCGTCGTCGCCGCCAGGCTGCCCCGTCGCCGTCGCCCGCCCCCGCGCGCCGCGCCCCGAGCCCCTGCCCCGTCGCCGTCGCCCGCCCCCGCGCGCTGCCACCGCTGTGAGCCGCCGCGCCGCACCGGCTCTATTTTTTTTCATTTTTATTAGTTTAATTTTTTTGTTCAATGTATATATATGTGCATGTATGTGGCTATATATATATGCGGCTCTGTTTTTTTCATTTTTATTAGTTTAATTTTTTTGTTCATATATATATATATATATATATATATATATATATATATATATATATATATATATATATATATAATGTATATGTGTATGTATGTGGCTATGTGTACGTAATGTTCAAAAATTGTTCAGAGCATGTTTTTATTCATATATGTATTTATTGTTCATATGTGTATTTATTGTTCATTTTTTTCTGTTCATAGATTTTTTGTATCTATTGGCTCTTCGTCGCTCTGTATTTATTGTATCTATTGGTGATATTAATTATTGTATAATATGCAAATATTTGTATATTCATTTGAACATTTTTTTTAAACAAGCAATACTAAAAGAATGAGAGGAAAAAAGAAAATAAGAAGAGGAAGAAAGGAGAAAAAGAGGAGAGGAAGAAGAGGAGAAATAAATAAGAAGAGGAAAAAAAAAGAAAAAGAAGAGGAGAAGAAGAAAGGAATAGAGGAGAAAGAAGAAATTCTATTTTTTCTTCTTTCTCTATTCCTTTCTTCTTCTCCTCTTTTTTTTTCTTCTTCTTCCTTCTTCCTTTTTCTCTTTTCTTCCTTTTCCTTAATTATTTTCCTTTCTCGAGGGAGAAGAAGAAAAAGAAGAAGAGAAGAAGATATAACCCCCTCTAGATAACTTCGACATGAGGGGCGGTCGATATATATATATACCCCCTCTCGACTGTGATAACTTATACAACTGCAGCACCCCCCCTTGGCCCTCTCGCTCGACCAAAACTCTCGAGGACACCCAAACCCTAGAGAGAAAACGATGATGTGGTCTCCTACCCCCTCCCGCCGCGCCCCTACCCGACAAATTAACTCTCTCGAGGCCACCCAAATTTATCAAGTTAAAAGAGCGTTATCGTCGAGGCCACCCCAAACCCTTGAAGCGTTGTGTCGAGGCCACTAACATGATTCCTTATTGTGATTAGCTAGCTAGTTCTACGTTTGCCACTAATATATATATATATATATATATATATATATATATATATATATATCCATCTGTACCATGTTTGAATAATAATTGACATGTTGTAAATATTTGCAGAAACTATGGAGCACTCCCGAGATGAAGAAACAGAAGCGATGTTGGGGGACACAATCGCAAATGGATCAAGTGATGATGTTGCGTCATTTCTCCTCGACACGGTTGATCAGCTAGATGAAGAAGAGGGCTATGTTTATGATGGTGGCTTCGACCCATTAATGCCGGTACAAGAGGAGGACTATGTTCATGATGGCTCCGGTGACACAATGGAGGTACAAGACGAAGGAGACCGTGCTGACTGCTCCGGTCACCGAACCGAGTCCGGCCAGGTATATATATATATATTAGTTAAGCCCGTGCTGACTAGTTAATTGATGCATCCATTGTTTTGGTATATGTACACATATTAATTACTGTCGTCTTTCTTCCTTATAATTTCTAGCCCTCCGGATCGAGCACAACTTCGGCAAGGAGACGAGGCCCGAAGAAAAAGTTGAGCTCGGATGAAAAGTTTGAGATCATAGAAATCGCGCCCGACGGCGAACCGATTGAACCCATCCGGACAAGGAAGGCATTTTCTGCTCGGTGCGGGGTTCTCGTTAGGGACAGGATCCCGATCAGCATCCAGCAATGGTATAAGCCTGCTAAGGATGAAGACGCTGAGGTGTCTTATGTCAATGATATGCAGAAAGAAGATCTTTGGACTGAGCTGAAGGCAAATTTCACCCTACCGCCAGAGGAGGATCCGGAGAAGACAGTTAAAGAGCAATTAATCAAGTCTTGTGCTCTTAAGAAGATGGCAGGCCTAATGAGGAGGTGGAGGAAAGAGCTGAACTAGTTTGTCAAGGAAAAAAAGACACCAGAATTCATCGGCAAATATGAGAAGATCAAAGCTCACTGGCCCGCATTTGTGGCCCACAAGACATCAGAAAAGAGTAAGAAGATGTCGGAGACAAACAAGAAAAATGCTGCGAAGAAGAAGCTTCACCATCGCACGGGGTCAGGTGGCTACCTCAAAGCCCGGCCTAAGTGGTCCAAGGCTGAGCATGATCTGCTTGAATAAGGGATCGAACCAGAGACAATGCGCTGGCCAGACCGTTGCCGGACTTGGTTCTTCGGGGCTGGCGGAACCTTGGACCCTGTAATAGGGAAGTGTCAGTGGACGGACGAGCAACTGCAAATACCAGTCAAGAACCTTCGACACTATATCGATGCAGCGTAGCGAGGGACGTTCCTTCCAAACAGGGAGAAGGACGAGCTCACAATGGCCCTTGGGAATCCCGAGCACCCTGGAAGGACACGAGGCACGCCAGGCTCCATTCCATGGAAGGTTGGTTTTCCGGACGCAGGGGGTTACAGAACCCACGAGAGGAGGAAGAAAGTGCAGCAGGACCAAATGTAGGCGCTGCTTGGAAGGGTAATGGGGCTAGAGGATCGAGAAGAAGAACGAGAAGCAGCAGATCACAACAAATGACATGCCGAATCTTCCCCCGAATCTACCCCGCCATCTCAGCGGAGAAGCAGCGTGGCTTCCATCGAGCTGCTTCAGCCGGAGCATGTCTTGACGGCTCCTGCCAGCTATCCCGCGGATGGTATCACAGAGTCTCAAAATTGCCACATGATGGCACGATGGATGAATTTGAAGGTCAAGGCGGCTGTTGGCCAAGTTTATCCTAGTGGACCCGGCACAACTTATCACTGCCAGCCGATTCCAAAAGGATATGCTAAGGTGATGGTGGATGAAATAACAGAGGGATTTCAGGACCTCGTGCTTGACCACCCTACCGGTGAAGGGAAGACTAGGCTGGGTTCTGCTCTGAAGACTCCATGCCTATGGAAGAAGGAGCTCATCAACCTTCTGAACTGGACGCCTCCGCCTCCTCCTCCAGCTCCGGCGAGTCAGGGCACTCCGCCTCCTCCACCACCTCCTCCTCCGGCGAGTGACGATCAGGGCACGCGTGGCGGCACTCCGCCTCCTTAACCGGCACATGGCGGCACTCCGCCTCCTTCTCCGCCTGTGCCGGCGCTCCCGAGCAGCCAGCAGCATCCTCCTTCTCCGCCTCGCCAGCAAGGGCGGAAGAGACCCGCCGCCGCCCCGGCTGCTCCGGCGCGTCGTACTCCTTCTCCTCCGCCTCGTAAGCAAGCACGAAAGAAGACAGACGCCGCAGCCGCTCCGTCTGCTCCGGCGTCTAGCAACACAACCAGAGGCGGGAGGCAATACAAATACGGTCCATCATCTCTCAAGCCTCTAGAGAAGTTACAGTACGAGAGGTCCGAGGAGGAAAACAATACGATTGTGCAGGCCCACATGAAGGAGTTCTTTGAAGGGGTGAAAGCAAAGAGACATCCACCTCCGGAGGAGAAGGTAGATCCGGTGAAAGCAAAGCGCACTATCGATGCCCTGAGGAAACCACCAAAGTCTCCGCCGAGAACCAACTATGAGCGCATTACTGAACAGACATATCTCCAAGCCCAGCGGTCGGGAACTACTATTAGTGCTAAAAGGTCAAAACAACGAGCAAAGGGAAAAAAATAGCCCAGCTCGGCGAACAAGCACAGCAATCGTGCCCCCCGCTCAATGTGTCTAATGCTCCAGGGACGGTGGCCGGTTATGGCAATCTTGACGATTACCTACCTAACGATGCACTTCCTGATTTCTTGAAGGTGGACGGACACAGATACGAGTACGGGAAGCCTCTCGTCAAAGATGAAAAATCTCTGACAACAATGATGCAAAGATTCAGTAATTGGTACATGGAAACCTGCAGAGAGTCTGATGGTAAGAATGCTTTGTATCTGCATATTAAAGAGGAGCACGATCTCGTTCCAAATGATCTGTTGACTATTCCATTTGAGGAGTTCTTCGAGTTCTTCAATCAAAAGGCCCTCGATAAATTAATGGTCTTTTGCTACTGCCTGTAAGTACTATTTCTGTCATTAAGTATCTATATATAGCTCGGCTCTTTCATTGCATGCATGTATTTATAATTAATTATCCTCAATATATTATGCAGATTGAAGATCGTCGAGTGCAAAAAACAAGAAATTTATGATATTGGGTTCATTAACACAAATATCATAGATGTATTTCTGGTTAAAAAGAACGTCAAAGAGGCCGAGGACAACTTGCTACGATCGTTGATAAAAAATCAAAACAAAGATACCATACTCTTTCCTTACAACGGCCCGTGAGTGTTACTGTCGTGTGCATATTCGGTTTCCCTTATTACTCAAGCGAGGTTATAGTAATGTAATTGATGAGTTATGCATGCGTGCGCAGGTACCACTATATTCTTCTGGAGATTAAGCTTGAGCGTGGACTAGTAACCGTCTTAGACTCGAGACGGAAAGATCCCAAAACCTATGCGGACATGACTGAAATGCTCAGCAAGTAAGTTCAATCGATCATAATTATCGCACCATATCGGTAACTTTTTGTTCATTTCCTGATATCTCAAGTAATAATAATTATTTTTCTTTGTCTTGCAGGGTTTGGAAACAGTTCACCGCAGAAGCTCCTGGACTACCGAAGGAGCTGCGATATACATACCCGAAAGTAAGTACTACTGGCTAGCTAGTTGCGCGCATCTCCGGCCCGTTGATTCTATATATAGCTATATATACTTTCATCAATGCCATTTATAATGCTTCATTATCAGTTTGATTGACCTCTATTTCTCGTAAAGTGCTTGTGGCAGGAGGAAGGGAATGATTTCTGTGGATACTACGTGTGCGAGTTCATCCACACCGCGACTTTGAAAAACAAGAACGCATCTCCGGCCCGTTGGATCGCGAAGACGTTCGACTACATCAACCACGTTAACTAAACGCTTCCGCTTTCGGTCTACGAGGGTACGTGGACACACTCTCCCCTCTCGTTGCTATGCATCACATAGATAGATCTTGCGTGATCGTAGGAAATATTTAGAAATTACCACGTTCCCCAACACACAAACACCACCTGC
Organism: Triticum timopheevii; assembly: GCA_963921465.1. Lineage (NCBI taxonomy): Eukaryota > Viridiplantae > Streptophyta > Magnoliopsida > Poales > Poaceae > Triticum > Triticum timopheevii. Next base: position 597,570,338 of record OY997266.1, on the reverse strand, counting down.
TGCCACTGGTCCCATCCCCTCCACCTGCAGTTCCTCTGCACTCCCAACCGAGCCCCAACAGTGGCATCCGAGCCAGGTCTATGCGTAGATGTTATATGCACGAGTAGAACACAAAGTGGTGTGGGCGGTAATAGTCATACTGCTTACCAGCATGTCATACTTTGATTCGGCGGTATTGTTGGATGAATCGGCTCAGACATACATTACGCGTACGCTTACGCGAAACTGGTTCTACCGACGTGCTTTGCACATAGGTGGCTGGTGAGTGTCTATTTCTCCAATTTTAGTTGAATCGAGTGTGGCTACGCCCAGTCCTTGTTGACGGTTAAAACAACACACTTGACAAAAAATCGTTGTGGTTTTGATGCGTAGGTAAGAAGTGTTCTTACCGGAAGCCCGTAGTAGCCACGTAAAACTTGCAACAACAAAGTAGAGGATGTCTAACTTGTTTTTGCAGGGCTTGCTATGATGTGGTATGGTCAAGCATGATGTGATATAAATTTTTGTATGAGATGATCATGTTTTGTAACAAAGTTATCGGCAACTGGCAGGAGCCATATGGTTGTCGCTTTATTGTATGCAATGCAATCGCCATGTAATTGTTTTACTTTATCACTAAGCGGTAGCGATACTCGTAGTAACAATAGTTGGCGAGACAACAACGATGCTATGATGGAGATCAAGGTGTCGCACCGGTGACGCTGGAGATCATGACGATGCTTCGGTGATGGAGATCATGAGCACAAGATGATGATGGCCATATCATGTCACATATTTTGATTGCATGTGATGTTTATCCTTTATGCATCTTATTTTGCTTAGTATGTCGGTAGCATTATAAGATGACCCCTTACTAAATTTCAAGGTACAAGTGTTCTCCCTGAGTATGCACCGTTGCTACAGTTCGTCGTGCCGAGACACCATGATCAGGTGTGATAAGCTCTACGTTCACATACAACGGGTGCAAGCCAGTTTTGCACATGCAGAATACTCGGATTAAACTTGACGAGCCTAGCATATGCAAATATGGCCTCGGAACACTGAGATTGAAAGGTCGAACGTGAATCATATAGTAGATATGATCAACATAGTGATGTTCACCATTGAAAACTACTCATCTCACGTGATGATCGGACATGGTTTAGTTGATTTGGATCACGTGATCACTTAGATGATTAGAGGGATGTCTATCTAAGTGGGAGTTCTTAAGTAATATGATTAATTGAACTTTCATTTATCATGAACTTAGTACCTGATAGTATTTTGCATGTCTATGTTGTTGTAGATCAATGGCCCGTACTACCGTTCCTTTGAATTTTAATGCATTCCTAGAGAAAGCTAAGTTGAAAGATGATGGCAGCAACTACACGGACTGGGTCCGTAACTTGAGGATTATCCTCATTGCTGCACAAAAGAATTACGTCCTTGAAGCATCGTTGGGTGCCAGGCCTGCTGCAGATGCTACTGATGACGTTAAGATTGTCTGGCAGAGCAAAGCTGATGACTACTCGATAGTTCAGTGTGCCATGCTTTACGGCTTAGAATCGGGACTTCAAAGACGTTTTGAACGTCATGGAGCATATGAGATGTTCCAAGAGTTGAAGTTAATATTTCAAGCAAATGCCCAAGTTGAGAGATATGAAGTCTCCAACAAGTTCTACAACTGCAAAACGGAGGAGAATAGTTCTTTCAGTGAACACATACTCAAAATGTCTGGGTATCATAATCACTTGACTCAGTTGGGAGTTGATCCTCCAGTTGATTGTGTCATTGACAGAGTTGTTCAATCACTGGCACCAAGCTATAAAGGCTTCGTGATGAATTATAATATGCAAGGGATGGACAAGACTATTCCCGAGCTCTTCGCAATGCTGAAGGCCACAGAGGTAGAAATAAAAAAGGAGCATCAAGTGTTGATGGTCAATAAGACCACTAGTTTCAAGAAAAAGGACAAAGGGAAGAAAAGGAACTTCAAGAAGAACGACAAAAAGGTTGCTGCTCAAGAGAAGAAACCCAAGTCTGGACCTAAGCCTGAAACTGAGTGCTTCTACTACAAAGGGACTGATCACTCGAAGCGGAACTGCCCCAAGTATTTGGCGGATAAGAATGATGGCAAAGTGAAAGATATATTTGATATACATGTCATAGATGTGTACTTAACTAATGCTCGCAGTAGCGCCTGGGTATTTGATACTGGTTCTGTTGCTCATATTTGCAACTCGAAACAGGGGCTATGGATTAAGCGAAGATTGGCTAAGGACGAGGTGACGATGCGCGTGGGAAATGGGTCCAAAGTCGATGTGATCGCGGTCGGCACACTACCTCTACATCTACCATCAGGATTAGTATTAGACCTGAATAATTGTTATTTGGTGCCAGCGTTGAGCATGAACATTATATCTGGATCTTGTTTGATGCGAGACGGTTATTCATTTAAATCAGAGAATAATGGTTGTTCTATTTATATGAGTAATATCTTTTATGGTCACGCACCCCTGCTGAGTGGTCTATTTTTGTTGAATCTCGATAGTAGTTACACATATTCATATTGTTGAAGCGAAAATATTGAAGTTTAATAATGATAGTGTAACTTATTTGTGGCACTGCCGTTTGGGTGATATCAGTGTAAAGCGCATGAAGAAACTCCATACTGATGGACTTTTGGAATCACTTGATTATGAATCACTTCGTGCTTGTGAACCGTGCCTTATGGGAAACATGACTAAAACTCCACTCTCCGGAACTATAGAACAAGCTACTGACTTGTTGGAAATAATACATACCGATGTATGCGGTCCAATGAGTATTGATGCTCGTGGTGGGTACCATTATTTTCTTACATTCACAGATGATTTGAGTAGATATGGTTATATCTACTTAATGAAACATAAGTGTGAAACATTTGAAAAGTTCAAAGAATTTCAGAGTGAAGTGGAAAATCATCATAACAAGAAAATAAAGTTTCTATGATCTGATCGTGGAGGAATATATTTGAGTTACGAGTTTGGTCTTCATTTGAAACAACATGGGATAGTTTCACAATTAACGCCACCTGGAACACCACAGCGAATGGTGTGTCCGAACATCGTAACCGTACTTTATTAGATATGGTGCGATCTATGATGTCTCTTGCTGATTTACCGCTATCGTTTGGGTTTATGCTTTAGAGACGGCTGCATTCATTTTAAATAGGGCACCATTAAAATCTGTTGAGACGACACCTTATGAACTGTGGTTTGGCAAGAAACCAAAGTTGTCATTTCTTGAAGTTTGGGGCTGCGTTGCTTATGTGAGAAAGCTTCAACCTGATAAGCTCGAACCCAAGTCGGAGAAGTGCGTCCTCATATCACTACTAGGAAAACGGTTTTTAACGATGGTATATGTGGTCGTTAAAAGTCAGATTGTGGTCGTTAAAGGTCATTAACGACCACAATGTGCTGGTCGTAGTAGGCTCCATCGTTAAAAGTATAACAACCACATTTTGTGGTTGTTATTCTTGTAACGACAGGATGGCGTGTCATCGTTAATCCCAAGGCAATAACGACCACAATTTAGTATTAGCAACCACTTTTGTTTTCACTAATAGTGTTCTCATGGCAACCACTCTGTTCACAACTTTGATATCCATCAGAACCACTTATATTAATCAGTATAAGTATACGTACAGCAATCACTTTATGTAGTATCCAACATTTCAGTATTAACATGCACACTAATATAGAAACAAAATAATATGAATAGAAAAGATTGTAACCTCTTTTATTAATAGAAATACCAAAATTATAACATACAATTCTTAAATTAAAATATCATCTAAGAAATTTGATTCAAAAGCACTCCTTAGATGACCAATCTACTTGCTCATATCTATTAGGAAAACGAGAGAACTAGAAATATAATCTTTTTAATCTTCAGTCGAGGGACAACATAGTTCTTTGAATGGATATCATTCTTCATCGGTGAATACAATGCCTCTTGATGGTTCTATATCTTACGGTGGACCATCAGTCCTACAAAATGTTGAGTAGTTTATGAAAGTCAGTCCTTGTAAAAAATTGGCACAAAGCATAACAACATATAAAATCAATGTATGAGAACAACCTACTTGATCATGTTGGATTTCAGGAGAACTATCGCTTAGAGATATAGCAGACATAAGACGTTTAATTGCTAACACTTCTTGCACCACGCCATTGAACTTTTCATCAAGTACTTGTTTCGCGTGCGCGGAAGCTTGAAGTTTTGAAACCTATTCAGCCTTCCTTAATGTTAGTCCTCGCAAATTTCTTGCTCTAATTCTACCACCAAAGCCAACTACGTGATCATGCCTCTTAGATGAGTCACACTTCTGCATTAGTTCATCAATTGAAAGATCAGAATTCAAGTGACAATGGTCTTAATTTGTACCTGAAGGGCCAACAGTAAGTTATTTGCATCAACTTCTATCTGTAAGTAGGTATTACACACTTCCAAATCATCATAGTAGTAGGTGCATATAAATTATGTCTTACATGTTTGGTGGAGGCTGTAGAATCAATGAAGGTTGTACCTTTTTGTCAGTCTCAGAAAATTGTTTGTCCATAGTCGGGGCTTGTTTTCCTTTCTCCCTATTGCAACAAAGGCAAGTAGCTATTACTAGTTGAAATAAATGACAAGACAAGTCACACTGGGCTTATATCATGGGAAATGAAAAATGCCAAGTCCTAATAGCTGTTCATAAAAACAGAATATCATAAGTACAGCAGTACAGAAATTCAGGTTATGATGTTAGAGCCAATGACCAAAGTTACTTTAATTGAATCAAAAATATGTTTCAGAGCAGATCTAGTAATATTGGACCATGCCTTTACCCTCATCGGGGGTTATTATAGAACTACAGAGGATTCTACCCAAGTGATGTAGAAAACTTTTGGAAAAAGCACCGGGATTCAGTTGCATGTTTCCATTTCCCGGTGTTCCTCTAGGCAAAGTTACCATTTCTGTTACAGTTGATTCAGTTCAAGAAAGGGGAAAATGCTACATGAAGGATATAAAGCATACAACTGATGCGTGTAATTCACAGGAAGTGCTATGTAATACAAAAATTAATCTTGTCAATTCTATTGAATAAAAACTGCACTTTCCAGTGTTGTTGCATTGTTGATCCATCTAATTAAACTTATCTACTAGAACCCAGCATGCCAAGTTCTACCAGATTATATACATGAAATAATTATGAGATGGTTAGAAACATTGTGTATTAGTGTCCTATTTTTTTAGATAACAAAACTTATTGCATAGAAATAAAAACACAAAGGAAAAAAATGACGATCAAGTACATAGCCTTGCAAAATCTGTTTGCAGAATTCTAAAAAAATGGAACAATTGAAGCAGCACAAATTAATCTACAGGAAGATATGGAAACACGTAACGACCATACTCTGCATTTACATTTTACTCTGAACTTCAAGTTTTCTCATGCGGTGGGTGCCAGGATGTCAGCGTAGGAGACCAAAACGAAGATGGTGGCTGTTCCCCAGGATGAATTCTTAGGTTCAATTAGTACGAGCACTCGGCACATGGTAAACAAGAGAGATGCGTGTGGTGTAGCAATGTTGGGGCGATCCGCACCTAAAAAATGGTCGGAGACTAGGAGCACACTGGGCGGAGATGTAGTATGATACAGAGTCCCCAATCCCCGCCGAACCAGCTGCGTCGATGGCGCGATCCAACCAACAAGCTGCCGCGCCGGGCAGGGGAAGGCTGATGCCATGGCACGGATGGTCGCGGCCGCCGACATCGATATGAGCAGAGTACGGCCCACCCCGTGGGAACCGCTGCAGAGGATGCCGACGGGAACTTTAACCTCGTCGACATCATGTCAGGACCCCGACTCAATGCCACATCGATCTAGCATGTAACACCTCATATAACTTTGCGGCCTCACGCACGGTATTCCCACGGGTGTCGTCTTACCTTTGCCCGGGACCGTTTGCGCCTTTTGGCACACGTATATGATAGTGTCGCTAGCATCCATATGGTAAGGAGCCCGGGCTGACATGGCTAGTCATAAATCCAAAGTGGCACAGACTTACAGGGACAGGCATCCATGACCCAGCATCGAACGTGTCGGTCATCAGCAAGTGAATCCGGGCTGTAGCACTGGGCTAGCAGGACTCCGGTATCCATCGCGTGACATTTCCCTGAAGGGACGGACACAGGAACGAAGAAGGACACATGCCGGCCAGCCTAAGTGTTCCAGAGCAGTAGCAAGCTACCAAGGCTCAGTCGAGACACTAGGAGACATTTCCCGGTAAGAGAGGCTACTAAGAATAAACAACTAGATAGTCAGATCCCACACATACCAAGCATTTCAATCATACACACAATATGCTCGATATGTGCAAATACAACAAGGCATCACAACATGACTCTACAACACAAGTACTTTATTTAAAGGCTCAGGGAGCCATACCTATCATACACACAAGTACGGGTCACACGACCCAGCATTCAAGTCATACAGACATACAAGCCAACAGCGGAAGTAACTTGTCTGAGTACAGACAACTAGTAAAATAAAAGAGGCTTGGGTAAGCCTAGCTATACTACATGGTCCTTCACAAGCTCAGGGTCACCACCTGGGCCTCAGTCTACTCATCGATGTCAACGTCTACGAAGAACCCATTAGAAGGAGTTGCAGTGTCTTCTGAAAAAATGTAAATTAAAGCAACATGAGTACAAAGGTACTCAGCAAAACTTACATCAGATCCTACATACATGCACATTATCAAGAAGGGTTGGTGGGGTTATTGCAGCAAGCCAGCTTTGACTCTTGGCTAAGCTATCCTACGAGACACCAACTTGAAATGGTTTTGCGCACACGAGTCCACTACACACCACTTCAATACACCACCGAGGATCCACCTCCGTCACCCTACGGAAGAGCCATCCTCGGCACTCACGCTTATCTTGGGATTTTTAGTAGTATCCATTTACTTGTCTATGAAATGTATAGGCAACCAAGTAGTCCTTTACCGCGGACGCGGCTATTCGAATAGATGATGTTAACCCTGCAGGGGTGTACTTCTTCATACACGCTCTCACCACTTACCGCCGTTTACACGACATGTACTCGGCAACCTTCAAGCGGAAGCCCAACGTGGGTGTCGGCCACGACCTGCCTAAACACCTAAGTCTCTAGTCCAGGTTTATCGCCTATCCAGGTTCCATCCGCAGGGAGTCCGGCCGAGGTTTCCACATACGGCCACGATCCTACCGCATCACAGCCCACCCCGCGGTCAGCGCTGTCCACGGCCTCCAGTAGGCTACAAACACCAGAAACTACTAGCAACTCCTGGACAGAGGACTAGGGTGAATAAGAAGCCGAGAGGGTCCATTGGTTTCGGGCCCAATGCATGGTAGTAGCTGATTCTTAAATCACACATACAAATCTCAGTGCTTAAGGTCGGCTTCAATGAAACAACCCACCATGTACTCCTACATGGCCTCTCATCGATACCTTTACCAAATCGTGTTCAACACATTACTCTCATACCCACATGATCATTTCACTCTTGCCCATCACCCAGATGAACCAGACCTGACACGACTCTAAGCATAGTAGGCATAGCAAGGTAGGAACAACACATACATATGGCTCAATCAACTCGTACACATGCTAGTGGGTTTAATCTAGTTACTGTGGCAATGACAGGTCATGCAGAGGAAATGGGTTCAACTACCGTAGCACTCAGCAGTTTGAATCGCGTTGTCTTAATGCAGTAAAAGAGAGCAGAAGCGAGAACATGGGATTGTATCGATATGATCAAATGGTTGGTTGCTTGCCTGATGGGTCGGTGCACTGGTATTGTTCTTCGTTGGGGTAATCACGGTACTCCTCGGAGGCAGAACCTGCCGCAAAGAGCACCGACACACAAACATCACCAAACAATATGCAACAATATGATGCATGCAAGAGACATGGCAAAATGAGTGTATTGGGCTAATGCAACTAAGACCAGATGGGTTTGAACTATTTTGAACCAAAGATTCAAGTTTCAAACTCATATGTGGCCCTTTTAAGTGCTTTAACTTGTTCTGCAATAAACAGCAGGTTAACTTGCTTAAACATGCATGAAACCAGTACAGATGGATAGATTGGATTTTTTTGATCATTTTTCATATATAACACTTTGCATTTGGAGCTACAGATTAATTTCTATGATTTTTTGAAGTTTGGGTTATTTTCTGGAATTTCCTGTGTAATAATAATTCCAGTAAATAACTTACTGCATCAGCATTGCGTCAGGATGACGTCAGTGGTCAATGGAACAGTCCAGGTCAAACCTGACTAGTGGGTCCCGTGTGTCAGTGTAATTAGTTTAACTAATTATTAGATAATACTAATCCTAATTAGTTAACAGGGCTAGGCCCCACCTGTCATTGACCCAGGGGGGTCAAACTGGGCCCACTCGTGGTCAAACGAGGGGTTAGCGGGGTCAACTCACCGGCGTTTAGCCGCCGGCGAGGCCGAACGCGGCGGCGAGAGTGCTTTCGTGCGTTTCGGCGACTAAATGAGCGGTGGAGGGCATCTACGGGTAGCTGGGAGCAAGCCGCAGCTCTTGGTGGTGGTGGTTGAGCTCGGGGTTCGGAGTTCGGGTGAGGTCGAACTCAAGGCTATGGGACACGGCGAGGCTTGTGGAGTGGTGCTACGGTTTCCTGTGGGTGCGGTGAGTGCGTTGGACACGGTGGTGTGGCCGGTGGTTGGCCGGAGACACGTCGGCGACGAGCTTGGCGGCGGTGCGTGCGGTGAAGCCTCGTGCGCTTGCTGTGGTGCACGAGAGCGAGAGAGGAAAGGGGTAGGAAGTAGCTGGGCTCACGAAGGTCTCGAAGAAGCAGACGGCGCGGTCGGGGACGAGCTGGTGCGGCGGCGATGGCGAAGGGGATCTCCGGCGATGGCGGACCGGACGAGGTCGGTGCAGTGGCTTCGGGGCACGTGAGTGCTCGGGGCTCGGCTAGCTCGAAGGAGAGGAGGGCGGCGGAACTCCTGGACACGGTGGCGCGGTGCGGGGATGACGGAGAGTGCGACTACGGCGACGGTGCGGCTGCGGTGGCGTCGGCCATGGTGCGGGAGAGCGAGGGAGAGGAGCTGGGGGCGAATGGGTGTGTCCACGGGGTTCGGGGTGCGACTGGAGTTCATCCAGGCCAGCGGAGAGGCGAGGGGAGGAAGCAGGGCGACGGGCAGCTGCGTGCCGCGCGCTGGTGCCGCCGTCGAGCACCTGCCTGCCTTCCTGGCGAAGGCAAGCAGCTCGCTGGAGCAGCTGCTGGGCTGGGCCGGCAGGTGGGCTTGCCAGGTGGGCGCCAGGTAAGCCTCTGCTCCTCTTTGATTTTTCCTTTTCTATTTTTCTGTAAGTTTGTGGACTTTCTAAAAATACCTAGGCAACTCTAAAAATCACCAAACTGCTTATGGCCATTAACTGGAATATATCCAGCTTGGAACATTTTGGTTTGGAATTATTTGAGCATTTGAAATATTTTATAAAATTTAAATGCCCAAACTCAAATACTTATGATTTAATTCAAAGACCTTAGGATGACCTAGGAAAATGTGCACCACTTTTGGCAGAGGTTCTGAGCCAAGACAAAAATGATGGACATTTTAGAAGGGCATTTCAGGTTCATTGAAAAATATTTTTAGTAAACCCTAGTTGGATTCAGAGGGGGCTGGGGGTTCTGTCATCCCCATTTCAAATTTCTGTTGAATGGAATAGACATGATGCAACACTCTAATGCATGACTAACTAGGGTGTGACAACTCACCCCACTCAAAAGAATCTCGTCCCGAGATTTAGGTTCCTCCGGAAAGAAGGCGGGGTACTCAAGTTGAAGACGATCCTCCCTTTCCCAAGTTGCTTCCTTCTCAGAATGGTGCGACCATTGAACCTTGAGAAACTTGATATTATGATGTCGAGTGGTACGCTCGGCTTGATTGAGGATACGAACAGGGTACTCTCGATACGTGAGGTTATCTTGAAGATCAAGCGTTTCGTGGTCCACTCCACGGATAGGATCCGAGAAGCAACGCCTGAGTTGAGAAACGTGGAAGACGTCGTGGACTCTGGAGAGATGCGGAGGTAGTTCCAATTGGTAGGCAACTTCTCCTCATTTAGCGAGAATGCGAAACGGTCCAATGTAGCGAGGAGCCAATTTGCCTTTGATACCGAAACGATGGGTTCCCTTCAGAGGAGTAACCCGAAGGTAACCCTTCTCATCAACCTGAAAAGTCATAGCCTTATGTTTTCGGTCGTATTGACTCTTTTGATGAGATTGGGCTGTTTTCAACTTTTCACGGACAATGCGAACTTGCTCTTCTGCTTCCTGGATCATATCCGGGCCAAAGAACTGTCTTTCACCGGTTTCTGACCAGTTAAGAGGCGTTCGACACCTTCGTCCATAGAGAACTTCAAAAGGGGCTTTACCCAAGCTAGATTGATAGCTGTTGTTATAAGCAAATTCGGCAAATGGAAGGCATTTCTCCCAATCCATTCCGAATGAGATAACAGAAGCTCGAAGCATGTCTTCTAGAATCTGGTTGACACGTTCTACTTGACCACTTGATTGAGGGTGAAAAGCAGTGCTAAAGGAAAGGCGGGTTCCCATAGCATTTTGGAAACTTCCCCAAAATCGAGAGGTGAAGAGACTTCCTCGATCCGAGTTAATTTCCAGTGGAACACCATGGAGGGATACTATTCGGGAGATATACAAGTCTGCTAGCTGACTGGCGGTTATACTCTCGCGAACAGGCAAGAAATGGGCCACTTTGGAAAGACGATCGACAATGACGAAGATAGCGTTATTCCCTCTCTTGGTCCTGGGAAAACCGGTGATGAAGTCCATACCAATTTTGTCCCATTTCCATTCAGGAATAGCTAAAGGTTGAAGGGTGCCAGCAGGCCATTGATGCTCTGCTTTTACACGACGACAGACATCGCAGTTAGCAATATACTGAGCAATTTCTCTCTTCATCCTAGTCCACCAGAACCTCTGGCGTAGGTCCTGATACATCTTAGTGCTACCGGGATGAATGGTGAGAGGAGATTCATGAGCTTCCTTAAGGATTAATCGCCTCAGGTTTCGCACCTTGGGAACCACTAAACGGTTCCCGAAGTATACGACTCCTTGATCATCGATGGAAAAACAATCCGCAACTCCTTTCTTGATGTTTCTCTTGATACGGGAAATCCCCGGATCTACCTTCTGAGCTTTGATGATCTGATCCATAAGGGTAGGTTTCGCCACCAAGGTGGAAAGGAATCCTTGAGGAACGATGTGAAGGTTAAGCTTCCGAAATTCCTCGTGGAGAAGTGGTTGACTTTGTTGCAACATCAGATTGTTACAATAAGATTTATGACTTAGTGCATCAGCCATGACATTGGCTTTTCCTGGGGTGTAAGTTATCCCTAAGTCGAAATCTGTGATCAACTCGACCCAACGTCTTTGCCTGAGATTCAAATCCGGTTGGGTGAATATATACTTCAGACTTTGGTGATCAATGAAGATTTCGCAACGATTACCGAGGAGGTAATGTCACCAAGTTTTGAGTGCATAGACTACGGCTGCAAGCTCTAGATCATGAGTAGGATAGTTCTCCTCATGTGGGTGCAATTGCCGTGAAGCATAAGCAATTACGTGACGATCTTGCATAAGAATGCAACCTAGTCCTTGTCGCGAGGCGTCGCAATAGATAACAATGTCCTTAGAGAAATCTGGTGGTACCAGTACGGGAGCAGATGTCAGACGTCTTTTCAGTTCCTGAAAGCTGTGCTCACATTGAGGAGTCCACTCGAACCTTTTATCTTTCTTGAGGAGCTCAGTTAGAGGTTTAGCAACCTTGGAGAAGTTCTCGACAAAGCGGCGACAATAGCTCGCTAAGCCAAGGAAACTCCGAACTTGCTTGACCGATTCAGGTGGAGTCCAGTTAAGGACGACTTGAACTCGCTCAGGATTGACAGCAATACCCTTACCAGAAATTACATGTCCTAGATAGGTCACTTCTGGTAACCAAAATTCGCATTTAGAGAACTTGGCATAAAGGCGATGCTCTCGAAGTTTCATCAACACTAGCCTTAGATGTTCGGCATGTTCTTCCTCGTTCTTGGAGTAGATGAGTATATCATCGAGGTAAACCACGACGAATTTATCCAAATACTCCATGAAGATTGAGTTCATTAACCAAGAAAAGGTGGCTGGGGCGTTGGTTAAACCAAAGGACATGACGGTGTACTCATATTGGCCATAACGAGTAACAAAGGCCGTTTTAGGAATATCCCCGTTCCTGATTTTGATTTGATGGTAGCCCAACCTCAAATCCATTTTGGAGAAGACTGAGGATCCAGCGAGCTGATCATACAGATCGTTGATCCTGGGGAGTGGATACTTGTTCTTGATCGTGACCAGGTTGACTGGTCGATAATCTACAACCATCCAATCCATACCATCCTTCTTCTTGAGGAAGAGGACGGGACAAGCCCATGGAGACGAACTAGGACGGATGAAACCCTTTTTCAAGGACTCATCGAGTTGTTTCTTAAGGTCGGCTAGTTCTAGTGGTGCCATTTTATAGGGTCTTCTAGAAATCGGGACAGTTCCTGAAATAAGATCTATTACGAACTCGACATCTCTGTCAGGTGGAACACCTGGCAATTCTTCTGGAAAGACATCCGGAAAGTCACGGACCACCTGAACGTCTTCGAGGTCTGGCAAAGGACTGGCGTTAAGAGAAAATAGCTGGCGCTTGGCTACTCGGGTCAAGACATTGACTATCTTTCCTGAAGGATGGGTGAGTTGAACATTCCTAGAGAAGCAATCAATCTTGGCATGATGGGCTGACATCCAGTCCATACCCAAGATGATATTAATATCCGAAGATTTGAGAGCTATCAAAGATGCGAGAAAAACAAGTCTGTCAACTTGAATTTCATTCCCATGGCTTACTCTAGAAGTTTTCCATTTGGATCCCGGGGTTTGAATTACCATAGAGGTGGGCATCTCACAGAATGTGGTGTTATGCAGTCGAGCATAGCTCTCGGATATAAATGAATGAGATGCTCCAGTATCGAAAAGAACAGATGCCGGGTGGCAATTAACAAGGAGCGTACCAAGAACGACGTTTGGATCCTCTTGTGCTTCTTCAGCAAAGATACAGTTGACATGGCCACATGCAGCGGTGGCCAGCTTGGCGTAGAACACTTTCCTTGTCGGCTTGCCACGGCCAACAGATTTTCCTGACTGGTTGGGGTTGGTCTGGGGACACTCGCGCAAATAGTGGCCCGGTTCCCCACACTTGAAGCATGTCACGGAGCTGGTGCGTGGACGAACGTTGTTGGTTGGACCACCATAGGGCTTGGCTGGTGCAAACTGTTGAGCTGGACGAGGCGCCTGATAGGATGGCCTCGGTGTGAACCTGGGTGGCAGGGCAGTGTTAGGCACCCACACCCGGCGCTTTTGAGGACCAGCACCGGATGAGGAACCCATGTCACGGCCATGCTTGCGTGTTGCTTCATAATCAGTCTGACCAGACTCAGCACTGATGGCTTTGTTAACAAGCTTCTGAAAAGATGTGCACTCATGCAGACGGAGGTCGTGGGGAAGCTCAGGGCTAAGTCCCTTGCGGAACCTTGCTTGCTTCTTGGCATCCGTGGGAACTTCCTCAGTTCCATACCGTGCTAGGTTACCAAACTCCCTGCTGTAAGCATCCACAGAGAGTCGGCCTTGAGTGAAACTGCAGAACTCCTCATGTTTACGGTCCATAAGACCCTCCGGAATGTGATGTTCGCGGAAAGCCTCGCTGAATTCAGCCCAAGTTGTGACCTGGCCCGCTGGGCGCATGGCTCCATAGTTCTCCCACCATAGACTGGCAGGGCCTTCAAGATGATATGCGGCAAATGTGACCTTGTCAGCCTCAGCTACGAGTGCAGAGCGTAGCTTGTGAGTAATACTGCGAAGCCAGTCATCAGCGTCGAGGGGCTCGACGGAGTGGTGGAAAGTGGGTGGATGTAACTTGATGAAATCACTGAGTGACACCAAGTTATTCCTCTGATGGTGTGCCGTGTTTTGCTCGATGCGCTCCAACAAACGGTTGGTCTCCCGCTTGTTTCTCTTGGCCTCCAGCATAACCTCGGCCAGAGAAGGAGGGTGAGGCAGGTTTGTTTCCCCAACTCTGCTGCCTTCGGCCTGCTCTGGGGAGCATGGTTGGTGCGGGTGTTAACCATCCTATGGAAACAAGACAATGGTTTAGTCCAGGATGATAAGATTCTGACATGGATATGTAGAATGTAATGGATAACTTGGAATGTAAGATGACCATCCGTATGACATGGTATATACAAAAACTGCTTCTTTTATTCCATCGTCATACACACCATACAAGGTTTAGTACAAAACCAAACAAAGTACTACTATGGTGAAAGGAAGATTACATCTCATTGGAGGCATTCCGAGCTCCTATACATTATTTTTCTACACCTCCGGAAGGCGGTACAAGCTAAGTCATATCCCACGAGTCACGCAGGACGGTGGACGACACAACTAGTACGATACTAGTGATACTACTACTAACTCAGACAGCTCCGTAGTAGTCTTCATAGAAGTCACCTCCATAGCCTGGAAGCTCAACGTGATCATCCGGAAACAGTCGGTCCCGTGGAGCTTGTGGACCATAGGGGCTAGGATGAGGTCTTGGACCAACAAATGGTGGCCTGAGGGCACCACGAGGTGGGCTGATGCCTCCTACATCACGCCAATCCATCATGTCTGGCAGAGCAGATCTCACAGGATAGAGATCTCGCATATCCATGTATCCAGCTTGCACAGCCGGTGCAAACCGAGTCAAAGTGGCCCAATGATCAGCACGAGTATTGAAAAGCTCCAGTCTCAAGGCCCGATTTTCACGGTCCTTGTCTTCAAGCAACTGTGCAGTGGTGCGGATTAGTGAGTCCTCCTGAGTGGAGTCAGCATAGATAGCCTGGAGATACCCTTGTGCTCCTGGGAGTGAAGCTGGCATATACCGGAAGTCGGAGTCCCGAAATAGGCCAGTCCTGACTCGCATGATGGTCATCATAGAGTATGCAGCATCCTGCACAGCCATCTCAATAGTAACCCCGAGTCCATAGGAATAGTGAAGGGGCTCGGTAGATCCAGGATAAGATGGAAATATCCTGACAGTGCAAAAATGTTGGCTTTGATTAAAGTCTCGGAATTGCTCTTCGACCGTGTACTCAGGATACCAACGGTATCCTGCCTCAGTCATTACCCTGACCAACATGGCAGTATGGCCGGGTACATCTAGGCATCGAGTCAAACGATCCACTTGATTCTGAGGACGGGAAGCCATCTGGAACATGATAAACACAAGACATTAGAATTCCTAGCAGAAATTGGACAGCATAACGGCTGTAAATGCTCAAAAACGATTTTGAGGCATTTTGCAAAGAATTGCATAGACACTCAACAACATCATATCAAGGTTCTGGATCCATCTTAGCACAAAATGGTGTAGTAGAGCTGAACTAGGCTTGTATCCATCAACCTATAAGGTACTACTGATTAGTAACACGTGAACCTGATAGAGAGAAAGATCCTAATCCTTAACCCCCGGTGGAAGAATGGACTGACTCAGATCAGAATGCCATGAGGTAAAGGAGTAAAAAGAGCCTTACGTTCCATCCCACAATCAATTCCCCTACATATAACTAAAGCATTTCTAGACTCAACATCGACCAGTTTGGCTTGGAGAACCTACAGGCAGTCCGGCTCTGATGCCAACGCTGTCAGGACCCCGACTCGATGCCACATCGATCTAGCATGTAACACCTCATATCACTTTGCGGCCTCATGCACGGTATTCCCACGGGTGTCGTCTTACCTTTGCCCGGCACCGTTTGTGCCTTTTGGCACACGTATATGATAGTGTCGCTAGCATCCATATGGTAAGGAGCCCGGGCTGACATGGCTAGTCGTAAATCCAAAGTGGCATAGACTTACAGGGACAGGCATCCATGACCCAGCATCGAACGTGTCGGTCATCAGCAAGTGAATCCGGGCTGTAGCACTGGGCTAGCAGGACTCCGGTATCCATCGTGTGACATTTCCCTGAAGGGACGGACACAGGAACGAAGAAGGACACATGCCGGCCAGCCTAAGTGTTCCAGAGCAGTAGCAAGCTACCAAGGCTCAGTGGAGACACTAGGAGACATTTCCCGGTAAGAGAGGCTACTAAGAATAAACAACTAGATAGTCAGATCCCACACATACCAAGCATTTCAATCATACACACAATATGCTCGATATGTGCAAATACAACAAGGCATCACAACATGACTCTACAACACAAGTACTTTATTTAAAGGCTCAGGGAGCCATACCTATCATACACACAAGTACGGGTCACACGACCCAGCATTCAAGTCATACAGACATACAAGCCAACAGCGGAAGTAACTTGTCTGAGTACAGACAACTAGTAAAATAAAAGAGGCTTGGGTAAGCCTAGCTATACTACATGGTCCTTCACAAGCTCAGGGTCACCACCTGGGCCTCAGTCTACTCATCGATGTCAACGTCTACGAAGAACCCATCAGAAGGGGTTGCAGTGTCTTCTGAAAAAATGTAAATTAAAGCAACATGAGTACAAAGGTACTCAGCAAAACTTACATCAGATCCTACATACATGCACATTATCAAGAAGGGTTGGTGGGGTTATTGCAGCAAGCCAGCTTTGACTCTTGGCTAAGCTATCCTACGAGACACCAACTTGAAATGGTTTTGCGCACACGAGTCCACTACACACCACTTCAATACACCACCGAGGATCCACCTCCGTCACCCTACGGAAGAGCCATCCTCGGCACTCACGCTTATCTTGGGATTTTTAGTAGTATCCATTTACTTGTCTATGAAATGTATAGGCAACCAAGTAGTCCTTTACCGCGGACGCGGCTATTCGAATAGATGATGTTAACCCTGCAGGGGTGTACTTCTTCATACACGCTCTCACCACTTACCGCCGTTTACACGACATGTACTCGGCAACCTTCAAGCGGAAGCCCAACGTGGGTGTCGGCCACGACCTGCCTAAACACCTAAGTCTCTAGTCCAGGTTTATCGCCTATCCAGGTTCCATCCGCAGGGAGTCCGGCCGAGGTTTCCACATACGGCCACGAACGATGTGTACAGGGTTCTCAAGATACCTAACGGGTATCCGGTACACCGTGCCACGTACCTACCGCATCACAGCCCACCCCGCGGTCAGCGCTGTCCACGGCCTCCAGTAGGCTACAAACACCAGAAACTACTAGCAACTCCTGGACAGAGGACTAGGGTGAATAAGAAGCCGAGAGGGTCCATTGGTTTCGGGCCCAATGCATGGTAGTAGCTGATTCTTAAATCACACATACAAATCTCAGTGCTTAAGGTCGGCTTCAATGAAACAACCCACCATGTACTCCTACATGGCCTCTCATCGATACCTTTACCAAATCGTGTTCAACACATTACTCTCATACCCACATGATCATTTCACTCTTGCCCATCACCCAGATGAACCAGACCTGACACGACTCTAAGCATAGCAGGCATAGCAAGGTAGGAACAACACATACATATGGCTCAATCAACTCGTACACATGCTAGTGGGTTTCATCTAGTTACTGTGGCAATGACAGGTCATGCAGAGGAAATGGGTTCAACTACCGTAGCACTCAGCAGTTTGAATCGCGTTGTCTTAATGCAGTAAAAGAGAGCAGAAGCGAGAACATGGGATTGTATCGATATGATCAAATGGTTGGTTGCTTGCCTGATGGGTCGGTGCACTGGTATTGTTCTTCGTTGGGGTAATCACGGTACTCCTCGGAGGCAGAACCTGCCGCAAAGAGCACCGACACACAAACATCACCAAACAATATGCAACAATATGATGCATGCAAGAGACATGGCAAAATGAGTGTATTGGGATAATGCAACTAAGACCAGATGGGTTTGAACTATTTTGAACCAAAGATTCAAGTTTCAAACTCATATGTGGCCCTTTTAAGTGCTTTAACTTGTTCTGCAATAAACAGCAGGTTAACTTGCTTAAACATGCATGAAACCAGTACAGATGGATAGATTGGATTTTTTTGATCATTTTTCATATATAACACTTTGCATTTGGAGCTACAGATTAATTTCTATGATTTTTTGAAGTTTGGGTTATTTTCTGGAATTTCCTGTGTAATAATAATTCCAGTAAATAACTTACTGCATCAGCATTGCGTCAGGATGACGTCAGTGGTCAATGGAACAGTCCAGGTCAAACCTGACTAGTGGGTCTCGTGTGTCAGTGTAATTAGTTTAACTAATTATTAGTTAATACTAATCCTAATTAGTTAACAGGGCTAGGCCCCACCTGTCATTGACCCAGGAGGGTCAAACTGGGCCCACCCATGGTCAAACGAGGGGTTAGCGGGGTCAACTCACCGGCGTTTAGCCGCCGGCGAGGCCGAACGCGGCGGCGAGAGTGCTTTTGTGCGTTCCGGCGACTAAATGAGTGGCAGAGGGCATCTACGGGTAGCTGGGAGCAAGCCGCAGCTCTTGGTGGTGGTGGTTGAGCTTGGGGTGGCCGGAAACGTCGCTGGCGACGACCTTCGCGGTCGCCGGAGTTTGGGTGAGGTCGAACTCAAGGCTACGGGACACGGCGAGGCTTGTGGAGTGGTGCTACGGTTTCCTGCGGGTGCGGTGAGTGCGTTGGACACGGTGGTGTGGCCGGTGGTTGGCCGGAGACACATCGGCGACGAGCTCGGCGGCGGTGCATGCGGTGACGCCTCGTGCGCTCACTGTGGTGCACGAGAGCGAGAGAGGAAAGGGGTAGGAAGTAGCTGGGCTCACGGAGGTCTCGAAGAAGCAGACGACGCGATCGGGGACGAGCTGGTGCGGCGGCGATGGCGAAGGGGATCTCCGGCGATGGCGGACCGGACGAGGTCGGTGCAGTGGCTTCGGGGCACGTGAGTGCTCGGGGCTCGGCTAGCTCGAAGGAGAGGAGGGCGGCGGAGCCCCTGGACACGGTGGCGCGGCGCGGGGACGACGGAGAGCGCGACTACGGCGACGGTGCGGCTGCGGTGGCATCGGCCATGGTGCGGGAGAGCGAGGGAGAGGAGCTGGGGGCGAATGGGTGTGTCCACGGGGTTCGGGGTGTGACGTGGAGTTCATCCAGGCCAGCGGAGAGGCGAGGGGAGGAAGCAGGGCGACGGGCAGCTGCGTGGCGCGCGCTAGTGCCGCCGTCGAGCACCTGCCTGCCTGCCTGGCGAAGGCAAGCAGCTCGCTGGAGCGGCTGCTGGGCTGGGCCGGCAGGTGGGCTTTCTAGGTGGGCGCCAGGTAAGCCTCTGCTCCTCTTTGATTTTTCCTTTTCTATTTTTCTGTAAGTTTGTGGACTTTCTAAAAATACCTAGGCAGCTCTAAAAATCACCAAACTGCTTATGGCCATTAACTGGAATATATCCAGCTTGGAACATTTTGGTTTGGAATTATTTGAGCATTTGAAATACTTTATAAAATTTAAATGCCCAAACTCAAATACTTATGATTTAATTCAAAGACCTTAGGATGACCTAGGAAAATGTGCACCACTTTTGGCAGAGGTTCTGAACCAAGACAAAAATGATGGACATTTTAGAAGGGCATTTCAGGTTCATTGGAAAAAAAAATTAGTAAACCCTAGTTGGATTCAGAGGGGGCTGGGGGTTCTGTCATCCCCATTTCAAATTTCTGTTGAATGGAATAGACATGATGCAACACTCTAATGCATGACTAACTAGGGTGTGACACATCACCTCCAGCTCGGACCGAATCCGCTGCTGCGCTCGAGGTCAGGAGGGAGATGGAAGATCAGGAGTGAGGAACGAGTAGGAGGAGGTGGTGGTGGCGGCTGTAGGGCCCGGCGACCGCTGACGGTGGTGGAACGAGGAGAGAGAGGCGGCGGGGAGAGATCTGTGGGGATACGTAGAGTTTTCGCTTTTTTTAGACGACTTTTCCGTTTTCCTTAGTACGGAGAACATATCTTCTTTTTGTCCGTCGTTTCAGCAGATAAGGACGCGTTAAGTATAACAAAACAACGATCACCAGACGTGTACCGTCTTAGCGAGGAGTTATTTACGGGGCTAATTGGAGGTGGAACTGAACTCATCGTACCAATAACAACCGAGGGTTGTCAATCCTTGGTCGTAGTGTTCATAGGATACCCAAAGGAAACTGTTGGGTATACCTTCTATCATAGATCTGAAGGCAAAATCTTTGTTTCTAAGAATGGATCCTTTCTAGAAAAGGAGTTTCTCTCGAAAGAAGTGAGTGGGAGGAAAGTAGAACTTGATGAGGTAACTGTACCTTCTCCTTTATTGGAAAGTAGTTCATCACAGAAATCAGTTCCAGTGATTCCTACACCAAATAGTGAGGAAGCTAATGATGATGATCATGGAGCTTCAGATCAAGTTACTACCGAACCTCATAGGTCTTCCAGAGTAAGATCCGCACCAGAGTGGTACGGTAATCCTATTCTAGAAGTCATGTTACTAGACCATGATGAACCTACGAACTATGAGGAAGCGATGATGAGCCCAGATTCCGCAAAATGGCTTGAGGCCATGAAATCTGAGATGGGATCCATGTATGAGAACAAAGTGTGGACTTTGGTGGACTTGCCCGATGATCAGCAAGCCATAGAAAATAAATGGATCTTTAAGAAGAAGATTGATGCAAACGGTAATGTTACTGTTTACAAAGCTCGACAGGTTGCAAAAGGTTTTTGACAAGTTCGACTTTCTCACCCGTAGCGATGCTTAAGTCTGTCCGAATCATGTTAGCAATTGCTGCATTTTATGATTATGAAATTTTGCAAATGGATGTCAAAACTGCATTCCTGAATGGATTTCTGAAAGAAGAGTTCTATATGATGCAACCAGAAGGTTTTGTCGATCCAAAGGGTGCTAACAAAGTGTGCAAGCTCCAGCGATCCATTTATGGACTGGTGCAAGCCTCTCGGAGTTGGAATAAATGTTTTGATAGTGTGATCAAAGCATATAGTTTTATACAGACTTTTGGAGAAGCCTGTATTTACAAGAAAGTGAGTGGGAGCTCTGTAGCATCTGTAATCTTATATGTAGATGGCATATTGTTGATTGGAAATGAAATAGAATTTCTGGATAGCATAAAAGGATACCTGAATAAGAGTTTTTCTATGAAAGACCTTGGAGAATCTTCTTACATATTGGGCATCAAGATCTATAGAGATAGATCAAAACGCTTGACTGGACTTTCACAATGCACAAACCTTGATAAAGTTTTGAAGAAGTTCAAAATGGATCAGTCAAAGAAAGGGTTCTTGCCTGTGTTACAAGGTGTGAAGTTGAGTCAGACTCAAAGCCCGACCACCACAGAAGATAGAGAGAAAATGAAAGTCATTCCCTATGCTTCAGCCATAGGTTCTATCATGTATGCAATGGTGTATACCATACCTAATGTATGTCTTGCTATAAGCATAGCAGGAAGGTACCAAAGTAATCCCAGAGTGGAGCACTGGATAGCGGTCAAGAACATCCTGAAATACCTGAAAAGGACTAAGGATATGTTTCTCGTTTATGGAGGTGAAAAAGAGCTCGTCGTAAATGGTTACATTGATGCAAGTTTTGACACTGATCCGTATGGCTCTAAGTCGCAAACCAAATATGTATTTGTATTGAATGGAGGAGCTGTCAGTTGGTGCAGTTCCAAGCAGAGCGTCGTGGTGGGATCTACGTGTGAAGCGGAGTACATTGTTGCTTCGGAAGCAGCGAATGAAGGTGTTTGGATGAAGGAGTTCATATCCGATCTAGGTGTCATACGTAGTGCATCGGGTCCAATGAAAATCTTTTGTGACAATACTGGTGCAATTGCCTTGGCAAAAGAATCCAGATTTCACAAGAGAACCAAGCACATCAAGAGACGCTTCAATTCCATCTGTCATCAAGTGTCGGAAGGGGACATAGAGATTTGCAAGATACACACGGATCTGAATGTTGCAGACCCGTTGACTAAGCCTCTCTCATGAGCAAAACATGATCAGCACCAAAGCTCCATGGGTGTTAGAATCATTACTATGTAATCTAGATTATTGACTCTAGTGCAAGTGGGAGACTGAAGAAACTATGCCATAGAGGCAATAATAAAGTTATTATTTATTTCCTTAATTCATGACAAATGTTTATTATTCATGCTAGAATTGTATTAACCGGAAACTTAGTACATGTGTGAAAACATAGACAAAACATATAGTCCCTAGTATGCCTCTACTTGACTAGCTCATTAATCAAAGATGGTTATGTTTCCACCATAGACATGTGTTGTCATTTGATGAACGTGATCACATCATTAGGAGAATGATGTGATGTACATGAACCATCCGTTAGCCTAGCATTATGGTCGTGTTAGTTTCATTGCGACTGCTTTCTTCATGACTTATACAATTTCCTCAGACTATGAGATTATGCAACTCCCGAATACCGGAGGAACACTTTGTGTGCTACCAAATGTCACAACGTAATTGGGGGATTATAAAGGTTCTCTACAGGTGTCTCCGGAGGTGTCTGTTGGGTTGGCATAGATCAAGATTAGGATTTGTCACTCCGTGTTTAGGAGAGGTATCTCTGGGCCCTCTCGGTAATACTCGCCACTATAAGCCTTGCAAGCATTGTGACTAATGAGTTAGTTGTGGGATGAAGTATTACAAAACGAGTAAATAGACTTGCCGGTAAACGAGATTGAACTAGGTATTGAGATACCGACGATCGAATCTCGGGCAAGTAACATACCGATGATAAAGGGAACAACGTATTTTGTTATGCGGTTTGGCTGATAAAGATCTTCGTAGAATATGTAGGAACCAATATGAGCATCCAGGTTCCGCTATTGGTTATTTATCGGAGACGTGTCTCGGTCATGTCTACATAGTTCTCGAACCTGTAGGGTCTGCACACATAATGTTCGATGACGATTGCTATTATGAGTTTATGTGTTTTGATGTATCGAAGGTAGTTCGGAGTCCCGGATGTGATCACGGACATGACGAGAAGTCTTGAAATGGTCGAGACATAAAGATTGATATATTGGAAGCTTATGTTTCGACATGAGAATGGTTCCGGGTGAGTTCGGGCATATACCGGTGTACCGGGAGGTTACCGGAACCCCCGGGGAAGTATATGGGCCTTATTGGGCCATAGTGGGAGAGAGGAGGAGGCAGCCAGGTGGTAGGCGCCCCCCCCAAGCCCAATCCGAATTGGGTGGGGGGCCGCCCCCCCTTTCCTTCCTCCCTCTCTCCCCCCACTAGTAGAAAAGGGGGCAATGGTCCAGGCCGGGTCAGCCCATTAGTCCTGGTTCAGTCCAGAACCGGGACCAATGGTGGCATTGGACCCGGTTCGTGAGCCCCGGAGGCCGGCCAGGCCACGTGGGCCATTGGTCCCGGTTCATTTGGACCTTTTGGTCCCGGTTGGTGGGACGAACCGGGACCAATGGGCCTCGCTCCTGGCCCACCACTATTGGTCCCGGTTGGTGGCTTGAACCGGGACCAAAGGCTGCCCTTTAGTCCCGGTTCATGCCACCAACCAGGACCAATGAAGTGCCTATATATACCCCCTCTTGTAAGAGCAGAGCACACTGCTCTGGTTTTTCTGGCAGCCGAGGGGGAGAGGGCTTGGTGGTGCTCTAGCTCACCTCCTATGCACACAAGGTGTTCGATGGAATGCCCGAGCCACACTACTTAAGCTTTCTCCTCTCCAAGCTCGACCTCCAAGCTCCATTTTCCTCCATATTTGTCTAGGTTTAGCGGTCCGTCACGCCCCGTCCCCGTCTTCACCGTCATCGATCACCCGCGCCGATCTCATCGCCGACACCACCGTCGTGAGCCTCTTGTTCTTATCTTCTTTCTGAAAGGAAAAATATTCTTACTTGTATGTTTAGATAGATACTTGTATT
Source organism: Triticum timopheevii (assembly GCA_963921465.1). NCBI lineage: Eukaryota > Viridiplantae > Streptophyta > Magnoliopsida > Poales > Poaceae > Triticum > Triticum timopheevii. The sequence continues at coordinate 597,546,326 of OY997266.1, read as the reverse complement.
ATTTTCTTACTTTCATTATTGCATCTTATATAGTGTGATGGTTTTGGTATCCGCCCCCGTTGGCCCTCGTCCTGTCTATGATTCGGATGTGGTATATATTATCTTTTCATAACTATTGGTTCATTTATTGTTTATGAAAATTATGCCGACCAACGTGACAGAGATTTTGTTTATCTAGGAGGTTGTTGAACCGGAAATTCCAACCGACCCTATTGTCGAGAGGTTAAATTTAGTTGAAGAAGAAAACTATTTCTTGAAGGAAAAATAAGAAAAAATGAGAGGAGAAGATGATATTGGAGTTGCATGTTGCAGATGTCGTCGATGATCACAAGATCAAGATGGATGCAATGCGCTTGAAGATTAGAAATATTAGAAAATATGCCATTCATACCAAGGCTTGGTATCATTATGTCGTTGGATCAGTTGTTACCTTGGTTGCGATTATGATCGCATTTGTTTTTGCATTGAAATGTTTTACATAGTTTCAATGTATGGTTTAATTAATTTAGATGCTCTGCAGAGCTTTATGTTGTTCTGTAATGATTTTCGCTTGAAGATGAGAACTATGTATGTACTTTGGTTTTAATGTGATGATGAACTTCTATTAATTTGGTCACTTAATTATCTATTCATGATGTTCTGTAATGATTTTTGACACACTTAATTATATATAATGCACGCAAATGAACCGGCAATGGATGTACGGTAACAGACACACCTCCGAGTACATTAAGGGCGTGCATGATTTTCTCGAAGTGGCTGAGGCAAACAAGCAGAATGGTTTTTTGTGTTGTCCATGCCCTATATGTGGGAATACGAAGTCTTACTCTGACCAGAAAATCCTTCACACCCACCTACTTTACAAGGGTTTCATGCCACACTATAATGTTTGGACGAGGCACGGAGAAATAGGGGTTATGATGGAAGACGGCGAAGAAGAAGAATACGATGACAACTATGTGCCCCCTGAATACAGTGATGCTACTGAACATCAAGAGGAACCAGACGATGTGCATGATGATGCTGCAACGGGCGAAGCTGCTGAAGATCAAGAGGAATCAGACGATGTGCCCGATGATGATGGTCTCCGTTGGGTCATTGTCGATGCAAGGACGCAATGCGAAAGTCAAAAGGAGAAGCTGAAGTTCGATCGCATGTTAGAGGATCACAAAAAAGGGTTGTACCCCAATTGCGAAGATGGCAACACAAAGCTCGGTACCGTACTGGAATTGCTGCAGTGGAAGGCAGAGAATGCTGTGCCAGACAAAGGATTTGAGAAGCTACTGAAAATATTGAAGAAGAAGCTTCCAAAGGATAACGAATTGCCCGACAGTACATACGCAGCAAAGAAGGTCGTATGCCCTCTAGGATTGGAGGTGCAGAAGATACATGCATGCCCTAATGACTGCATCCTCTACCGCGGTGCGTACAAGGATCTAAACGCATGCCCGGTATGCGGTGCATTACAGTATAAGATCAGACGAGATGACCCTGGTAATGTTGACGGCGAGCCCCCCAGGAAGAGGGTTCCTGCCAAGGTGATGTGGTATGCTCCTATAATACCACGGTTGAAACGTCTGTTCAGAAACGGAGAGCATGCCAAGTTGATGCGATGGCACAATGAGGACCGTAAGAAAGACGAGAAGTTGAGAGCACCCGCTGACGGGTCGCAGTGGAGAAAATTCGAGAGAAAGTACTGGGATGAGTTTGCAAGTGAGCCAAGGAACGTATGGTTTGCTTTAAGCGCGGATGACATTAATCCTTTCGGGGAGCAGAGCAGCAATCACAACACCTGGCCCGTGACTCTATGTATGTATAACCTTCCTCCTTGGATGTGCATGAAGCGGAAGTTCATTATGATGCCAGTTCTCATCCAAGGCCCTAAGCAACCCGGCAACGACATTGATGTGTACCTAAGGCCATTAGTTGAAGAACTTTTACAGCTCTGGAATGGAAACGGTGTACGTACGTGGGATGAGCACAAACAGGAGGAATTTGACCTAAAGGTGTTGCTATTCGTGACCATCAACGATTGGCCCGCTCTCAGTAACCTTTCAGGACAGACAAACAAGGGATACCACGCATGCACGCACTGTTTACTTGACACTGAAAGTATATACCTGGGAAGCTGCAGGAAGAATGTGTACCTGGGCCATCGTCGATTTCTTCCGACCAACCATCAATGTTGAAAGAAAGGCAAGCATTTCAAAGGCGAGGCAGATCACCGGAAGAAGCCCGCCATGCGTACCGGTGATCAGTACTTGCTATGGTTAATGATTTACACGTAATCTTTGCAAAGGGTCTCGGCGGACTAGCTGTTCCGAGTGACGCTGGGGGACACGCACCCATGTGGAAGAAGAAATCTATATTTTGGGACCTACCCTACTGGAAAGACCTAGAGGTCCGCTCTTCGATCGACGTGATGCACGTGAAGAAGAACCTTTGCGTGAACCTGCTAGGCTTCTTGGGCGTGTATGGGAAGACAAAAGATACACCTGAGGCACAGGAGGACATGCAACATTTGCACGAAAAAGATGGCATGCCTCCAAAGCAGTATGAAGGTCCTGCCAGCTACGCTCTTACCAAAGAAGAGAAGGAAATATTCTTTGAATGCCTGCTTAGTATGAAGGTCCCGACTGGCTTCTCGTTGAATATAAAGAGAATAATAAATATGGCTGGGAAAAAGTTTCAGAACCTAAAATCTCATGACTGCCACGTGATTATGACGCAATTGCTTCCGGTTGCATTGAGGGGGCTTCTACCGGAAAACGTCCGGTTAGCTATTATGAAGCTATGTGCATTCCTCAATGCAATCTCTTAGAAGGTGATTGATCCAGAAATCGTACCAAGGCTAAGGAGTGATGTGGCGCAATGTCTTGTCAGTTTCGAGCTGGTGTTCCCACCATCCTTCCTCAATATCATGACGCATGTCCTAGTTCATCTAGTCTACGAGATTGTCATTCTGGGGCCCGTATTTCTACATGTTATGTTCCCCTTTGAGAGGTTCATGGGAGTCCTAAAGAAATGTGTCCGTAACCGCGCTAGGCCAGAAGGAAGCATCTCCATGGGCCATCAAACAGAGGATGTCATCGGGTTTTGTGTTGACTTCATTCCTGGCCTTAAGAAGATAGGTCTTCCTAAATCGCGGTATGAGGGGAGACTGACTGGAAAAGGCACGCTTGGAAGGGACTCAATAATATGCAGGGACGAATATTCTTGGTCTCAAGCACATTGCATAGTTCTACAGAACTCTACCTTGGTGACCCCTTATGTCGATGAACACAAGAACAGTGTGCGCTCCAAACACCCGGAGCAGTGCGATGACTGGATTACATGTGAACACATCAGGACTTTCAGCAGTTGGTTGGAAACACATCTCAGAGGTGACAACACTGTTTGTGATGAGCTGTACTTGTTGTCCAGGGGACCATCTTCGACTGTTACGATTTGGAAAGGATACGAGATAAACGGGAATACATTTTACACGATTGACCAAGATCAAAAGAGCACCAACCAAAACAGTGGTGTCCGCTTTGATGCAGCCACTGAGAGGGGAAAGGACACATATTATGGTTACATAGTGGACATATGGGAACTTGACTACGGACATGATTTTAAGGTCCCTTTGTTTAAGTGCAAATGGGTCAATCTGTTAGGAGGCGGGGTACAGGTAGACCCACAGTACGGAATGACAACAGTGGATCTGAAAAATCTTGGGTACACTAACGAACTGTTCGTCCTAGCCAATGATGTGGCATAGGTTATCTATGTGAAGGACGTGTCTACCAGACCGAGAAAAAGAAAAGATAAGGAAGTGAATACATCATACGATGAGCCAAAGTGCCACATAGTTCTTTCAGGAAAAAGGGACATCGTGGGAGTGGAGGGCAAGACAGACATGTCTGAAGATTATGAAAAGTTTCATGAAATTCCTCCCTTCAAAGTCAAGGCTGACCCCAGCATCCTGATAAACGATGAAGATTATCCATGGTTACGGCGCAATAAGCAAATTACACAAGCGAAGAAAAAGTGAAGACTTTCTCCCGCAACTATTATGATGATACCATGCCAACTTTGTAACAAACGAGTATGATACTATTGTCTGTTTTATACATGCACATGCTATGTGGGTGAAATTATGATACCATGCCAACTTTCAACTTTTTTAGAGTTCATTTGAAATGCTTTAATGTCTTATGGTTCGGCCCTCGTAATACCACTAATCCCGGTTCGCTCCTTGTCAACTATGTTCTCACCAAGAACACTCTCAAGAGGGCAGCCACGTGGGCCATTGGTCCCGGTTCGTATGGACCTTTTGGTCCCGGTTCCACGCACGAACCGGGCCCAATGCGTCTCGCCCCTGGCCCATGACCATTAGTCCCGGTTTGTGCCACAAACCGAGACTAAAGGATTGGTCCTCGTTGCGCTCAGAGTTTAGTCCCACCTCGCCAACCGAAGGCCGCTCACACCGGTTTATAAGCCCGTCCCTCTCTACCTTGTTGAGCTCCTCTCAAAGTGAAAATAGATCCCCTCTACAGGGAATTTGACCTAAATTCATAGTGAATTTCTCTGAAATTCATAGAAATTTATTATGAATTTATGTTGAATTTTCTCTATAGGCGCATCTATGTTTATTTTTTTAGTAAAGTTAATCACAAAGTTGTGATTCACACAAATTTCAAAGAATTCAAATTTTAACTATTCAAATTTGAAAACTAATGGCACTAACAGAAAGTTTATAATTTTGCTGACCTAAAAGCAAAAAGATTTAAAAATAAAGCAAAAAATAAAAGAAAATAAATAATGCAGAAAACAAAACAAAAAAACTGGAAACAAAATAAAAATAGCAACAATAAGTAATTTCGTGTATGTAGAAACAAAATAAAATAAATAAAGCAACAAAGAAAACAAAAAACAAAAAAGTGTTTTCAAATTTGAAAACTAATGGCACTAACAGAAAGTTTATAATTTTTCTAAAACTAAAAGCAAAAAAGAATTAAAAAATAAAGCAAAAAACAAAAGAAAATAAATACAAAACAAAAAAACTGGAAAAAAAATAAAAATAGCAACAATAAGTATTTTGTTGTAAGTAGAAACAAAATAAAATAATAATGCAAGAAAGAAAATAAAAAAACAAAAAAAGTGTTTTCAAATTTGAAAACTAATGCACTAATAGAAAGTTTATAATTTTCCTAAAACTAAAAGCAAAAAGAATTAAAAAAATAAAGCAAAAAACAAAAGAAAATAAATAATGCAGAAAACAAAACGAAAAAACTGGAAAAAAAATAAAAATAGCAACAATAAGTAAAGAAAACAAAAAAACAAAAAAAAGTGCCTCCTACTGGGCCCCCAGGGCCTGAATACGACTAGAAACCATACCATGGGCCAGGATTCAGGCCCGCAGAAGGCCCAGCAGGCCCACAGGCAAAGCAGTGTCAGATTAGACCCATAGGCCTGCAGTTCAGAGGAGTTCGAGTGGGAAGAGGCAGCGGAGCTTATAAACAGGTGCTGGGCGCTCTCAACTAGCGAGGTGGGACTAAACTCCCTCCACCACGCCGCTGTGCAAGGCCATTGGTCCCGGTTGGTGCCACGAACCGGGACCAATGCCACCCTTTGGTCCCGGTTCGTGGCACCAACCGGGACCAATGCCCCCCCCCCCTTTAGTACCGGTTCGTGCCACTAACCGGGACCAAAGGCTGCCACTTCCCGCCCTTTGGGCTGCTGAAAAGAGGCATTTGGTCCCAGTTGGTGGCACCAACCGGGACTAAAGGGGGCATTGGTCCCGGTTGGTGCCACGAACCGGGACCAATGCTCGTGGTATATAAGTAGCACTTAGCAATTTTGCAGAGTTCATCACCACAGTTGCCCCCCGACGACGCCGAGCACATCGTCGCCGCCAGGCTGCCCCGACGCCGCCCGCCGCCCCCGCCATCGTCGTCGCCGCCGCCCGCACCCGTCGTCATCGCCGCATGCGCCCTCGCCGTCGCCCGCGCCCTTGCCCGACGCCGTCGCCGCACGCCATCCCTGCCCCGACGCGCGCCGCCCCTGCCCGGCCGCGCGCCGCTCCTGCCCCAACGCCGTCGCCGCGCCACTCCCCGTGCCTCTGCTCGCCCCGACGCCGCCCGCCGTGCGCTCCTCCCTCTGTGAGCACCACGCCTCTGCGGCCCCGCCGCTGCCGTGCTATTTTTTTAGTTTATACATGCTATTTTTATATGTTTTTAGATTCATATATGTATGTATGTATTTTTTAGATATATGTATTTTTTTATGTTTGTTCATATATGTATGTATGTATTTTTTACATGTTTTTTGTATGTATGTATGTATTTTTTTCAATTGTAATGATGTTTTAAAGTATACATATATGCAAAAGTTAGATTTTTAGAAAAGTTTTATCTATATATGTTCTCTGATTTAGTACATTTTATTTTAGTTTAATTTTTAGAAAAAATTTATATATCTAGCTAGGAAAGGAAGAAGAATAAAAAGAATAAGAGGAAAAAGGAAAATAAGAAGAGGAAGAAAGGAGAAGAAGAGGGGAGGAAGAAGAGGAGAAATAAATAAGAAGAGGAAAAAAGAAGAAAAAGAAGAGGAGAAGAAGAAATGAATAGAGGAGAAGAAGAGAAAATAGAATATTTTCTATTTTTTCTTGTTCTCCTCTATTCCTTTCTTCTTCTCCTTTTTTTTCTTCTTTTTTTCTTCGATCTTCTCTTCTATTCCTTTCTTCTTCTCCTCTTTTTATTTCTTATTTTGTCTTCTTATTTTTTATTGGGTATGTCGTTGTCCATATACCCCCTCCCGATAACTTCAACACGAGGGGGGAGGGTCGATATACCCCCTCCCCGATAACATTATTTTCCCATGTATGTATGTCGTCGTTGTCGATATAACCCCTCCCGGATAACTTCGACATGAGGGGCGGTCGATATATATACCCCCTCTCGACCGTGATAACTTATACCACGGCAGCACCCCCCTCGGCCCTCTCGCTCGACCAAAACTCTCGAGGACACCCAAACCCTAGAGAAAAAATGATGTTGGTCTCCTACCCCCTCCCGCCGCGCCCTACCCGACAAACTCTCTCGAGGTAGCGTCGAGGCCACTAATTAATATGATTCCTTACTGTGATTAGCTAGCTAGTTCTATGTTTGCCACTAATATATCCATATCTGTCATGTTTGAATAATAATTGCCATGTTGTAAATATTTGTAGAAACTATGGACACCCCCCGAGACGAAGCAACAGAAGTGATGTTGGAGGAGATAATCGCACATGGAAGTGAAGTCGTCTTATCATATCTGAACGACACCGATGGTCTGGAAGGACAGGGTGAAGAAGCAGGCAATTATGATGGCTCCTTTGACCCAATGCCGGTGCAAGAAGGAGACCATTAGGACGGCTCCGATGACCCAATGACGGTGCAAGGAGACCATGATGACGGCTCCGGTGACCGAACCGAGTCTGTCCAGGTATATATATTAGTTAATCCTGTGCTGACTAGTTAATTGATGCATTCATTGTTTTGGTATATGTACACATATTAATTAACTCCCGTCTTTCTTCTTTTTTCTAGCCCTCCGGATCGAGCACAACTTCGGTAAGGAGACGAGGCCCAGAGAAAAAGTTGAGCTCGCATGAAAGGTTTGAGATCACAGCAATTGCGCGCGGCGGCGATCCGATTGAACCCATCCAGACAAAGAACGCATTTGCTGCTCAGTGCGGGGTTCTTGTTAGGGACAAGATCCCGATCAGCATCCACCAATGGTATAAGCCTAAGGAGGAAGACCCTCAGGTGTCTTATGTCAATGATATGCAGAAAGATGATCTTTGGACTGAGCTGAAGGCAAATTTCACCCTACCGCTAGAGGAGGATCCGGAGAAGCCAGTTAAAGAGCAATTAATCAAGTCTTGTGCTCTTAAGAAGATGGCAGGCCTATTCAGGAGATGGAGGAAAGAGCTGAAAAAGTTTTTCGACAAAGAAGAGACACCAAAATTCATCGGCAAATATGAGAAGATCAGAGATCACTGGCCCGCATTTGTGGCCCACACGACATCGGAAAAGAGTAAGAAGATGTCGGCAACAAACAAGGAAAATGCTACGAAGAAGAAGTTTCACCATCGCACAAGGTCAGGTGGCTAGCTCAAAGCCCGGCCTAAGTGGTCCAAGGCTGAGAATGATCTGCTTGATAAAGGGATCGAACCAGAGACAATGAGATGGCCAGACCGTTGCCGAACTTGGTTCTTCGGGGCTGGCGGAACCTTGGACCCTGTATCAGGGAAGTGCCATTGGATGGACGAGAAACTAAAAACACCAGTCAATAGGCTTCGGCACTATATCGATGCTACGCAGCAAGGGACGTTCGTTCCAGACAGGGAGAAGGACGAGCTCACAATGGCCCTCGGGAATCCTAAGCACCCTGGACGGACACGAGGCACGCCAGGTTCCATTCCGTGGAAGGTTGGTTTTCTGGACGCAGGGGGTTACAAAACCCACGAGAGGAGGAAGAAACTGGAGCAGAGCCAACTCTAGGCGTTGCACGAAAGGGTATAAGGGCTAGAGGAACGAGAAGAAGATCGCAGCAAACGACCTGCCGAAGCTTCCCCCGAAGCTACCCCGCCATCTCAGCGGAGAAGCAGTGTGGCTTCCACCGAGCTGCTTCAGCCGGAGCATGTCTTGACGGCTCCTGCTAGCTACCCCGTGGATTTTATCACGAAGGCTCAAAATTTCCACCTTATGACGCAATGGCAGAACTTAAAAGTCAAGGCGGCTGTCGGCCAAGTTCGACCTTCTGAACCCGGCGCAACTTTTCACTGTCGTCCGATTCCAGATGGATATGCTAGGGTGACGGTGGACGAAATAACGGAGGGATTTGAGGACCTCCAGCTTGACCACCCTACCGGTGAAGGCGAGACTCGGCTGGGTTCTGCTCTGAAGACTCCATGCCTATGGCGGAAGGAGTTCATCAAGCTTCCGAACTGGACGCCTCCTCCTCCTCCTCCGGCGAGTCAGGGAACTCCGCCTCCTCCACCGCCTCCTCCAGCGAGTGATGATCAGGGCATTCGGCCTCCTTTTTCGGCGCGTGGCGGCACTCCGCCTCCTTCTCCGCTTGCGCCGGCACGCCCGAGCAGCCAACAGCCCCCTCCTTCTCCGGCGCGTGGCGGCACTCCGCCTCCTTCTCCACCTGCGCCGGCGCGCCCGAGCAGCCAGCAGCCTCCTCCTTCTCTGCCTCGCCAGCAAGGGCGGAAGAGACCCGCTGCCGCCTCGGCTGCTCCGGCGCGTCGTAGTCCTTCTCCTCCGCCTCGTAAGCAAGCACGAAAGAAGACAGGCACCGCAGCCGCTCCGTCTGCTCCGGCGTCTAGCAGTACAGCTAGCAAAGGCGGGAGAAAATACAGATACGGTCCTTCTCTCAAGCCTCTAGAGAAGTTACCGTACGAGAGGACCAAGGAGGAAAACACGAAGATCGTGCAGGCCGAAGTGGACGACTTCTTTGAAGGGTTGAAAGCAAAGAGACATCCACCTCCGGAGGAGAAGGTAGATCCGGTGAAAGCAAATCGCACTATCGATGCCCTGAGGAAACCACCAAAGTCTCCGCCGAGAACCAACTATGAGCGCATTACTGAACAGACATATCTCAAAGCGGAGCGGTCGAGAAGTACTATCAGTGATAAAAGGTTAAAAGAATGAGCAGCTGGGGAAAAAATTACCCAGCTCGGCGAACAAGCAAAGCAATCGTGCCCCCCGCTCAATGTGTCTAGCGGCAACATCGTTGCTAATGCTCCGGGGATGGTGGCTGGTTATGGCAATCTTGCAGATTACCTGCCTGACGATCAACTTCCTGATTTCTTGGAGGTGGACGAATACAGATACGAGTACGGGAAGCCTCTCGTCAAAGATGAAAAATCTCTAACAACTATGATGCGAAGATTCCATAATTGGTACATGAAAACCTGGAGAGAGTCTGGGGGGACGAATGCTTTGTATCTGAATATTAAAGAGGAGCGCGACCTCGTTGGAACTGATCTGTTGATTGTTACATTTGAGGAGTTCTTCGAGTTCTTCAATCAAAAGGCGCTCGATAAACTAACGGTCTTTTGCTACTGTCTGTAAGTACTATTTCTGTCATTAATTCTCTATATATAGCTCGGCTCTTTCATTGCATGTATTTATAATTAATTATCCTCACTATATTATGCAGATTGAAGATCGTCGAGTGCAAAAAACAAGAAATGTATGATATTGGGTTCATAGATGAAATTCAGGTTACAAAGAACGCCGAAGAGGCCGAGGCCAACTTGCTACAATCATTGATCAAAAATCAAAACAAAGATTTAATACTCTTTCCTTACAACTTCCAGTGAGTGTTACTGTCGTGTGCATATTCGGTTTCCCTTTATTACTCGAGCGAGGTTATAGTAATGTAATTGATGAGTTATGCATGCGTGCGTAGATTCCACTATGTTCTTCTGGAGATTAAGCTTGAGCGGAGAGTAGTAAACGTGCTAGACTCGAGACGAAAAAATCCCGAAACCTATGCGGACATGACTAAAATGCTCAACAAGTAAGTTCAATCGATCATTATCGCACCATATCGGCAACTTTGTGTTCATTTCTTGATATCTCAAGTAATAATAATTATTTTATTTGTCTTGCAGGGTTTGGAAACAGTTCACCGTAGAAGTTCCGAGACTGCCGAAGGAGCTACGATATACATACCCGAAAGTAAGTACTACTAGCTAGCTAGTTGCGCGCATCTCCCGTTGATTCTATAGCTATACTTTCATCAATGCCATTTATAATGCTTCATTATCAGTTTGATTGACCTCTATTTCTCGTAAAGTGCTTGTGGCAGGAAGAAGGGAATAATTTCTGTGGATACTATGTGTCCGAGTTCATCTACAACGCGACTTTGAAAAATAAGCAGGGCTACTCTAAAAGACAATATGAAGTGCGTAAGGAATAATATTCACAAATTCATTTTATTACACCATCATTTCTGTTGAGTTTCATTCATATATGTATTAACCTCCTTCTTCAAATTAGACGTGGAAGATGCAGGATGAACTCCTGGAACAAGATCACATGAAAGTAATTCAAGAGGAATTGGCGGGATTCTTTCTTGACCACGTCATCAATAAAGCCAGAGAATACCATGTGGAAGTTGATTTCAATTGCTAGGGGATTGTAAGAGATCTTACATATTGTATATGTATGTAGCCAGTAGCGTCGGATAGATAATACGAAAACTTGTTGTTCGACCAATCTCTCAGAGAAGGAGAGGTCGATCGATCACTTCTCTCGGTATGCATGACGAATTTCTGTACTTAATGGTTCCCTTCATTTTCTTACTAGCTAGCGTGTCGAGGGCCTCTCTATGTACAGTACGTAGCGTCGACCAAGCACGGACATAAGAGAGGACACTTCTCTCTATTAATTAGCTAGCTAACACAATATATGAAACACCTAAATTAACCCCCCAAAACCCCCAACCCCCCCTTTCAAAAAGAAAACCAAAAGCCCAGCCACTGAAATGCTGACGCGTGGATGCCTTTTGGTCCTGGTTGGTGCCACCAACCAGGACCAAAGGCCCTCCTGCCTGGGCTCGGTGCACCGGCCACGTGGAGGCACATCTGTCCCGGTTCGTGTTAGAACCGGGACTAAAGGGGGGAGGCATTAGTAACGACCCTTTAGTCCCGGTTCAAGAACCGGGACTAAAGGGCCTTACGAACCGGGACAAATGCCCTGTTTTCTACTAGTGCCCTTCCTTCTCTCCTAGTCCAACTAGGGAAGGGGGGATCCTACTCCCGGTGGGAGTAGGACTCCTCCAGGGCGCGCCATAGAGGGACGGCCCTCCCCCTCCTCCACTCCTTTATATACGGGGGATGGGGCACCCCATAGACACACAAGTTGACATTGTTTAGCCGTGTGCGGTGCCCCCCTCCATAATTACACGCCTCGGTCATATCGTCGTAGTGCTTAGGGGAAGCCCCGCGCCGGTAACTTCATCATCACCGTCACCACGCCGTCATGATGACGAAACTCTCCCTCAGCCTCAACTGGATCAAGAGTACGAGGGACGTCCCCGAGCTGAACGTGTGCTGAACGCGGAGGTACCGTACGTTCGGTGCTTGGATCGGTTGGATCGCGAAGACGTTTGACTACATCAACCGTGTTAACTAAACGTTTCCGCTTTCGGTCTACGAGGGTATGTGGACACAATCTCCCCTCTCGTTGCTATGCATCACATAGGTAGATCTTGCGTGATCGTGGGAATTTTTTTTGAAATTACCGCGTTCCCTAACACACGAACACCACCTGCTGACACTAGTCCCATCCCCTCCACCTGCGGTTCCTCTGCACTCCCAACCGAGCCCCAAGGCCCCTGACGACACCTCCAGGAAGGTCACGACGTGAAGCGGCATTGCCTCCAAATCCGAAGAGGATTGTAGGTTTTCACCCGGCATGAGATCGAGGTGGGTAGATTGGGCCCTCAGCTACGCCTTCATGAAGGAAAGCGACGCCCATGGACGATGCTGCCGCTGGGCCGGCCAGATCGGCCAAGGTTTGCCCCGGACCCAAGGTACACCACAAGGGCTCACCATCACCGGAGCCTGCAGCCGCAAACCACTAGCACGACAAGAGAGGCCGCGGGAGGGAGGAGAACCACCAGATCTGACACCGCGACACCAAACCGTCGGAGGATCACCGGCCACCTGATCCGATCCCCGGCAACCCCCTTGCCCGCTGTGCCCGGATGAGGAGGCCAGCCTAGGGGCCGCCGCCCCGGATCCAGCACCCTCTGCCCCAGATCAGGCAGAGCATAGCCAGGCTGCCGCCACGGCCAACCCTAGGAACCGTCCAGCTGCCACGCCGCCGTGCTCATGGAGACCGTCGTGGGCCAGATCGGCGCCGCTGCCATAGATCAGGACCTCATCCTTTTAGCTCATAAATATTGTACTTACAGATGAAATAACTTACTTTTAAAACTTGCTAATTTATTATTTTAACATATTCACAATATTCAAAATAAAATTCTGAATTATAAAATGACGCTCAAATATTCAAATATTGTACTGTAGTAATATTTACTGCTCACAGCCTCACACGCAACATCATCAGGTCACCCCCCACATACACCCTTCCCAACGCATCCCTTGTAATGTCTTGTCGCCTCTCACAGGCACACCTACTAATAGGCGTCAAGAAGTTGGAGAGGCGCTGGATCTTCCACTACTTGCCTAATCTCCACGACGTTTGGCTTTCTCCACCCTTCAGAACGTTCTCCAGTCTCCCTCTCTCTCTGAATCTCCGATAATCACTGGTATGCTTCAACTTTTATCTCCCTCCCTCTCCAGTCTTCCTCTATTTCCCGAAATGTTTTTCTTCAGCTTTGAGTTGTTACATTTTTACCTAAAATATTTATTCACGATTCGTTTTTGTTGTAGATCCATTCCGTGGTTAGGAGATGAGCAAGCCATGGAAGAAACGCAAGGAGCTGGATGAACATCGCTACTGGAACCACCCAGACGAGCAAGATAAGCATTTCTTCAAGGTTATGATTGGCGACTTCCATGAGAGAATGGTAAGCTATTTTCAGTTCAGCTCTGTTCTAGCCTCCTAGGGTAATTTTATTTTCAGCTGGATTATGTTCTACCTTTCTATGGAAACAAAAAAGGAACTTCTAGGAGTGAAACTACATTACTTAATTTGGTCCGATCTGGGCAACTCTCTGTTCTCTCATGTTACTCTGTTTCACATCAGAACTATAGCAGATGAGCTTTCTTCAGCGTTTTCTTCTTTGTAGCACATTTTGGAGTCTCCTGACCTAGTGTGATTTACCTTGTTTCCTACAGATCATACCAGATAGGTTTGCTCAACATTTCAGGGGGCAAACGGGACGAACTATTAAGCTAGCATCACGACATGGTTACACTTTTGATGTTCAGATTACCAAGAATTTGGAGAAACTAGTCCTTGATTCGGGATGGAAGGCGTTTGCTCGTGCCCATAACTTGAGAACGGGGGACTTTCTTGTGTTCAAGTATGATGGCCACTCTTTGTTGAAGGTTTTGATCTTTGGCCCGAGCGGTTGTGAGAAAATTCAGTCGTGCAGTCTCATGGAAAATGATGCTCCTTGTAAAGAATGGTGGGGAAACACTGCTGGCATTGTAAACACTTGTCACAATCTTCCCATGAAATTTCCACGGAGTGGAAGGCAAATTAGGCCAAGCAAGGATAGCTCAAGGCAGGGGAATGACATCATCGATATCAGCTCGTCGAGCTCTCCATCAGATTCAGCAGGTTATGATTCACAATGTCAAACCTGCCATACGTTATGTCCCATAAAACTTCATATATGCATCATACTTATATTTTCTGTGTTTAGCAGGTGTTTCATCTTCAGAAGATGATCATTCCCTGTCAGGTTGTATCCTCGCAAAGGGCACCCTCTTGAATCTAAATCATGTGCAGAAGAAGCAAGTTGAAGAAAAAATCCGAGCTATTAATTCCGAAATCCCCATTTATGGGTGTGTCATAAGCAAGAGCAGCATTTACGGAAAAACCCGCACCCTTGTGAGTCAAAATCTCTGTTCTCGAATGGATACTGTACATTAGTGGGGCTGCATTTTGCAAGCCGGCTGCTATCTCTGCATCTGACTTGCAGAAACCATGTTTGTCTCACCCAAATGTTGTTGGCTTATTCTGCATATTGATTGAAGTTGTAGCTGAGTAGTGTAACCTTTGGGATAGAAAATTTTAGTTGGAGCAGATTGAAGTGTGTCTGGACGTGTAGATAGTCCACTACACCATGATGTTTGCTTCAAATTAGCAATACTAAAGATCATTTCTCCCTTTATCAGGAAATATCAAGAAAATATGCTGAAGTATACCTTCCATTTGTGGAACAAATGGTGACCCTTCAGCACCATGGCAAGAAGTGGGAAGTGCGGTGTTGTGTTAAGAACAGAAAATCCAAAAGGCTTATGAGAGGGTGGATGCATTTTGTGCGTGGCAATAACTTGCAGCTGGGAGATGTCTGCCTCTTTGAGCTACTGAGGAACAAGAAGAAGTATGTGATGAATGTCCATATCATTCGCAAATCCCTTTACAAGAGGTGAAGTTTGGCATACTTCCTACCATTGGTACCAACTTTTGATATGGTAAATTACTGCATCAAGCATTGTTGTAACCCAAGAATTGTTTGCCAAAAGATTGTGGGTATCAGCAATTCCCTGTAATAATTTAGGAGTTATGAGCTCAAATCTAATTATGTTTGGGCTGCAGTCCATTGAATCATCTCTCTATCTCACTGTACTCTCTCTCCAGGAAATGAGCATCTGAAGAAAAGCTGGCCACAAGACTCAAAAAACAGAAGTAGTAAACGAGTTTTGGGTATGGCCAGAAGAGTGGAGCCCTGACAATATACTGAAGCAAAGAGCTCAGAGTTCATAATAAAGCTCAAGTCCAGTTAGTTTCAGCTGCCTTTTGTGTTACCATGGATGTAATACTTTTAAAACCTTATGTTTACCTTTATGTTTAAGTGGATGAACTGTAGTGTCAGACAGGACAATATTATGTTAGAGGTTATTGCGTGGATGTAGTGTGGGTTATGTCAGGACAGAGTTACATTATGGTCAGTTGCTCAGTTTTGCTGTTGGTTCAGTGCCTGGGATATACCTGGGTATCGTATTGTCTATTGTGTGTGCTATAGATATTGTCATGAATATGGACTGGAAAATCCTAAATTTGAATATCTGAAGTATTAATTCTGATAAAAAGTGGGCTGCACTATCTAACAAGATTGAGGAAATAGGATGTACTGTCCTTTATCTTCAAGAAACAAAAAGAGATTTCTTTGATCACAGATGCTTAAAAAACTTCTGTCTTAGAAGACTAATAAGTTGAATATCTGCCCTCTGTGGACTGTGGGGGACTCGGGAGGATTGCTCATCGTCTAGAATGATAATATATTCATAAGGGAAAAATATTCCAAAATAATTTTTCCTATCTGTTTCATTTACTTCAATCCATAATGGTGATTCCTGGATATTAACCAACGTTTATAGCCTTTGTCAGCAAGAAAATTTTCATTGATTGATTTCAAAGCATT
This sequence comes from Triticum timopheevii, assembly GCA_963921465.1. Taxonomy (NCBI): domain Eukaryota; kingdom Viridiplantae; phylum Streptophyta; class Magnoliopsida; order Poales; family Poaceae; genus Triticum; species Triticum timopheevii. The sequence goes on along the minus strand of OY997266.1, from coordinate 597,530,216 downwards.
ACAATGCCAGATGATCAGAACTGAATCAGACATTAACTTCATTAGATATCCTGAAAATAGGAACAAAGAAGGGAGGATGGGACACACAAGATATGATGCACTTTAGTGAAGCCACCAGTCATTTGCATTTGGTAGAGATTCCTTATAAAGAAAAAAATTTATAGATGGAGCTATATGCAAGATATTTCTCTTCTTTCGCGTTTGGAATGGTTTTTCCCATAGAAGCTTTGACCCTTTCATACCCAAATAATTTGGCTATCTCCCTAGCAAAGACCACTTTTGATCATACTCCATATGTACAAATTGGCAGTTCTATACCCAAGTGAAACTTATTCATATTTGAGCACTATTGGCTTGATCACCCAGATTTTCAACAGGTTGTCAAGAACATTTGGCATCATTCTGTCAATGAAGTGGATAGTGCAAAGGTCATTGCTACTAAATTTAAAATTGTGGGCCAAAAAATTATCAAATTTATCAGAAGCGATTCAGAATACAAATACAGTTATTCACTTTTTTCAAAATCATGAGCATGTTTCGAATTCGCGAACATTTTTTGGCATCACAAATATTTTGTGAATTCACAAACAAATTATGAATTCATTTTTTTAAATTTGCGAACAATTTTTTAAATTGAAAACATTTTTGAATTCATGAATTTTCTTGGAATTTAATGGACATTCTTTAAATTCACAAAAGTGTCTCGAATTCGTGAACAATTTTAAAAATATGAAAAAAAATCAAAATCACGAACATTTTTTTGGAATTGCAAACATTATTTATGAATTCATGATATTTTGAAAATCACGAACATTTCCGAATTCACAAACATTTTATTGATTCAAAAACATTTTTCTAATTTTTGAACAGTTTTTGTATTCACGGACATGTTTTTGTGTTCGTGAATTTGTTTGAAATCTTGAACTTTTTTTCCAATTTATGAACATTTTATGAAATATCGGATATTTTTTAAAATTCAGAACATTTTTCAAATAGAAATCCTGCAATAAAATTGGATTTGATATTTGAAAACAGTTCACAAAGTAAAAAAATATAGAAAGAAAATGAAACACAAAATAAAAAAATAAAGAAGAAAAACAAAAATAAGAGGGACGCCCAGCCCGTACATGGGCCAGCCCAGAATACACGTAGTGGGAGCTCATACCGCCGCCAGCAGCTGTGTGTTTCATCGTTTTCCGCCGCACAGGTCGCCAAATAGCCCTAAAACGCGCCTGTAACACCAGCCACACCGGGCAGGCGCTGAAGGTGAAGAGAAGAGGAGATAGAGAAAAGAAGCCTAACTAAATGCAGAGGAAAGGGGCTTATCCTAACACAAGGACTAGCTTTTTTACTTACATCAGCACAGGGACTAGCTAGATAGACACAAGAGTGAATTCTGAAAGAAAGAGCAAAAAAGACACAAGCGTGTAGCATAGAAGAGGCATCTCTGAATTGGTTCCTGTAACCTGAACGAGTAAATTGGTCAAAACCACTACATTTGTGGTTAGGGTACACTCCTAAACCATCGCGTTTGCCAAAAATCACAAAAACCCACCAACTCTACAGCGTGAGTAACAAATTGCACTAATTCGGAAATAAGCCACGTCTAATAGTGTTACTGACGGGTGTGACCCGTCTGTCCAGCTGATGTGGCCAAAACTAGTCCTAGTCAATGTGTTAACCTGTTGAGGTGGACAGGGTCCTACCTGCCAGCCTCACATCTCTCTTCTCCTTCTTCTTCCTCCTCACATCTCTCTCTCTCTCTCTCTCTCTCTCTCTCTCTCTCTCTCTCTCTCTCTCTCTCTCTCTCCTGGCATTAGATGAGGCAGTGGAGGAGTGGGCAGTGGCATGCTAAGGAGACGAGGGCGCTGACGACCTTGCGTAGACTGCAGAGGTGGAGGTTGAGGATGTGCGCGGAGGGCAACATGATAACCCACAAGTATAGGGGATCAATTGTAGCCTCTTTCGATAAGTAAGAGTGTCGAACCCAACGAGGAGCTAAAGGTAGAACAAATATCCCCTCAAGTTCTATCGACCACCGATACAACTCTATGCACGCTTAGCGTTCGCTTTACCTAAAACAAGTATGAAATTGAAGTACTTTGTAGTTGTAACGGGATAGGTTTGCAAGAATATAAAGAGCACGTAAATATAAACTAGGGGCTGTTTAGATAAAGAAGCAATAAAGTTAGTATGGCGAGTGTGGAAAAGTGGTGGTAGGAGTTGCAAAATTGTCCCTAAGCAATTGACTACTTTAGACTGATAGCAAGTTTTATGCGGGAGAGGCCACTGCTAGCATGTCATCCCTGACTTGGAATTCTATGCACTTATGATTGGAACTATTAGCAAGCATCCACAACTACTAACGTTCATTAAGGTAAAACCCAACCATAGCATTAAGATATATTGGCCCCCCTTCAATCCCGTATGCATCAATTTATATGCTAGGTTGAAGCTTCTGTCACTCTTGCCCTCCAATACATAGTCCTATCAACATACAACTAACCCTATGGTGTGATCCACGTGTGCGCTCATATGATGGGCACCAAAGGACAACAACATAACCACAAGCAAATTAAACCAATCATAGCAATTCACCAATTACCGATAGGACAACGAAAATCTACTCAGACATCATAGGATGGCAACACATCATTGGATAATAATATGAAGCGTAAAGCACCATGTTCAAGTAGAGGGTACAACAGGTTGCGGGAGAGTGGACCGCTGAATATAGATGGGTGAAGGTGATGGAGATGTTGGTGAAGATGACGAAGGTGTTGGTGTAGATCACGGTGATGATGATGGCCCCGGTGGCGTTCCGGCGCCACCGAGAGAGAGGGGGAGAGTGAAAGAAATATGCCCTAGAGGCAATAATAAAGTTATTATTTATTTCCTTAATTCATGATAAATGTTTATTATTCATGCTAGAATTGTATTAACCGGAAACTTAGTACATGTGTGAATACATAGACAAAACTTATAGTCCCTAGTATGCCTCTACTTGACTAGGTCGTTAATCAAAAATGGTTATGTTTCCTAACCATAGACATGTGTTGTCATTTTATGAACGGGATCACATCATTAGGAGAATGATGTGATGGACATAACCCATCCGTTAACTTAGCATTTTGACCGTATCAGTTTCATTGATATTGCTTTCTTCATGACTTATACAAGTTCCTCATACTATGAGATTATGCAACTCCCGAATACCGGAGGAACATTTTGTGTGCTACCAAATGTCACAACATAAAAATGTTATTATAAAGATGCTCTACAGGTGTCTCTGAAGGTGTTTGTTGGGTTGGCATATATCGAGATTAGGATTTGTCACTCCGTGTTTCGGAGAGGTATCTCTAGGCCCTCTCGGTAATACTCATCACTATAAGCCTTGCAAGCATTGTAACTAATGATTTAGTTGCGGGATGAAGTATTACGGAACGAGTAAAGAGACTTGCCGGTAACGAGATTGAACTAGGTATGATGATACCGACGATCGAATCTCGGGCAAGTAACATACCGATGACAAAGGGAACAACATATGTTGTTATGCGGTTCGACCGATAAATATCTTCGTAGAATATGTAGGAGCCAATATGGGCATCCAGGTTGCGCTATTGGTTATTGACCAGAGAGGTGTCTCGGTCATGTCTACATAGTTCTCGAACCCGTAGGGTCCACACGCTTAACGTTCGTTGACAATATAGTACTATATTAGTTATGTATGTTGGTAACCGAATGTTGTTCGGAGTCCCGAATGAGATCACGGACATGACGAGGAACTCCAGAATGGTCCGGAGATAAAGTTTGATATATGGGATAATAGTGTTTGGTCTCCGGAAGGGTTCTGGAATTCACCGGTAGGGGTTCCGGATGTTTCCCAAAATGTTTGGATACGAGAAACACTTTATTTGGGCCAAAGGGGAAAGCCCACGAGGCTTTTGGAAAGTGCAAAAGGAGGTTTTGCGGAGACCAGAGGCTAGACGCCAGGAACCCTGGCGTTTAGGGGGTAGACGCCGGGAACCCTGGCGTCTAGCCCTGGAGTCCGAGAAGGACTCTTGCCTTTCGGGAAAAACCGACTTGGAGGAGGCTTTTACTCCAAGTTTCGACCCCAGGGCTCAACATATAAACAAAGGGGCAGGCTAGCACAAAAGAAACACCAAGCCGTGTGCTGGCAACCCCGTCACCTTTAGTTTATCCTCCGTCATAGTTTCTGTAGTGATTAGGCGAAGCCTTGCGGAGATTGTTCTTCACCAACACCGTCACCATGTCGTCATGATGCCGGAACTCATCTACTACTTAGCCCGTCTTGCTGGATCAAGAAGGCAAGGACGTCATCGAGCTGAACGTGTGCTGAACGCGGAGGTGTCGTACGTTCGGTACTTGATCGGGGTGGATTGTGAAGGTGTACGACTACATCAACCACATTGATAAACGCTTCCGCTTAGCGATCTTCAAGGGTATGAAGATATACTCCCCCTCTCATTGCTATGCATCACATAGATAGATCTTGCGTGATCGTAGGAATTTTTGAAATTACTGCGTTCCCCAACAGTGGCATCCGAGCCAGGTTTATGTGGAGATGTTATATGCACGAGTAGAACACAAGTGAGTTGTGGGCGATAATAGTCATACTGCTTACCAGCATGTCATACTTTGATTCGGCGGTATTGTTGGATGAAGCGGCCCGGACCGACATTATGCGTACGCTTACACGAGACTAGTTCTACCGACGTGCTTCGCACACAGGTGGCCGGCGGGTGTCAGTTTCTCCAACTTTAGTTGAATCGAGTGTGGCTACGCCCGGTCTTTGTTGGAGGTTAAAACATCACATACTTGACGAAAAATCGTAGTGGTTTTGATGCGTAGGTAAGAACGGTTCTTGCTCAGCCCGTAGCAGCCACGTAAAACTTGCAACAACAAAGTAGAGGACGTCTAACTTGTTTTTGCAGGGCATGATGTGATGTGATATGGTCAAGGCATGATGCTAAATTTTATTGTATGAGACGATCATGTTTTATAACGGAGTTATCGACAACTGGCGGAGCCATATGGTTGTCGCTTTATTGTATAAAATGCAATCGCCATGTAATTGTTTTTACTTTATCACTAAGCGGTAGCGATAGTCGTAGAAACAATAGTTGGCGAGACGACAACGATGATATGATGGAGATCAAGGTGTTGCGCGTGACGATTGTGATCATGACGGTGCTTTGGAGATGGAGATCAAAGGCACAAGATGATGATGGCCATATCATATCACTTATATTGATTGCATGTGATGTTTATCATTTATGCATCTTATTTTGCTTAGATCAACGGTAGCATTATAAGATGATCTCTCACTAAATTTCAAGGTACAAGTGTTCTCCCTGAGTATGCACCGTTGCTATAGTTCTTTGTGCTGAGACACCACGTGATGATCGGGTGTGATAGGCTCTAGGTTCACATACAAGGGTGCAAGCCAGTTTTGCACACACAGAATACTCGGGTTAAACTTGACGAGCCTAGCATATGCAGATATGGCCTCAGAACACTGGAGCCGAAAGGTCGAGCATGAATCATATAGTAGATATGATCAACATAGTGATGTTCACCATTGAAAACTACTCCATCTCATGTGATGATCGGACATGGTTTAGTTGATTTGGATCACGTGATCATTTAGATGACTAGAGGGATGTCTATCTAAGTGGGAGTTCTTAAGTAATATGATTAATTGAACTTCAATTTATCATGAACTTAGTCCTGATAGTATTTTGCAAATTATGTTGTAGATCAATAGCTCAGGTTGTTGCTTCCCTATGTTTTTGTATGTGTTACTAGAGAAAACTAAGTTGAAAGATGATAGTAGCAATGACGCGGACTGGGTCCGTGATCTGAGGTTTATCCTCATTGCCGCATAGAAGAATTGTGTCCTTGATGCACCGCTAGGTGACAGACCTATTGCAAGAGCAGATGCAGACATTATGAACGTTTCGCTAGCTCAATATGATGACTACTTGATAGTTTAGTGCACCATGCTTTATGGCTTAGAACCGGGACTTCAAAAATGTTTTGAATGCCATGGAACATATGAGATGTTCCAAGAACTGAAATTGGTATTTCAGATTCATGCCCGTGTCAAGAGGTATGAAACCTCTGACAAGTACTTTTCCTAAAATATGGAAGAGAATTGCTCAACTAGTGAGCATGTGCTCAGATTGTCTGGGTACTACAATCGCTTGAATCAAGTGGGAGTTAATCTTCCAGATAAAATAGTGATTGAAAGAGTTCTCTAGTGACCATCACTAAGTTACTGGAACTTTGTGATGAACTATAATATGCAAGGGATGACGAAAGAAATTCACGAGCTCTTCGTGATGCTGAAAATCCACGAAGGTAGAAATCAAGAAAGAGCATAAAGTGTTGATGATTGACAAGACCACTAGTTTAAAGAAAAGGGCAAAGGGAAAGAAAGGGAACTTCAAATAGAATGACAAACAAGTTGTCACTCCCGTGAAAAAGCCCAAAGCTAGACCTAAGCCTGAAACTGAGTGCTTGTACTGCAAAGAAAATGGTCACTGGAAGCGGAAATGCCCTGAATATTTGGTGGATAAGAAGGATGGCAAAAGTGAACAAGGGTATATTTGATATACAGATTATTGATGTGTACCTTACTAGTGTTTATAATAGCCCCTGGGTATTTGATACTTGTTCGGTTGCTAAGATTAGTAACTCGAAACAGGAGTTACAGAATAAACAGAGACTAGTTGAGAGTGAAGTGACGATGTGTGTTGGAAGTGGTTCCAAGATTGATATGATCATCATCACACACTCCCTATACTTTCAAGATTAGTGTTGAACCTAAATAAATGTTATTTGGTGTTTGCATTGAGCATAAATATGATTAGATCATGTTTATTGTGATACGATTATTCATCTAAGACAGAGAATAAATTGTTATTCTGTTTACATGAATAAAACCTTCTATGGTCATGCACCCAATGGCTTATTGAATCTTGATCGTAGTGATACACATATTCATAATATTGATGCCAAAAGATGCAAAGTTGATAATGATAATGCAACATATTTGTGGCACTACCGTTTGGGTCATATCGGTGTAAAGCGCATGAAGAAACTTCATAAAGATGGACTTTTGGAATCACTTGGTTATGAATCATTTGATGTTTGCGAACCGTGCCTTATGGGCAAGATGACTGAAACTCCATTCTCCAGAACAATGGAACGAGCTAGTGACTTATTGGAAATAATACATACCGATGTATGCGGTCCAATGAGTGTTGATGCTCGTGGCGGGTATCCTTATTTTCTGACCTTCATAAGATGATTTGAGCAGATATGAGTATATCTACTTAATGAAGCACAAGTCTGAAACATTTGAAAAGTTCAAAGAATTTCAGAGTGAAGTGGAGAATCATCGTAACAAGAAAATAAAGTTTCACGATCTGATCTGGAGGAGAATATTTGAGTTATGAGTTTGGCCTTCATATAAAACAATGTGGAATAGTTTCAAAGCTCACACCACCTCAAACACCACAGCATTATGGTGTGTCCGAACGTCGTAACCGCACTTTATTGGATATGGTGTGATCTATGATGTCTCTTATCCGTTTACCACTATTGTTTTGGGGTTATGCATTAGAGACAGTTGAATTCACTTTAAAAAGGGCACCATCAAAATCCGTTGTGAAACCAAAGTTGTCATTTCTTAAAAGTTTGGGGCTGCGATGCTTATGTGAAAAAGTTTCAATCTGATAAGCTTGAACCCAAATTGGAGAAGTGCGTCTTCATAGGATACCCAAAAGGAAACTGTTGGGTACACCTTCTATCACAGATCCGAAGGCAAGATATTCGTTGCTAAGAATGGATCCTTTCTAGAGAAGGAGTTTCTCTAGAAAGAAGTGAGTGGGAGGAAAGTAGAACTTGATGAGGTAATGACCCACAAGTGTAGGGGTCCTATTGTAGTCCTTTCGATAAGTAAGAGTGTTGAACCCAATGAGGAGCAGAAGGATGACAAGCGGTTTTCAGTAAGGTATTCTCTACAAGCACTAAAATTATCAGTAACAGATAGTTTTGTGATAAGGTAATTTGTAATGGGTAACAAGCAATGAAAGTAAATAAGGTGTAGCAAGATGGCCCAATCCTTTTCGTAGCAAAGGACAAGCCTGGACAAGTTCTTATATGAGAAAAGCGCTTCCGAGGACACATGGGAATTATCATCAAGCTAGTTTTCATCACGCTCATATGATTCGCGTTCGCTACTTTGTATGTGGGTGGACCAGTGCTTGGGTACTGACCTTTCTTGGACAAGCATCCCACTTATGATTAACCCCTATTGCAAGCATCCGCAACTACAAAAGAAGTATTAAGGTAAACCTAACCATAGCATGAAACATGTGGATCCAAATCAGCCCCGTATGAAGCAACGCATAAACTAGGGTTTAAGCTTCTGTCACTCTAGCAACCCATCATCTACTTATTACTTCCCAGTGCCTTCCTCTAGGACAAAATAATGGTGAAGTTTCATGTAGTCGACGTTCACATAACACCACTAGAGGAGAGACAACATACATCTCATCAAAATATCGAACGAATACCAAATTCACATGACTACTTATAGCATGACTTCTCCCATGTCCTCAGGAACAAACGTACCTACTCACAAATCACATTCATGTTCATAATCAGAGGGGTATTAATATGCATTAAGGATCTGAACATATGATCTTCCACCAAATAAACCAACTAGCATCAACTACTAGGAGTAATCAACACTACTAGCAACCCACAGGTACCAATCTGGGGTTTTGGTACAAAGATTGGATACAAGAGATGAACTAGGGTTTGAGAGGAGATGGTGCTGGTGAAGATGTTGCTGGAGATTGACCCCCTCCTAATGAGAGGATCGTTGGTGATGACAATGGTGATGATTTCCCCCTCCCGGAGGGAAGTTTCCCCGGCAGAACAGCTCCGTCAGAGCCCTAGATTGGTTCCGCCAAGGTTCTGCCTCATGGCGGCGGAGTCTCATCCCGTAAGCTTGCTTATGATTTTTTTCTAGGGTAAAAGACTTCATATAGAAGAAGATGGCCACCGGAGGGCTATCAGGGGACCCACGAGGCAGGGGCATGCCCTAGGGGGGAGGGGGCGCGCCCCCCACCCTCGTGGACAGGGTGTGGGCCCCTGCCGTTGATTCGTTAGCCAATATTTTTTATTAATTCCAAAAATGACTTTCATGGAGTTTCAGGACTTTTGGAGCTGTGCAGAACAGGTCTCTAATATTTGCTCCTTTTCCAGCCCGGAACCTCAGTTGTCGGCATTCTCCCTCTTCGTGTAAACCTTGTAAAATAAGAGAGAATAGGCATAAGGATTGTGATATATCATGTAATAACAACCCATAATGCAATAAGTATCAATATAAAAGCATGATGCAAAATGGACGTATCAACTCCCCCAAGCTTAGACCTCGCTTGTCCTCAAGCGGAAGCCGATATCGGAAAATATGTCCACATGTTTACAGATAGAGGTGTCGATAAAATTAAATACGGACATGAAGGCATCATGATCATTCTTATAACAGCAACATAAATTTGTCATATGATTACTTATGTTAAAGTAACATTCACAATGTCAAGTATGACTAAAAAACTTCATTGAAAACTAACAACTATAATCTTGGTCATTGAAGCAATTGCAATTTATCATAACATCGGAATGAGTCAATATAAGAGCTTTTCAGCAAGTCCACATACTCAACCATCATTTAGTCTTTCACAATTGCTAACACTCACGCAATACTTATGGGTATGGAGTTTTAATCAGACACAGAGAAAGATAGGGGTTTATAGTGTTGCCTCCCAACCTTTTACCTCAAGGGCAATGTCAACAATAATAGTTCATGCTAGCTTACATCCAATTGGATGTATATATCAGGATCTTTCCAACACAAGGTGCTTGCCAAAGGATAAAATATAAAAAGGAAAGATGAAGATCACCATGACTCTTGCATAATGTATAAGACAAAAATAAAAGGCAGGCCCTTCGCAAAGGGAAGCAGAGGTTGTCATGTGCTTTTATGGTTGGATGCACGAAATCTTAATGCAAAATAATGTCACTTTATATTGCCACTTGTGATAAAGACCTTTATTATGCAGTCTGTCGCTTTTATTACTTCCATATCACAAGATCGTATAAAGCTTATTTTCTCCACACTAATAAGTCATACATATTTAGAGAGCAATTTTTATTGCATGCAACATGACAACTTACTTGAAGGATCTTACTCAATCCATAGGTAGATATGGTGGACTCTCATGGCAAAACTGGTTTAAGGGTATTTCAGAAGCACAAGTAATTTCTACTTGGTGCAAGGAATTTGGCTAGCATGAGAGGGAAAGGCAAGCTCAACACATTGGATGATCCATGACAATATACTTTATTTCGGATATAAGGAAACATAACCCATTATGTTTTCTTCCTTGTCCAATGTCAACTCTTTAGCATGTCATATTTTAATGAGAGCTCACAATCATAAAAGATGTCCAAGATAGTATATTTGTATGTGAGAACCTCTCTTTCTTTATTACTTCCTATTAATTGCAACGATGACCAAAACTATGTTTGCCAACTCTCAACAACTTTTATTCATCATACTCTTTATATGTGAAGTCATTACTCTCCATAAAATCAATATGATCTCTTTAATTCTTTTTATTTTTACTTTTCCTTTTATTCCCTCAAGATCATGGCAAAAAAGCAAAGCCTTTGACTCAACACTAATCTTTATTATATAGCTCAAGGACTCGATTACATAGAGGGATCATAAGGCAAAACTCAAAACTAAATCATACTAAAACTTTATTCTACTAGATCGAGATATTACTAAAAGGATCGAACTAAGTAAAACGGTAAAGATAGGAGTGTGATGGTGATACGATACCGGGCACCTCCCCCAAGCTTGGCAGTTGCCAAGGGGAGTGCCCATACCCATGTGATTATGCCTCCTTTGCTGGTGAAGAGGGTGGAGTTGTTGATGATGTAGGCTTGTCATCCATCTTCCAAGGCATAGGCTTCCCATCATAGAAAGATGATTGAGTCTCCGGGATCCTCAAATCTGCAGCCAAACTCATCTTCTTGAATCTATATTCATACTCACAGTTTTGGTTTTGCAGGTCATAGATCTGGGCTTGGAGGTTCTCGATTTTCTCATGAATCTTGAAGATGGTCTCCCCAATGTTCTTGGCGTCTAGCTTGTGGTTGTTGGTGAACTCTGTGATCATCATCTGGTTGGCATTGAGTCCGTGTTCCACCATCCCTTGGCACTTGAAAACTTGTTGTTCCATTGCTTCAAGCCTTGTCTCCACGCTTCCGGTCCTCCTTGGTCCCTCAACATCACGGATGTGCAGCACCCCCTCACGCATCTCAATGGTTTGAGGGTGTTGAGGGAGTCCTGGATTAAGGGGTCCTCGGACAGCCGGACTACATACTTTAGCCGGACTATTAGACTATGAAGATACAAGATATAAGACTTTGTTCCGTGTCCGGGTGGGACTCTCCTTTGCGTGGAAGGCAAGCTTGGCGATTCGGATAAGTAGATTTCCTTCTCTGTAACCGACTCTGTGTAACCCTAGCCTCCTCCATTGTCTATATAAACCGGAGGGTTTAGTCCGTAGGACGACAACAATCATAATCATAGGCTAGCTTCTAGGGTTAGCCTCTACGATCTCGTGGTAGATCAACTCTTGTAATACTCATATCATCAAGATCAATCAAGCAGGAAGTAGGGTATTACCTCCATAGAGAGGGCTTGAACCTGGGTAAACATCGTGTCCCCCGCCTCCTGTTACCATTAGCCTTAGACGCACAGTTCGGGACCCCCTACCCGAGATCCACCAGTTTTGACATCGACATTGGTGCTTTCATTGAGAGTTCCACTGTGACATCGAAGATAGGGTTGATGGCTTGCCTTGTTATCAAGGACAACATCATCTCCGGAGGAGCCCTGGCCTCGGGCCAAACCCTCCGGCTGGGCAGCTTCGTTATGACCGCCCGTTCGGCCGTCGGGCCGACGATGACTTCTCAGGTCATAAAAAACCATCTCCACGTCAGCTTGGAATAAGCCAAGCAGATGGATCCGACGGAGTTATCGTCTTTGAACGAGCTCCTGGATCGCATCGCATCCTTGGGACTCGCTACGGACTACGATCAGATTGGGCTTAAACCCGATCAGACGGAGATTAACTCTCCGCCGATCACCCATCAGATAGCGGTGGTGGAGGAGCAACACAACAACTCCTCCCCTATATTGAGGACGGACTATGTCCGGATCACCAAGCTCACTGAGCCGGATACCCGTTTGCGGGAAGACTTGCCCCGAACTCCGGACTTAGAACTGGACTGTGGGCCAGAAAAATCGATTGACATCCCAGAGCCCGAAATATTAAGCTCGGTAACTCCTCAAGCTCTGGGTCCCAGAGCGGTTCAGGATTCGGAATTAAATCTGCCTACCCACCCAGATAGAAGCGATTTTCCCTACATCAGACAACAGTCCCAAGAGACAGTACATCACTTTTGGGCCAGATTCCTCCTTGCAATGACCAAGGTTAAGGACTGTCGCGATGAAGACGCAATCTCACTATTTTCCAAAAATTGCACGGACGAGGGAATCCCTAACGCCATAAATCGCCATCACGTATCACACTTTGCTAAATTGGCGGCCATAGTACAGAAGTATTGCGCGATGGAAAGCACCTGGAAGACCCAGGCAGCCTTTTGGGACCCATTGGCTCTCACTAAACCCCTCATCCAAACAAAAAGGGTGTACCCCCGCAGGACACCCGATCCAATCACGAAGAAACCGAAGCCCACTTCAGGGCGCGGAACCGTGTTGGAGGGATGGCTCGATAGGCCATGCAAAATACACACCACACCGGATACAGTACCAAAACATAGCCTTAGAACATGTTGGATACTTCGGCAGGTGGCCAAGAGCGGCGAGGATCTCCTCATCAACAACACCGCGGAGCATCATCCCATCGAACACAACAATACAGTCTTGACAGTCTTCGAGACTTTCGCCTCGAATAACAGGCGCAAGAGAGCACTCCGCAGCCTTGCCGAAGTTTGCCAAGTTGCAACAGTAACCCTTGGAACGACACGGATATAACTTTCAATGCCAGTGACGAACCGCAATTCAGAATAGTCTGGGCACCAGCCGCTTTGGTCCTTAGTCCTATCGTGGACGGCTTCCGTCTTACCAAAGTGCTCATGGATGGCGGCAGCGGACTAAACCTCATTTATGAGGAGACTCTCAATAAGATGGAAATAGACAGGAGCCACATTGAGCCAAGCAGCACGACCTTCTGGGGGATTATTCCTAGTCAGGAGGCACGATGTGCGGGAAAAATCACACTCGATGTGGTATTCGGCACACGGGAGAATTACAGGTCCGAAAAGATAACATTCCAAGTGGCCCCTTTCAACAGTGGATACCATGCCCTATTAGGGCGGGATGCATTCGCAAGCTTCCAAGCTATACCCCATTACGGGTACATGAAGCTCAAGATGCACGGGCCCAATGGAATCATCACTCTTGCTAGTGATCCGGACATAGCACTCCGCGTTGAAAATAAAACCGCCGCCCTGGCCCTCGAGGCACTATCTAAAGCCCTCGCGGCTGAAGAATTAACTGCATTACGCTCCACAGTGGACAGTGATGACGTGATACTCGATAAACGATCCAAGTCCACCGCCTTTAAACTACCGGATGAAATAGTCAAATTCCAAGTCCATCCAATGGACTCCGCAAAGACAGTATCCATTGGGGCACAGCTGGACCCCATAATCGACGCCGCACTGCGGACGTTTCTACGCGAGAATTGGGTCATCTTCGCCTGGCACCCTTCAGACATGCCAGGAATCCCACCAGGCTGGCTGAGCATAGCCTCAACATATTGAAGGGATATAAACCGGTCAAGAAGACACTACGGCGCTTTTCCGAACCCAAACAACAAGCTATGGGAGAGGAGCTAGCCAAGTTACTCGAAGCCGCATTCATCAGAGAAATAAAACACCCGGATTGGCTAGCAAACCTAGTGATGGTACCAAAGAAGGACAAATGATGGCGCCTGTGTGTCGATTTCAATGACCTTAACAAGGCTTGCCCTAAGGATCCCTTCCCTCTCCCTCGCATTGATCAGATCATCGATGCTACCGCATGACACGACGCACTGTGTTTCCTCGACGCATACTCCGGATACCATCAAATCAAGATGACGGAGTCGGATCAAGACACAACAGCATTTATCACCCCATACGGCCCCTTTTGCTTCAACACTATGCCTTTTGGGCTTAAAAACACCGGGGCTACCTACCAACGCATGATTCAAACATGCCTGGAGAAACAAATCGGCAAAACAGTTGAAGCATATGTGGACGACATGGTCATCAAGACCAGACACGTTGAGTCTTTAATAGACGATCTTAGGCTCACATTCGACAACCTCCGAACATATGACATCAAGCTCAATCCGGAGAAATATGTTTTCTTCGTTCCCGCCGGAAAACTGCTGGGCTTCATCATTTCCAATAGAGGAATTGAAGCAAACCCGACCAAAATCCGAGCTTTGTCACAGTTGGCTACCCCAACAGATCTCAAACAAATCCAGAAACTAACTAGATGTGTGGCAGCCTTGCGCCACTTCATCTCCAGATTAGGAGAAAAGGCATGCCACTCTATCGCCTTCTTCGACGAACCGAGCACTTCGAGTGGACGGATGCAGCGACGGCCGGACTGGAAGAAATAAAGGCTCTTCTAGCAAGCAACCCAATCCTGGCCGCGCCAAACATTGGCGAACCCATGTTGTTATACATAGCCGTGACACACCAAGTTGTGAGCGCAGTGCTTGTCGTCGAATGAGAGGAGGACGGACACAAATTCCCGCTTCAAAAGCCGGTATACTACATATACACTGTCATCACACCATGCAAATATCGGTACCCCCATTATCAAAAAATAGCATATGCGGTCTTCATGGCATCCCGGGAACTACGACACTACTTTCAAGAGTGTTCCATCACGGTGGCCTCTGAAGTACCACTCAATCACATAATAAACAACCGTGATGCAACGGGCCGGATTGCTAAGTGGGCCATCGAGCTCCTCCCATTCGACATCACATACAAACCACGGCGGGCCATTAAATCGCAAGTACTGGCCGACTTCGCCGCTGAATGGACAGAGGCCGAACTCCCTAAAGAGTACGACGCATACTCCAATTGGATCATGCACTTCGACAGCTCTAAAATGTTGGCAGGTCTGGGAGCACGCGTTGTCCTAACATCCCCCACTAGAGATACTGTCCAATACGTACTCCAAATATTATATACAGACTCCAACAATGCAGCCGAATACGAGGCTCTGTTGCATGATCTTCGGATGGCTGTCTCCATGGGCATTCAGCGACTGGAAGTGTGTGGGGATTCAAACCTCGCAATATCTCAAATAAATGGAGACTTCGATGCCAAAGATCCTAAAATGGAGGCCTATCAAAATCAATGTTGAGGATATCGCTTATCGCTAGCATCTTGGTCAGCTCGGGATTAGAGATTAATCGAGAATCGGCCGATTAATCGATTTTATCAATCGACTATTAATCGGCCATTTTTTGCAAATCCCAGGTTCCCAACACTAAAATATGTTATATTCAACACCAAAACAATATTGGACATAAGTGTTACCTGATTCCTAGCCTTTGAATCCTCTTATAATGACAAACAAAAAAGGACAATATTACATATTGCAAAACAAGGTCCACAAAACACAAATGAACATAGTTTTGCAAAAATAATGTTAGGAATAGGCCTGATTTATCGGTAGATTCCTGATAAATTGCTTGTCAGAGTGAAAGATCGGCCCAAATGATAAATGGTGAAGATGAGGCATAATCTTATCGGTCACCCCATGAGTAACGATAAATCGGATGATAAATCGCTGAATCGGAAGATTTCTTGAACAGTGATCGAAATGCTGTCCTTAAAATGTCAGCTCGATTTGAGGGGCTCGAATTCCATCATGTGTTTCGAGAAAACAATCAAGCGGCGGATGTTCTTGCCCGCATCGGTGCTAAGCGCGACTCAGTCCCACCTAACATCTTTCTGGAAAGGCTTTTCAAGCCATCCGTGGTGTGGCAAGGGGAGACCGGCAGTACCAGTCCGGATCCGACCACAACCCCAGATTCCGAGACACTGACATAATCGGGGGATCTGCCACCGAAATAACACCTTCGGCCCATATCATCATGGCTATCATCGCCCCATGGACCGAACCCTTCTTAGCCTACCTTAATAGGCAAGAACTCCCCGAGGACCAAAATGAGGCACGCTGCATAGTCCGACGATCTAAGGCCTACAAAGTCCATGAGGGAAAGCTTTATAAGAAAAGCGCTACCGGGGTACTTCAAAGATGCATCTCCGAGGAGGAAGGACAACAGCTCTTGGCTGAAATTCACGCTGGACTCGGCGGTCACCACGCCGCAGCTCGGGCCTTTGTAAGCAAGGCCTTCCGTACAGGTTCCTATTGGCCGACGGCCCGGGCAGACGCACAGGACCTTGTCCAACATTGCGTTGGGTGCCAGCTTTTCGCCAACTAGAGCCATATGCCACCCACCGCCCTCCAAACAATCCCCATAGCCTGGCCTTTTGTGGTCTGGGGGCTCGATATGGTCGGACCCCTTAAAGGGGGAAGTCATAAGAAAAAATACATGTTGGTCATGGTAGACAAATTCACCAAATGGATAGAGGCCAAACTAGTTAAAACGGCCGAATCCGGACCGGTGGTAGACTTTATATCGGGGGTTGTGCATCGTTACGGTGTCTACCACAACATCATCACCGACAATGGCTCTAATTTCACAGCCGATAAGGTGAAAACTTGGTGCGGCAACATGGGCATTAAGCTCAATTACGCCTCCGTCTATCACCCTCAAACAAACGGTCAAGTCGAACGAGCGAACAATATTATTATGAGTGGCATCAAACCCAGACTAGTGCGATCTCTAAAAGAGTCTGATAGACACTGGGTTGAGGAGCTTGACTCCGTACTATGGGGGCTGCGGACCACGCCAAATCGCACTACCGGATACACACCCTTCTTCATGGTGTACGATGCAAAGGTGGTATTGCCCTGCGATATTATTCATGACTCACCTCGAGTGTGCATGTACGAAGAGAGAGAGGCCGAGCTCGATTGGCAGGACAGCTTAGATGCCCTGGAGGAGGAGCACGACGTTGCAAAAGCCCGTTCCGCATTTTATCAACAACAGGCTCGCAGGTATCAAAGCAGAGAAGTACGGGCCAAAACTTATAATATTGGTGAACTCGTTCTACGCCTACCAGAGAAGAAAAAGCACAAACTCAAGCCCAAGTGGGAGGGTCCCTTCATCATTGATAAAGTTCTCACCGGAGGAGCGTACCGCCTGCGTGATGCATCAGATAATCGACTCGAGCCAAACCCATGGAACGCGGCCAGACTCCGAAGATTCCATGCCTAGCGCCGAACTCTTTGTTCGTCTCCTTCCCTCTGTTCCTTTTTATTTTCTTTTCAGTTATATCCTCTCCCTTTCCTTTTATAGCTCTAAAGCTTTAGTGTCACTTGACTACACACTCGTGATGCACTAATCTTCAAGTATGTGCGCTCATTATACCTGTGGGCTTCTTATACAGAAGCTTAATATAATTATCTTCCGGGCATCACGCCCATTGCATATGTGTCTCTTTCCCATATGTACCTTTTCTTCACCATTATATGCATCGATATGACTTAAGTTTTGGCCAAGCTGGGTTGCCTGGCTCTTGTGTTTATGCCCTACGTTCCCGTTAGTTCAGCTAGGGCATAAGGGGAGCACGTCTGCGATTTTTACTGCCGGGTACTCTGGATGTGTACCTCAGACTGGGTGAAGCCGAAAGCTAGCGTTCTTAAGGGAATATTTGGTCGGTGAACTAAAGATGTCTTTTACCTCTCACAATACAAACCCCCAGATGTTGCATACCTGCACTTTTACTCGCAGTTCAGACATGCACATTAATGCATGCGTACCCAGGGAAAGGAACCCTTAACAGAACTATTCTCTCTGGAAGATGTTTCTTACTATCCATGTAATATAACATGGCTAGTTGGATACTTGTCTGTTCAAGCAATTATGACCCCTACGCCTGGTTTCAACATGTACCCCGGTTATATAACCGAGCAGGTATTCAGAAACACTCCGGACTGTTGGGTCCGGAGGCTAAAGCGAAAAGTTCCGCCATGACAAATGGTTTACAATCCGTCTAGGGACAAATTATCTCAATTGAAGTACATAGTCACTTTGACTCAAAAACTTCTTCTTCTATGCCATCCAACAGGCTGTCTAACCTACAATCCTATTGGGAATATTTTGCGGCTAATCCTACCTGGTCATACACCAGACTAACGGGAATTTCTTTCCCATCTGACCCTACAGGTCCGACCCGGGCCATATGAGTCGGATCGAGCTTGGTATACCGTGTCTTTACCATGGCCCAAGCTTCCCTCGCGCCTTGTCGACAGGCAGATATCCTCCATAATCGGAAGCACTGCCGCGCTCCCTAGAGTAGCTGTACAAGCTCCCCCATGCTTCCTAGTAGGGAGGTGGACGGCCATAAGGCCTTGGACACACCCCGCATCGCTTGTCGAACTTGCTCGTGTAGGTGCAAAAGCTCTTGTAGCAAATCGCCTGAGGATCCGGGCATCTCCTCTACGGGATGGCCAGTCAGCATACCTCAGACATAACTCTGTTAGCCCGTTTCTTCGCTGAACTGTAAAATGTTCGTTTGAGCACATACTAAAAATGCCGCGTTTAAGCCTCTTATTTTCCTTCACGGAGTCAGCCAGCTAGGCCTGAACATCTTTCAATTCTACGCCCAGCTGGGTATTGGCATCTAGGAGATCTTTTTCTCCCGCCTGACCCGTGTAAGTATATGCTCACCAGTGTCTTGATGCCTTTGAGCTCTCTGTTCATCCTCTTGTAGGATCTCCGGATTCATTCCATGATTATCTGCGGAATCTATTATGAGCTCTGCAACGTGTCAACACCGATGGTATACATGATTACGTTTTTTCTCAATAGAGAGAAACATTACCAGTTGAGGCCTTTTTGGATTCCTCTAGTTCGATAATTGTGGCCCTTATCTGGGTTTGACACTTCTCCAGCTCTTGAGACAGTAGGTTATTCTTCTCTGTGAGAACATATTAATATAATGATCCTTAAATCAGTTGTACCAACAGTTTCAATTCTCAGGGGCTACTAATATACATAATTATCAGATTTTACTTACCCGTATATCTTTCAAATATTGGTCGGTGGCTCTAGCAAGCCCATCTTGAGCAGCTCGAATGTACGCGTCACCCGAGTTGAAGGCATTGAAAGCCTCTTCGGAAAAACCAGGTTCGCGGAGTGCGGCCTGCCGATGCCGATGATTCATGGCGCTTTCCACTTCGGAATTTGTAGCGAATATTCTATGGGAATCCTATATAGGAGGACCGTCCGATGTCACCTCTGTGTTTGCCTCTGCCCTTGAGGCCGGTTCTAGAATCCGGCTGGTAGAGGCACGACGGGCAGGATCCCTGGATATAGTCCGGCAGATGTTATTCCTGCTGAGACACAACGGATAGTGTCATACTTCAAGATGACAACCACGAAGCGGGTGTAAAACCATACCTCTTTGACGATGGCTCGGCCGCGTTTGGGTTCGCCTTCCTTTTGGGAAGCCTACCCGGCTTAGGCGCCCCTTGTTGGTGAGTCGCCTCAGGTTCGGCATGGTGCACCGACCGCCTTCCCTTTAGAGCATAAGAATCGTGCGGTGGGTAAGGCAGAAAGAGTGGATCCTCTTTGAAGGATAAGTCTCCTGATTTACTTACATGTGATACAGGGAGGAGGCCAGGGTAATCGGCGGTGATGGCCACCTCGATGCCGTCGCAGCTTGCCTGGTAAAACACCCCTTCGACAAGCTCCACGAATATATCTGGATCCTCTTTGAATCCGGGGTCGAGGGCCCGGTTGTGGTACTCTGGCTATGGAGCAGGGTTGCGGATCTCCCTGGTAAATTTCCGCCATTCCTATTATAGATGGACGGAGTAAATATTTGTGATAAAGGATTGAGGGAATGAATAGAGTTGAGTGAAGGATAGCAACTTACCCAGCTGGGAGGGTTGTACATGGAGAATCCGTCCCGCGGCTTAATGCGGATGAACTCCTCTTCTTCTCCTTTGAATAAATCCGACAGTATTTTCACCAGTGTGGTGGTGGAGTCCGGACCTTTCCGACCGCAGTGGGTGGCATCATCTTCTCTGTTGAAGTGCCACATAGGACTCCCTTGATACTGGAGTGGCTATACCCCCCGCATTATGCATATTGCCATAACCTCGATTATTGTTAATCCGGATTGAGCAAGCGTTTGTATCTTGCTCATCAATTGAAGGACCTCTCTGCTATCTTCCTCCTTGGGGCTCCGGGGATGCCAGTTAAGGCACTTCTTCAATGGAGTGTTTGTGAACTCAGGAAGACCCATTCGAACTGGGTCAGGAAGGGAGACGTCTTCTATAGAAAACCACTCGGAAGACCATTCTTTGGATGCCTTCTTCAGTGTGCCGGATAGGTATCCGGTCCCGGCGATGCGCCATATGTCGGCTCCGCCCACGTGGAATATCGATCCCTCTTGATTACGAGGGACGAGGCAGAACAACTTCTTCCATAGCTCGAAATGGGCTTCACAACCCAGAAATAGCTCGCAAATAGCGACGTAACCTGCGATATGCAGGATGGAGGCTGGGGTGAAATTGTGCAGCTGGAGCCCATAGTACTCCAGGACCCCGCGGAGGAACGGATGGATTGGAAATCCGACACCCCTTAGCAAGTAAGGGACAAGGCACACTCGCTCCCCCCCTGACGGATTGGGAACATTCTCCGCTTGCTCCCCGCCGTCATAAGAAGCCAATCCGGCTCGAACGGGGACTAGGAATGCAGGAGGGAGAAACCCATGGGTCTGCAACTTCACCAATTGACCATGGGATATGGTACACTTCTCCCAATTGCCTGGCTTGACATTATGGGGCAGGAGGAGGAGCTGCGAGCATTGGCCATGATGGAATGGTGTTCTCTGGGTGCGCTCTGATGAATCCTCGCTAAGGGAAGATGGTGTGGATTGGATCTGAAGATCCCCATCTCTTTAAATAGCCGATTTACTTACATGGTTAGGGTGGCAAGTGTAAAAATGCCCCGACTTCTCACATTCGTTTGACACATGGAAGCTGGAATTATTGGAGTACAAAAGCCGATGAAGCGTAACATTAAATGAGGAGCCGAACATTGTTGTTTACAACAGGTTCTTTGGAGAATTCGGAGAAGGAACCCGCCTTGCAATGCCGAAGACAATCTTCGCGTCGGACTCATCGTCATTGAAGCCTGGTTTGGGGGCTACTAAGGGAGACCTGGATTAAGGGGTCCTCGGACAGCCAGACTATATACTTTAGCCGGACTGTTGGACTATGAAGATACAAGATAGAAGACTTCATCCCGTGTCCGGGTGGGACTCTCCTTTGTGTGGAAGGCAAGCTTGGCGATTCAGATATGTAGATTTCCTTCTCTGTAACCGACTCTGTGTAACCCTAGCCTCCTTCGGCGTCTATATAAACCGGAGGGTTTAGTCCGTAGGACGACAACAATCATAATCATAGGCTAGCTTCTAGGGTTAGCCTCTACGATCTCATGGTAGATCAACTCTGTAATACTTATATCATCAAGATCAATCAAGCAGTAAGTAGGGTATTAACTCCATAGAGAGGGCCCGAACCTGGGTAAACATCGCATCCCCCGCCTCTTGTTACCATTAGCCTTAGACACACAGTTTGGGACCCCCTACCCGAGATCCGCCGGTTTTGACACCGACAAGTGTTGCAGCACCTTTGCGAGGTAGGGGTTGATGACCTTCTCGAAAAACTTGTCCTTGGGGGCGCTTGAAGACGTCATGGTGATCTAGATCTGTCAGAAAAACAGCTCAAAACAAAGACAGAGGATATTTGCGTGATACGGTGGTCAAAACCTTCTGGGGGTTATATAATGAGTTTTTACCGACGAAAAGAAGTATCGTGCAAGAAAACGGAGTCCGGAGAGCACACGAGGTGCCCACGAGGCAAGGGGCATGCCCAGGGGGTAGGGCGTGCCCTCCACCCTCATGGACGCCTTGTGTCCTTCCCGGACTACTTCTTATTTTCCTATTTTCTTAAATATTCCAAAACAGAGAAAAAATGCTATGAGAACTATTTTGGAGTCGGTTTACTTACTGTACAACGGACCTATTCCTTTTCGGAGTCTCGAATGTTCTGGAAAGTGTCCCTTGTGTATTCCTCCGGGGTTACGGTCTCAATAACATTAGTTTCAACATTTATTGGGTTACCTGAGATATAATGTTTGATTCTTTGACCGTTCACCACCTTCGGATTTGTGCCTTCGAAGTTGTTGATTTTTATGGCACCGGAACAATAGGCTTCCTCGATAACGTAAGGGCCATTTAGAGAGAAATTTTCCTACAAAAAATCTTAAACGAGAGTTGAAAAGCAACACATAGTCACCTACATCAAACTCATGCTTTTGTATCCTTTTTTCATGCCATCTTTTAACCTTTTCCTTAAACAGTTTGGCATTTTCATAAGCTTGGGTTCTCCATTCATCAAGTGAGCTAATGTCAAATAACCTTTTCTCACCGGCAAATTTGAAATCATAATTGAGCTCTTTAATAGCCCAATATGCCTTATGTTCTAGTTCAAGAGGTAAATGACATGCTTTTCCATATACCATTTTATATGGAGACATACCCATAGGATTTTTATATGCAGTTCTGTAAGCCCATAATGCATCATCAAGTTTCTTGGACCAATTCTTTCTAGATCTATTAACAGTCTTTTGTAAAATTAATTTAAGCTCTTTGTTACTCAGATCTACTTGGCCACTAGAATGTGGGTGATAAGGAGATGCAATTCTATGATTAACATCATACTTAGCAAGCATTTTACGAAAAGCACCATGAATAAAATGTGAACCACCATCAGTCATTAAGCATCTAGGGACTCCAAACCTCGGAAAAATAACTTCTTTAAGCATCTTAATAGAGGTGTTGTGATCAGCACTACTAGTTGGAATAGCTTCTACCCACTTAGTAACGTAATCAACAACAACTAAAATATGTGTATACCCATTAGAGGCAGGAAAAGGTCCCATATAATCAAAGCCCCAAACATCAAATGGCTCAATAACAAGAGAATAGTTCATAGGCATTTCTTGACGTCTACTAATATTACCAATTATTTGACATTCATCACAACACAAGACAAACTTACGGGCATCTTTGAAGAGAGTAGGCCAATAAAAACCGGATTGCAATACCTTATGCGCAGTTCTATCTCTAGCGTGGTGTCCTCCATATGCCTCGGAGTGACAGTTGTGTAGGATCTGTTCCTGTTCATGATCAGGTACACAACGTCTAATAACACCATCTACTCCTTCTTTATAAAGGTGTGGGTCATCCCAGAAGTAATGTCTTAAATCATAGAAAAACTTTTTCTTTTGCTGGTATGTAAAACTAGGTGGTATGAATTTTGCAACAATGTAATTAGCATAATCAGCATACCAAGGAGCAGTATGAGAAGCATTTATGACAGCTAATTGTTCATCAAAAAAGCTATCATCAATAGGTAGTGGGTAATCAAGAACATTCTTTAATCTAGGCAAGTTGTCTGCAACGGGGTTCTCGGCTCCCTTTCTATCAATAATATGTAAATCAAATTCTTGTAGCAAGAGAACCATTGATACGTCTCCAATGTATCTATAATTTTTTATTGTTCCATGCTATTATATTACCTATTTTGGATGTTTATGGGCTTTATTTTATACGTTATTATCATTTTTGGGACTAACCTACTAACCAGAGGCCCAGCCCGTATTGCTGTTTTTTGCCTATTTCTGTATTTCGAAGAAAAGTAATATCAAACGGAGTGCAAACGGAATGAAACCTTCGGGAGCGTGTTGGAACGAACGTGATCCAGAGGATGTGGAGTGCAAGTCAAGAAACAACCGGAGCCTCCACGAGATAGGAGGGCGCCCCCACCCCTATAGGGCTCGCCCCCTATCTTGTGGGCCCCTCGGGCGTCCACTGACGTACTTCTTCCTCCCATATAAGCCTACGTACCCCGAAAACATCCAGGAGGCACCTGAAGAAATATTCCCGCCACCGTAACCTTCTGTATCCGCGAGATCCCATCTTGGAGCCGTCGCCGGTGTTCTGCCGGAGGGGGAATCCACCATGGAGGGCTTCTACATCAACACCATGGCCCTTCCGATGAGTTGTGAGTAGTTTACCACAGACCTTCGGGTCCATAGTTATTAGCTAGTTGGCTTCTTCTCTCTTTTTGGATCTCAATACAATGTTCTTCCCCTCTCTTGTGGAGAACTATTTGATGTAATCTCTTTTTGTGGTGTGTTTGTCGAGATCCGATGAATTGTGGGTTTATGATCCGATTTATCTATGGATATTAATTGAATCTTCTCTGAATTCTTTTATATGATTGAGTTATCTTTGCAAGTCTCTTCGAATTATCGGTTTGGTTTGGCCTACTAGATTGATCTTTCTTGCCATGGGAGAAGTGCTTAGCTTTGGGTTCAATCTTGCGGTGATCTTACCCAGTGACAGAAAGGGTTGCAAGACACGTATTGTATTGTTGCCATCGAGGACAAAAAGATGGGGTTTATATCATATTGCTTGAGTTTATCCATCTACATCATGTCATCTTTCTTAATGTGTTACTCTGTTCTTATGAACTTAATACTCTAGATGCATGCTGGATAGTGATCGATGTGTGGAGTAATAGTAGTAGATGCAGGCAGGAGTCGGTCTACTTGTTGCGGACGTGATGCCTATATACATGATCATGCCTAGATAACGTCATAATTATTCGCTTTTCTATCAATTGCTTGACAGTAATTTGTTCACCCACCGCAATACTTATGCTCTTGAGAGAAGCCACTAGTGAAACCTATGGCCCCCGGGTCTATCTCTTATCATATTTGCTTCCAATCTACTTTTATTTGCATCTTTATTTTCTGCATCTATATTATAAAATACCAAAAATATATTTATGTTATCATATTATCTCTATCAGATCTCACTTTCGCAAGTGGCCGTGAAGGGATTGACAACCCCTTTGTCACGTTGGTTGCGAGTTCTTTGCTTGTTTGTGTAGGTTCGTGGGACTTGTTAAGGAGCCTCCTACTGGATTGATACCTTGGTTCTCAAAAACTAACGGAAATACTTATGCTACTGTGTTGCATCACCCTTTCCTCTTCAAGTAAAACCAACGCAAGCTCAAGACGTAGCAATAAGGATTTCTGGTGCCGTTGCCGGGGAGGTCTTCAGTCAAGTCAAGACATACCAAGTACCCATCACAAACTCATCTCCCTCGCATTTACATTATTTGCCATTTGCCTCTCGTTTTCCTCTCCCCCACTTCACCCTTGCCGTTTTATTCGCCCTCTCTTTTCCGTTCGCCCTTTTGTTTACTCGTGTTGCCATGTGCCTTCTATATGCTTGCATCTTCGCTTGCTGAAAATCTATTGATATGGATCCACTTAAAGTGTTCTACTTGGATCATCTTCGATCCTTATGCACTCGTGCTGAAACCCCAACTAGCCTAGTTGATGGGAAATCTTTAGATGAGCATGCTCATTTTGTGCATCATCGTTTGTCTAAAAAAGGGAAGGTCTTATGGTATCATATAAATAGTTTGCTATGTTATGCTTGGAATCTTTGTGAAAGTTGTGATTTTACTTGTTTCTGTAAGAACCCTAAAAAACACCTTCCCTACCTATGTGAGTTCAATGATAATGAAATCTTATCTTCTTATGCAAAGGGTGTTTATAGTTACTATGATATCAAACAAATTGAAGAATTTGTCGATTTTAAGGGTGATCATGAAGTTGCTTCTTTGATTGAAAAGTATGATTTTACTCTCAACAAGTCTAAAAATTCCGTCATACTTAAATATTGCAATGTAAACTTTGCTCATAATGTCTATGTCCAAGAATTTACTGAAAGAATGACCGTTGCTTTGGAAGAAAATAATGATATGCATGAATCTATAGATAATAATGATTCCGATGATTTGGTTGAAATATCCCTTGATGAACATGATGCTTGCTATTCTTGTGGCCATGATGCCAATATTTATGAAGACAAATTTGCTATAGTTCCTTATGTTAAACATGGGATCGTTGCTATTGCACCCATACTTGGTAGTTCCTTCGATAAAAAGCATGATTGCAATGATTTTACTATAAATTCTCTTGATGTAAATTGTGCTAATAATATGCAAAACCCTAAGCTTGGGGATGCTAGTTTTGCTATGTCTACTATTTGTTGCAATGATCATGATTAGGGTGATTCTTTTTATGATCTTGAAAATTTATTAAAGCCCCACGATGAATATGAGATTGATAATAGTGTTTGCAATAATATTGAAAGTGGGTTTGGAAGAGTGTCAACTTTAGATCCCGCATATTTGGATAATGTTCAATCTTCTGGTATTTTTGATAAAAGTGGGTTTGGAGAGGTCATGACTTTAGTTAATGTTAATCCCACTATTTTGGAAGAGTGGATCATGTTAAAAATATTTTATGTGATAGCTATTTTGTTGAATTTTCTTATGATGCTACATGTAATTATTATGAGAGAGGAAAATATGGTTTTAAAAATTTTCATGTTACTAAATTACCTCTCTTCATGTTGAGATTGCTATCATCTCTTTGTTCTTCCTTGCATATGCTAGTCTTTGCTTGTCTTGATAATTTGTTTGCTTACAAGATGCCTATGCATAGGAAGTATGTTAGACTTAAGTGTGTTTTCTCACATGTTTTATGATGCTCTCTTTGCGCTTCAATTCTTGTCTTTCATGTGAGCATCATTGAAATCTCAATGCCTAGCTAAAAAGGCTTTAAAGAAAAGCGCTTGTTGGGAGGCAACACAATTTTCTTTATGTTTTTTGTTTTTGTTCCTATTTAGTGTTAAATTTTGTTTCTACTTTATGTTTAGATGTGTTTTCATGTTTTATTTGGTGTTTGTGCCAAGTAGAACCTATAGGATAACCTTTGATATGAGTTGAGTTGATTCTGCTGAAAAACAGAAACTTTGTGCTCACGAGAAACAATTCAATAAATCACATAAACGTGCTTTTGCATTGATTCTTTTTTATGCTGATCAATAAACAAATTTTACAGTACGTCCTATTTTGGTAGGATTTTTAGAGTTCCATAAGTTTGCGTTAGTTACAGATTGCTACAGACTGTTCTGTTTTTGACAGATTCTGTTTTTCGTGTGTTGTTTGCTTATTTTGATGCATCTATGGCTAGTAAAATAGTTTATAAACCATAGAGAAGTTGGAATACAGTAGGTTTAGCACCAAAATAAATAAAGAATGAGTTCATTACAGTACCTTATGTGGTGGTTTTGTTTTCTTTCACTAACGGAGCTTATAAGATTTCCTGTTGAGTTTTGTGTTGTGAAGTTTTCAAGTTTTGGGTAAAGCTTTTATGGAGTATGGAATAAAGGGTGGCAAAAGCCTAATCCTGGGGATGCCCAAGGCACCCCAAGATATTCAATAATATCCAAAAGCCTAAGCTTGGGGATGCCCCCGGAAGGCATCCCCTCTTTCGTCTTCGTTCATTGGTAACTTTACTTGGAGCTATATTTTTATTTACCACATGATATGTGTTTTGCTTGGAGCGTCGTGTATTATATTAGTCTTTGCTTGTTAGTTTACCACAGTCATCCTTTCTGTACACACCATTTTGGAGAAGCCTATTTTATTAGAATTTGCTAGAATACTATATGTGCTATCTTTTGAGCTTGATAGTTTTTGCTCTAGTGCTTCACTTATATCTTTTAGAGCACGGTGGTGTCTTAATTTTGTAGAAATTGCTAGTCTCTCATGCTTCACTTATATTATTTTGAGAGTCTTTTAGAACATCATGGTATTTGCTATGGTTATGATTTGGTCCTAGAATGATGAGCATCCAAGTTGGGTATAATAAAAACTATCATAGGAAGTGAATTGGATGCTATGATCAACTTGATACTTGATGATTGTTTTGAGATAGGGAGGTAGTGATATTAAAGTCATGCTAGTTGGGTGATTATGAATTTAAAGAATGCTCGTGTTGAAGTTAGCAAGTCCCGTAGCATGCACGTATGGTTAAAGTTGTGTAACAAATTTGAAGCATGAAGTGTACCTAGCTTGTGCATCCGTATGAGTGGCGGTCGGGGACGAGCGATGGTCTTTTCCTACCAATCTATCCCCCTAGGAGCATGCACGTAGTGCTTGATTTTTGATAACTTCTAAATTTTTTTCAATAAGTATATGAGTTCTTTTTACTAATGTTGAGTCCATGGATTATACGCACTTTTACCTTTTCATCATTTGCTAGCCTCTTCGGTACCGTGCATTGCCCTTTCTCACCTTGAGAGTTGGTGCAAACTTCGCCGGTGCATCCAAACCCCGTGATATGATACGCTCTATCACACATAAACCTCCTTATATCTTCCTCAAAACAGCCACCATACCTACCTATTTATGGCATTTCCATAGCCATTCCGAGATATATTGCCATGCAACTTTCCACCATTCCGTTCATCATCATCATGACATACATTACTTTTGTCATATTGCCATTGCATGATCATGTAGTTGACATCGTATTTGTGGCAAAGCCACCATGCATTATTTTTTATACATGTCACTCTTGATTCATTGCACCATCCCGGTACACCGCCGGAGGCATTCATATAGAGTCATATCTTGTTCTAGTTTCGAGTTGTAATTCATGTGTTGTAATCAATAAAATTGTGATGATCATCATTATTAGAGCATTGCCCAAAAATAAAAGAAAAAAGAAAGGCCAAAAAAAAGAGAAAGGCCAAAGAAAAAAAAGAAAAAAAGAAAAAAGAAAAAAAAGAAAAAAAAAGAAAATAAATAAAAAGGGTCAATGTTACTATCTCTTTTTCCACACTTGTGCTTCAAAGTAGCACCATGTTCTTCATGTAGAGAGTCTCATAGGTTGTCACTTTCATATACTAGTGGGAATTTTTCGTTATAGAACTTGGCTTGTATATTCCTACGATGGGCTTCCTCAAATGCCCTAGGTCTTCGTGAGCAAGCAAGTTGGATGCACACCCACTAGTTTTCATTTGTTGAGCTTTCATTCATTTATATCTCTAGTGCGTCTGTTGCATGGCAATCCCTACTCCTCATGTTGACATCAATTGATGGGCATTCCCATAGCCCGTTGATTATCCTCGTCAATGTGAGACTTTTTTTTTTGTCTTCTCCACACAATCCCCAATCATTATTCTATTCCACCCATAGTGCTATATCCATGGCCCACGCTCATGTATTGTGTGAAGGTTGAAAAAGTTTGAGATTATTTAAGTACGAAACAATTGCTTGGCTTGTCATCGGGGGTATAGAAGTTGGGAACATCTTTATGTGACGAAAATGAAGCATAGCCTAACTATATGATTTTGTAGGGATGAACTTCCTTTAGCCATGTAATTTTGAGAGGACATGATTGCTTTTATTAGTATGCTTGAAGTATTGCTATTTCTTTTGTCAATATGAACTTTTATCTTGAATCATTTGGATCTGAACATTCATGCCACAGTAAAGATAAATTACATTGAGAATTATGCTAGGTAGCATTCCCCATCAAAAATTATGCTTTTATCATTAACCTACTCGAGGACGAGCAGGAATTAAGATTGGGGATGCTTGATACGTCTCCAACGTATCTATAATTTTTTATTGTTCCATGCTATTATATTACCTATTTTGGATGTTTATGGGCTTTATTTTATACATTATTATCATTTTTGGGACTAACCTACTAACCAGAGGCCCAGGCCGTATTGCTATTTTTTTGCCTATTTCAGTATTTCGAAGAAAAGTAATCAAACGGAGTGCAAACGGAATGAAACCTTCGGGAGCGTGTTGGAACGAACGTGATCCAGAGGACGTGGAGTGCAAGTCAAGAAACAACCGGAGCCTCCACGAGATAGGAGGGCGCCCCCCCTATAGGCCGTGCCCCCTGTCTCATGGGCCCCTCGGGCGTCCACCGACGTACTTCTTCCTCCCATATAAAACTGCGTACCCCGAAAACATCCAGGAGCCACCTGAAGAAATATTTCCGCCACCGTAACCTTCTGTATCCGCGAGATCCCATCTTGGAGCCGTTGCCGGCATTCTGCCGGAGGGGGAATCCACCATGGGGGGCTTCTACATCAACACCATGGCCCTTCCGATGAGTTGTGAGTAGTTTACCACAGACCTTCGGGTCCATAGTTATTAGCTAGTTGGCTTCTTCTCTCTTTTTGGATCTCAATACAATGTTCTTCCCCTATCTTGTGGAGAACTATTCGATGTAATCTCTTTTTGCGGTGTGTTTGTCGAGATCCAATGAATTGTGGGTTTATGATCAGATTTATCTATGGATATTAATTGAATCTTCTCTGAATTCTTTTATATGATTGAGTTATCTTTGCAGGTCTCTTCGAATTATCGGTTTGGTTTGGCCTACTAGATTGATCTTTCTTGCCATGGGAGAAGTGCTTAGCTTTGGGTTCAATCTTGCGGTGATCTTACCCAGTGACAGAATGGGTTGCAAGACACGTATTGTATTGTTTCCATCGAGGAAAAAGATGGGGTTTATATCATATTGCTTGAGTTTATCCCTCTACATCATGTCATCTTGCTTAATGCATTACTCTGTTCTAATGAACTTAATACTCTAGATGCATGCTGGATAGCGGTTGATGTGTGGAGTAATAGTAGTAGATGCAGGCAGGAGTCGGTCTACTTGTTGCGGACGTGATGCCTATATACATGATCATGCCTAGATAACGTCATAATTATTCTCTTTTCTATCAATTGCCTGACAGTAATTTGTTCACCCACCATAATACTTATGCTCTTGAGAGAAGCCACTAGTGAAACCTATGGCCCCAGGGTCTATCTCTTATCATATTTGCTTCCAATATACTTTTGTTTGCATCTTTATTTTCTGCATCTATATTATAAAATACAAAAAAATATTTATCTTATCATATTATCTCTATCAGATCTCACTTTCGCAAGTGGCCGTGAAGGGATTGACAACCCCATTGTTGCGTTGGTTGCAAGTTCTTTGTTTGTTTGTGTAGGTTTGTGGGACTTGTTGAGGAGCCTCCTACTGGATTGATACCTTGGTTCTCAAAAACTGAGCGAAATACTTACGCTACTGTGCTGCATCACCCTTTCCTCTTCAAGGAAAACCAACACAAGCTCAAGACGTAGCACCCATCTAATAAGTCTAGGTTTAGCATCTTTCTTTTCCATAAGATATTTAATAGAAGCAGGATCAATGTGAATAGTTACTTTAGAATCAACAGTATAAGGTCTGAACTTATCACAAGTAAATACAACTGCTAAAAATTCTTTTTCAGTAGTAGCATAATTTCTCTGGGTAGTGTCTAGAGTTTTACTAGCATATTGAATAACATTTAGTTTCTTATCAACTCTTTGTCCTAGAACAACACCTATAGCATAATCACTAGCATCACACATAATTTCAAAGGGTAAATTCCAATCAGGTGGCTGAACAATAGGTGCAGAAATCAAAGCTTTCTTAAGTATTTCAAATGCTTCTACACAATCATCATCGAAGACAAAAGGAATATCTTTTTGTAATAGATTAGTCAAAGGCCTAATTTTTTTTAGAAAAGTCCTTAATGAACCTCCTATAAAAACCGGCATGACCAAGGGAACTTCTTATACCTTTGGTGTCCTTGGGACACGGAATCTTTTCAATTGCATCAATTTTAGCTTTATCAACTTCAATACCTCTTTCAGAAATTTTATGCCCCAAGACAATGCCTTCATTAACCATAAAGTGGCACTTCTCCCAATTCAAAACAAGACTAGTATCTTCGCATCTCTGGAAAACTCGTTCAAGGTTGCTCAAGCAATCATCAAAAGAGGATCCATAAACGGAGAAATCATCCATGAATACCTCACAAATCTTTTCACAAAAGTCAGAGAATATAGCCATCATGCAGCTTTGAAAGGTAGCAGGTGCATTACATAAACCAAAATGCATACGTCTATAAGCAAAAGTACCGAAAGGGAAAGTAAAAGTGGTCTTTACTTGATCCTCCGCTGACACAGGTATTTCAGAGAAACCAGAGTAACCATCTAGAAAGCAAAAAATGTGTGTGTTTGGATAGTCTTTCTAGCATTTGATCAATAAAAGGTAAAGGTAATGATCCTTTTTAGTAGCTTTATTTAATTTGTGGAAATCAATTACCATCATATAACCTGTAATAATTCTTTGCGGGATCAATTCATCTTTATCATTAGGAACAACAGTAATACCTCCCTTCTTAGGGACACAATGGACAGGACTTACCCACTAACTATCAACAACGGGATAAATTATACCTGCCTCGAGGAGCTTTAGTATTTCCTTTCTTACCACTTCCTTCATCTTAGGATTTAACCATCGTTGGTGATCAATAACTGGTTTGGCGTCTTCTTCCAATTTTATTTTGAGTGTGACGGATGCCCTTAAGATCATCAAGAGTATATCCAATAGCAGCACGGTGCTTCTTCAGAGTTTTCAATAATCTTTCCTCTTCCTGCTCTGAAAGGTTAGCACTAATAATAACAGGATATATCTTCTTTTCATCGAGATAAGCATATTTAAGAGTATCAGGTAATGGTTTAAGCTCAAACACAGGATCACCCTTGGGTGGTGGAGGATCCCCTAGGATTTCAACAGGTAAGTTGTGTTTCAAAATAGGACCCTGTTTAAAGAATACTTCATCTATCTCCCTTCTTTCATTCATAAACATATCATTTTCATGGTCTAGCAAATATTGTTCTAAGGGATCAGTAGGAGGCACGGCAATAGAAGCAAGACCAATAATTTCATCCTTACTAGGCAATTCTTTATCATGGGGTTGTCTATGAAACTTAACAAAATTAAACTCATGAGACATATCCCCTAAACCAATACTAACAACATCTTTTTCGCAATCAATCTTAGCATTACCAGTATTCAGGAAGGCTCTACCAAATATGATGGGACAAAAGTCATCTTGTGGGGAACGAAGAACAAAAAAATCGGCAGGATATTTAACTTTCCTCACAAGACTTCAACATCTCTAACAAATTGGTGAAATAGTATCTCTATTGGAAAGCTTAATTGTAACATCAATTTCTTCTACCTCAATAGGTGCAATATCATGCATAATTTCTTCATATAAGGAATAAGGTATTGCACTGGCACTAGCACCCATATCACATAAGCCATGATAACAATGATCTCCTATTTTAACAGAAATAACAGGCATGCCTACTACAGGTCTATGTTTCTTAGCATCGGGTCTAGCAATTCTAGCAGCTTCATCACAGAAATAAATAACATGCCCATCAATATTATCAGCCAAGAGATCATTAACCATAGCAATACTAGGTTCAACTTTAATTTGCTCAGGTGGTGTGTATATTCTAGTATTACTCTTACGAACCACAGTTGAAGCTTTAGCATGATCCTTTATCCTAACAGGGAAAGGTGGTTTCTCAATATAAGTGGAAGGAACAATAGGATCATTATAAGTGATAGTCTTTTCTTCAACTGTAATAGGTGCAAATACTTTTACTTCAGTGGGAGGATTATATTTAAACCACTTCTCCTTAGGGAGATCAACATGAGTAGCAAATGATTCACAGAAAGAAGCTACTATCTCAGAGTCAAGTCCATATTTAGTGCTAAACTCACGGAAGACATTGGTATCCATAAAAGATTGAACACAATCAAACTTAGGTGTCATACCTGACTCCTTACCATCATTGGAATCCCAATCTTCAGAGTTGTGTTTAATTCTTTCCAATAAATCCCATTTGAATTCAATAGTCTTCATCATAAAAGACCCAACACAAGAAGTATCGAGCATGGTGCGGTTGTTGAGAGAAAGCCGAGCATAATTTTTTTGAATAATCATTTCTCTTGAGAGCTCATGATTGGGGCATGAATATAACATTGACTTAAGCCTCCCCCAAGCTTGAGAGATGCTTTCTCCTTCGCGAGGCCAAAAATTATATACATAATTACGATCACGATGAACAAGATGCATAGGATAAAACTTCTGGTGAAATTACAATTTCAATCGTTTATAGTCCCAGGATCCCATATCATCACATAGCCTATACCATGTCAATGCATCTCCCTTCAAAGAAGAAGGGAAGACCTTCTTCTTGATAACATCATTGGGCATACCTGCAAGCTTAAATAATCCACAAACTTCATCCACATAGATTAGGTGTAAATCGGGATGCAATGCTCCATCTACAGCAAAGGGATTAGCTAGCAGTTTCTCTACCATACCGGAAGGAATTTCAAAGTAAACATTTTCAGTAGGTTCAGTAGGTTGAGGAGCAACTCTTTGCTCTACTGGTCGGGGTGAAGATATCCCACACAAGCCCCTCAAAGGATTAGTTTCCATAGTAACAAGTGACAGTAAATTTCAGCACACTATATAAATATTTCCTTACCAAGTTCCACTTACCAAAGGCGCTTCACTCCCCGGCAACGGTGCCAGAAAAGAGTCTTGATGACCCACAAGTGTAGGGGGTCTATCATAGTCCTTTCGATAAGTAAGAGTGTCGAACCCAACGAGGAGCCGAAGGAAATGACAAGCGGTTTTCAGTAAGGTATTCTCTGCAAGCACTGAAATTATCAGTAACAAATAGTTTTGTGATAAGGTAATTTGTAACGGGTAACAAGCAATGAAAGTAAATAAGGCGCAGAAAGATGGCCCAATCCTTTTTGTAGCAAAGGACAAGCCTGGACAAGTTCTTATATGAGAAAAGCGCTCCCGAGGACACATGGGAATTATCGTCAAGCTAGTTTTCATCACGCTCATATGATTCACGTTCGCTACTATGATAATTTGGTATGTGGGTGGACCGGTGCTTGGGTACTGCCCTTTCTTGGACAAGCATACCACTTATGATTAACCCCTATTGCAAGCATCTGCAACTACAAAAGAAGTATTAAGGTAAGCCTAACCATAGCATGAAACATGTGGATCCAAATCAGCCCCTTACGAAGCAACGCATAAACTAGGGTTTAAGCTTCTGTCACTCTAGCAACCCATCATCTACTTATTAATTCCCAATGCCTTCCTCTAGGCCCAAATAATGGTGAAGTGTCATGTAGTCTACGTTCACATAACACCACTAGAGGAAAGACAACATACATCTCATCAAAATATCAAATGAATACCAAATTCACATGACTACTTATAGCAAGACTTCTCCCATGTCCTCAGGAACAAAGGTAACTACTCACAAATCATATTCATGTTCACAATCAAAGGGGTATTAATATGCATTAAGGATCTGAACATATGTCTTCCACCAAATAAACCAACTAGCATCAACTACAAGGAGTAACCAACACTACTAGCAACCCACAGGTACCAATCTGAGGTTTTGGTACAAAGATTGGATACAAGAGATGAACTAGGGTTTGAGAGGAGATGGTGCTGGTGAAGATGTTGATGGAGATTGACCCCCTCCTGATGAGAGGATCGTTGGTGATGACGATGGTGATGATTTCCCCCTCCCGGAGGGAAGTTTCCCCGACAGAACAGCTCCGC
Source organism: Triticum timopheevii (assembly GCA_963921465.1). Lineage (NCBI taxonomy): Eukaryota > Viridiplantae > Streptophyta > Magnoliopsida > Poales > Poaceae > Triticum > Triticum timopheevii. Next base: position 597,494,399 of record OY997266.1, on the reverse strand, counting down.
CGGAGCCCTAGATTGGTTCCATCAAGGTTCCGCCTCGTGGCAGCGGACTCTCGTTCTGTAAGCTTGCTTATGATTTTTTCTAGGGTAAAAGACTTCATATATGAGAAGATGGCCACCGGAGGGCTATCAGGGGGCCCAGGAGGCAGGGGGCGCCCTAGGGGGAGTGCCCCCTAGCCACGTGGACAGGGTGTGGGCCCCCTGACGTTGATTCTTTTGCCAGTATTTTTTATTAATTCCAAAAATGACTTTCGTGGAGTTTCAGGACTTTTGGAGCTATCCAGAATAGGTCTCTAATATTTTCTCCTTTTCCAGCCCAGAATCTAAGCTGCCAGCATTCTCCCTCTTCGTGTAAACCTTGTAAAATAAGAGAGAATAAGCATGAGTATTGTGATATATCATGTAATAATAGCCCATAATGCAATAAGTATCAATATAAAAGCATGATGCAAAATGGACGTATCATGAACTAATTGTACCTTCTCCCGAATTGGAAAGTAGTTCATCACAGAAATCAGTTCGAGTGATTCCTACACCAATTAGTGAGGAAGCTAATGATGATGATCATGAAACTTCAGATCAACTTACTACAGAACCTTGTAGGTCTTCCAGAGTACGATCCGCACCAGAGTGGTACGATAATGCTATTCTGGAAGTCATGTTACTAGACCATGATGAGCCTACGAACTTTGAGGAAGCAATGATGAGCCCAGATTCCATGAAATGGCTTGAGGCCATGAATCTGAGATGGGATCCATGTATGAGAACAAAGTGTGGACTTTGGTGAACTTGCCCGATGATTGGTAAGACATATTAAATAAATCGATCTTCAAGAGGAAGACGGACACTGATAGTAGTGTTACTATCTACAAAGCTCGACCTGTTGCAAAAGGGTTTTTGACAAGTTCAAGGTGTTGACTATAATGAAATTTTCTCAACTATAGCGATGCTTAAATCCGTCCGAATCATGTTAGCAGTTGCCATATATTTTATGAAATCTGGCAAATGGATGTCAAAACTACATTCCTTAAATGGATATTTCTTAAAGAAAAATTGTATATGATGCAACGAGAAAGTTTTGTCAATCCTAAAGGTACTAACAAGGTGTGCAAGCTCCAGCGATCCATCTATGGACTGGTGCAAGCATCTCTCGGACTTGGAATATACGCTTTGATGCATTAATCAAAGCATATAGTTTCATACAGACTTGCGGTGAAGCTTGTATTTATAGGAAAGTGAGTGGGAGCATTACAGCATTTCTGATAAGTATATGTGAATGACATATTGTTGATCAGAAATAATGTAGAATTTTCTGGAAAGCATAAAGGAGTGTTTGAAAGGAGTTTTTCAAAGAAAGACCTCGGTGAAGCTGCTTACACATTGAGCATCAAGATCTATAGAGATAGATCAAGACACTTGATAAGATTTTTTCAGAAAGTACATACCTTGATAAGATTTTGAAGTAGTTCAAAATGGAACAGTCAAAGAAGGAGTTCTTGCCTGTGTTGTAAGGTGTGAAGTTGAGTAAGATTCAAAACCCGACCATGGCAGAAAATAGAAAGAGAATGAAAAGTCATTCCCTATACCTCAGTCATAGGTTCTATAAAGTATGCTATGCTGTGTACCAGACCTATTGTGTACCTCACCAGGAGTTTGACAAGAGGGTACAATAGTGATCTAGGAGTAGATCACTGGACAACGGTCAAAATTATCCTTAGTGGAATAAGGAAATATTTCTCGGTTATGGAGGTGATAAAAAGTTCATCACAAAGAGTTAGGTTGATGCAAGCTTTGACACCGATCTGGATGACTCTAAGTCTCGATCTAGATACATATTTAAAGTGGGAGCTATTAGGTAGAGTAACTCCATGCACAGCATTGTAGACATAGAAATTTGCAAAATACACATACGGATCTGAATGTGGCAGACCCATTGACTAAACTACTCTCACAAGCAAAACATGATCACACCTTAGTACTCTTTGGGTGTTAATCACATAGCGATGTGAACTAGATTATTCACTCTAGTAAATCCTTTGGGTGTTGGTCACATGACGATGTGAACTATGGGTGTTAATCACATACAGATGTGAATATTGGTGTTAAATCACATGGTGATGTGAATTAGATTATTGACTCTAGTGCAAGTGGGAGACTGAAGGAAATATGCCCTAGAGTCAATAATAAAGTTATTATTTATTTCCTTAATTCATGATAAATGTTTATTATTCATGCTAGAATTGTATTAACCGGAAACTTAGTACATGTGTGAATACATAGACAAAACTTATAGTCCCTAGTATTCCTCTACTTGACTAGCTCGTTAATCAAAAATGGTTATGTTTCCTAACCATAGACATGTGTCGTCATTTGATGAACGGGATCACATCATTAGGAGAATGATGTGATGGACATGACCCATCCGTTAGCTTAGCATTTTGATCATATCAGTTTCATTGCTACTGCTTTCTTCATGACTTATACAAGTTCCTCATACTATGAGATTATGCAAGACCCGAATACCGGAGGAACAATTTGTGTGCTACCAAATGTCACAACGTAAAAGGGTGATTATAAAGGTGCTCTACAGGTGTCTACGAAGGTGTTTGTTGGGTTGGCATATATCAAGATTAGGATTTGTCACTCCGTGTTTCGGAGAGGTATCTCCAGGCCCTCTCGGTAATACTCATCACTATAAGCCTTGCAAGCATTGTAACTAATGAGTTAATTGCAGGATGAAGTATTACGGAACGAGTAAAGAGACTTGCCGGTAACGAGATTGAACTAGGTATGATGATACCAACGATCAAATCTCGGGCAAGTAACATACCGATGACAAAGGGAACAACATATGTTGTTATGCGGTTCAACCGATAAAGATCTTCATAGAATATGTAGGAGCCAATATGGGCATCCAGGTTCCGCTATTGGTTATTGACTAGAGAGGTGTCTCGGTCATGTCTACATAGTTCTCGAACCCGTAGGGTCCGCATGCTTAACGGTCATTGACGATATAGTACTATATTAATTATGTATGTTTGGTAACCGAATGTTGTTCGGAGTCTCGGATGAGATCACGGACATGACGAGGAACTCCAGAATGGTCCAGAGATAAAGTTTGATATATGGGATATTAGTGTTTGGTCTCCGGAAGGGTTCCGGAATTCACTGGAAGGGGTTTCGAATGTTTCCCGAAATGTTTGGATACAAGAACACTTTATTTGGGCCAAAGGGGAAAGCCCACCAAGGCTTTTGGAAAGTCCGAACTAATGGAAGGAGGCATGCAACATATTTCAACAGTTGGAACTTCTATACCCAAGTCAAACATTATTCATGTTTGAGAACTATTGGCTTGACCTGGATAGTGCAAAGCTTATTACTATTAAATTCATATGGCTAAGAAATGTGTCAAATTGGGGGCCAAAAATTTATCAAATCTACCACAAGCAATTTAGAATACAAATACATTTATTCGCTTTTTTCAAAATTTGAATTTGCGAACATCTTTTGTGAATTCACAAATAATTTTGAATTCATGAACATTTTTTGAGTTTGCGAACAATTTTTGAAATCAAGAAACTTTGGAATTCCTAAATATTTTTTGTATTTCATGAACATTCTTCAAAATCGCAAACTTTTTTTGAATTTGTGAACATTTTCTTAAATTATAAATTTTTTCAAATTTTTTGGTATGTAAATATTTTTGAAGAATTCAGAATCATTTTATCAATTCACAAACATTTCTCGAATTTGTGATTTTTTTACTGGTCAATATTTTTTGTATTCACGAACATGTTTTTGGATTCATGAACATTTCTTGAATTCGTAACAATTTTTAAAATTCATGAACAAGTTTTGAAATCCCAAACATATTTTCCAATTCATGAACATTTTATGAAATACCGGACATTTAATGAAATTCGAAACATTTTTCAAATCCATGAACAGTTTTTTAAATCCTGAAATGAAATCAAATTTGAGATTCGCGAACAGTTCTGAAAGTAAAAAATTGAAAATAAATTGAAAAATTAAACAGAAAAAAGGGACGCCCAGCCCACAGACGAGCCAGCCCAAAATACAAGCAGTGAGCTCATACCACAAGCGGCTGTGCGTTTCGTCGTTTTTCAGCATGCAGGTCGCCAAATAGGAGGTCCTGGACGTGCCCGTAACAACAGTCGCGAGCAGCTACACTGAGGTCGGCGCTGAAAGTGAAGAGAAGAGGAGACAAAGAAGAATAGAAGGCGAGAAGCATATAACTGAAAGCAGACGAAAAGGGGCTCAGGCCAGCACAGGGACCGGCTAGATAGACTCATATACACAAGAGTGAATTCTGAAAAGAAAAAAGAAAAAGACACAAGCGTGTAGCGTGGAAGAGGCATCACGGAATTGGTTCATGTATCACTAGTAGAAAACAGGCCTTTGGTTCAGGCCAGATAAGCCCGGTTCGTGAGGCCAGGAGGCCTGCCGGGCCTCATGGGGGCATTGGTCCCGGTTTGTCTGGCCCCTTTGGTCCCGGTTGGTGGGACGAACCGGGACCAATGGGCCTCACTTCTGACCCACCATCATTGGTCCCGGTTGGTGGCTTGAACTAGGACCGAAGGGTGTCCTTTAGTCCCGATTCCAGTCATGAACCGGGACCAATGTGATGCCTATATATACCCCCTCGTCGGCGAGCAGAGCACTCCACACTGCTCTGTTTTTTCTGGCCGGCGAGGGGAGGGCTTTGTGGTGCTCTAGCTCACCTCCTATGCACATGAGGTGTTCGATGGAATGCCCAAGCCACACTACTTAAAATTTCTCTTCTCCAAGCTCGACCTCCAAACTCCATTTTCCTCAATATTTGTTTAGGTTTAGCGGTCCATCACGTCCTGTCCTCATCTTCACCGCCGTCGAATCGAAACTAAAGGGGGGCATTGGTTCCGGTTCGTGGCACCAACCGAGACCAAAGGGTTGGGTATATAACTAACACTTGTGAAAATTTAGAGTTCATCTCGCAGTTGCCTCCTGATGCCGCGCTGAACACCACGATGCCGCCAGGCTGCCAGACCGCGCCCTCGCTGTCGTGGACGCCCTCGCCCTCGCCGTGCGCCATCCTTGTCACTGACCTCGAGCCCTCTGTCCTCATCGCCGACGCGCCCTCGCCGCCTTCGACGCCCTCTGCCCCGACGCGGCCCTGCCCGCCCCGACGCTGCCTGTCGTGCGCCCCTCTGCCCCAACGCGCCATGCCCACCCCGCCGCCGCCGCCGACACCCCCTGCCCCGACGCCTCCCTCTGTGAGCACCGCGCCCTTGCCCCGCCGTCGCCGCCGCATTGCGGTTTTTTTTTGTTATATATGCTTTTTTAGATGTTCATATATGTATGTATTTTTATATGGATGTATGTATTTTTAGATGTTTTTAGATGTTCATATGTATTTTTTAGATATATATATGTAGTTTTTAGATGTATTTTTTGTATGCATGTATGTACTTTTATATGTATGGAAAAGAGGAAAAAGGAAGAAAAATAAGGAGAGGAAAAGGGAAAATAAGAAGAGGAAATAAGGAGAAGAAGAAGAGAAGAAGAAGAAGAGAGAAAGAAGAGGAGAGAAAAAGTAAGAGGAGGAACAAGAAAAAAAAAGGAGAAGAAGAAGGAATAGAGGAGAAGAAGAATTTTTTTCTTCTTCTCCTCTTTGTTTTCTTCTCTCGTTTTTTCTAAAAAAAAATCTTCTTCTTCTCCTCTATTTCTTCTTCTTCTTCCTCTTCTTATCTTTTATCGGGAACAAGGGTGTCGGGAACTAGGGTGTCGGAAACTAGGGTATAGGGTCGAGGGTCGCCGAGGGGTCGAGGATCATCGAGGGGTCGAGTGTCGAGGGTCGTCGAGGGTCGAGGGTCGAGGGTCGTCGGGGTTCTTGTTAGGGACATGATCCCGATCAGCATCCACCTATGGTATATGCCTAAGAAGGAAACACTCAAGTTTCTTTTGTCGAAGATAGACAGAAAGATGATCTTTGGAAAACGCTGAAGGTAAATTTCACCCTACCGGCAGAGGAGGATCTAGAGAAGCCAGTTATAGAGCCATTGATCAAGGCTGCTGCTCTCAAGAAGATGGTAGATCTATTCAGGAGGTGGAAGAATGAGTTGAAATCAATGTATGTCGACAAAAACAAGACTTCAGAATTCACCGGCCGATTTGAGAACATAAGAGATCACTGGCCCGCATTTATGGCCCACAAGAAATCGGAGAAGAGTAAGAAGATGTCAGCGATTAACAAGATAAATGCTGCAAAGAAGAAGCATCACCATCGCACGGGGTAGGTGGCTACCTCAAAGCCCGGCCGTGGTGGGACAAGGCTGAGCAGGACCTGATTACTAAAGGGGTTGAACCAGAGACATTGCACTGGCCAGACCATTCAAGGACTTGGTTCTTCGGGGTTGGGGGAACTTTGGACCCTGAAACAGGAAAGTGTTGTTGGACGGACGAGCAACTTGCAACACCCATCACAAAGCTTTAGAAAGCAATCAAGGAAGCGCAAGAAGGGACATTCGTTCCCGACAGAGAGAACGACGAGCTCACAAAGGCCCTCGAGAATCCTAAGCGCCCTGGACGAACACGAGGCACGCTAGGCTCCGTTGCGTGGAAGGTTGGGTTTCCCGACGCAGGCGGTTACAAAACCCAAGAGAGGAGGAGGAAAGTGGAGCAGAGCGAACTGCGGCAGCTTCAGGCAAGGGTACAGAAGCTAGAGGAATGACAAGCTGTTGAGAACCAGCGAGATCCTGCCCAAGCAGCTACACCGGAAGCTAACCCGCCATCTCAGCGGAGAAGCAGCGTGGCTTCCACCGAGCTCATTCAGCAGCCTGACTTCACGGGTCCTAGCTACCCCATGGATTTTATCATGGATTCACACCAGTGCCACCTTATGACGCAATGGCTTCAGCTCAAAGTCAAGGCGGCTTTTGGCTCTGTGTTCCCTCCTTCACCCGAAGCAACATTTCACTACCGTCCGATTCCACGAGGCTATGTTGTTGTGATGGTGGATGAAATAACGGAGGGATTTGAGGAGCTCCAGCTTGAGCACCCTACAGGTGATGGGGAGACTCAGCTGGGTCTTGCTCTCAAGACTCCCTGTCTATAGTGGAAGGAGAACATCAAGCTTCTGAACTTCACGCCTCCTGCGAGTCAGCTGGGCACTCTGCCTCCTCCGCCTCCTCCTCCTCCTCCGGCGAGTGATCAGGGCACTCCGCCTCCTGCTCCGGCGTGTGAGGGCAGCAGTACTCTGCCTCATTCTCCGCCTGCTCCGGCGCGTCCGAGCAGCCCGCCTCCTCCTTCGCCGCCTCGTAAGCAGCGACAACGGTGGAACACAGACGCCACCACTCCTGCTGCTCCGGCGCATCGTAGAAGTCCACCTCCTTCTTCTCCGCCTCGTAAGCAACAAAAGAAGACAGCGGCAGTCGCTCTGGCTGCTCCGGCGTCTAGCAGTACAGCCAAAGGCGGGAGGCAATACAGATTCAGTCCATCGTCTCTCAAGCCTCTAGAGAAGTTACCATACGAGAGGAGCGAGGAGGAAAACCAGAAGATCAGTGAAGGCCAAGTGAGGGACTTCTTTGAATCGGTAAAATCTAAGAAACATCCACCTCCGGAGGAGGAGATAGATCCGGTGAAAGCGAAGCGCACTTTGGATGCCCTGCAGCGACCATCACCGCCTCCGCCGCAATCCAACTATGACCGCGTTATTGAAAGGACATATAAGGAAGCGGAGCGGTCGGAAAGTACTTGCACTTGTCAAAGGTTAGCAGAACGAAGGAGAGGGAAACAAATTCCCTAGCTCGGCGAACAAGCGAAGCAATCGTGCCCCCCCCCCCCCCCCCCGCTCAATGTGCCTAGCGATATCGTCCCTAATCTTCCGGGGATGCTGCCCGGTACCAATCTTGGAGATTACATGTCCGGTGATACACTTTTTGATACAATGGAGGTGGACATATTAAAGTTCCGGCACGGGAAGCCTCTTGTCAAACCTGGTACTCCTCTAACAACGATGATGTGAAGATTCCATGATTGGTACATGGACATCTGCAGCAAGTCTGGGACGAATACTTTGACGCTGAGAGTTAAAGAGGAGCACGACCTCGTTGGAATTGATCTATTGTTTGTTCCATATGAGGAGTTCTTCCAGTTTTTCAATCAAAAGGCCCTCGATAAAACAATCATCACTTGCTACTGTTTATAAGTACTACTTCTCTGTAATTAATAAAGTCTCTTTATATAGTTCAGCTCTTTCATTGCATGTATATATAATTATCCTCACTATATTATGCAGATTGAAGATCGCCGAATTGAAGAAAAGACAAATAGGTGATATTGGGTTCATTAACATGAATCTCATGGATGAATGGAGTGTTAAACATGATGCAAAACAAACTGAGGCCAACTTGCTTGCATCGTTACATCGAAATTAAAACAAAGATACAATACTCTTTCCTTACGAATACAGGTGAGTGTTACTGTCTTGTGCATATTCAGTTTCCCTTATTACTCGAGGTTATAGTAATATAACTGATGAGTTATGCATGCGTGCGCAGCTTCCACTTTATTATGCTAGAGATTGAGCTTGATCATGGACTAGTAACCTTCATAGACTCGGAACGGAAAAAACCCAAGGAGTATGCGACCATGACTAAAATGCTCGAGAAGTAAGTTCAATCGATCATTATGGCACCATATCGGCAACTTTGTTCATTTCCTGATATCAAGTAATTGTTTTCTTTGTCTGACAGGGTTTGGAAAAACTTCACCGCACAAGCTCCGGGACTGTCGGCGGAGCTGTGAGTTAACCACCCGAAAGTAAGTACTACTAGCTAGTTCCGCGCATCTCCCATTGATTCTAGCTAGTTTCATCAACACCATTTAGCATGCTTGCTTATCAGTTTGATTGATGATCTATTTCCTGTAAAGTGGTTTTGGCAGGAACCCGGGAATAATTATTGTGGATACTATATTTGCGAGTTCATGCGCCACATGACCTGTGAGCGGGGCTACTCCAAAAAACAATATGAAGTGCGTAAGCAATAATATTCACAGTTTTATTTTATTACCATCATTTGTGTTGAGTTTCATTCATATATATGTATTGACCCCCTTCTTCAAATTAGATGTGGCAGATGCGGGATGAACTCCTACCACAAGATCGCATGCGAGCAATTCAAGAGAAATTGACGGGATTCTTTCTTAACCATGTCATCGACAAAGACGGAGAATACCATGTGGAAGTTGAGTTCAGATGTTCGGGGATTGTAAGATATCTTATGTTGTATATACGTAGCCAGTAGCGTCGAATAGATATACGAAAACTTGTTGTTCGACCAATCTCTCGGAGAAGGAGAGGTCGATCATTTCTTTCTGTATATGTTCATGACGATCTTCTGTACTTAATGGTTTCCTTCATTTGCTTACTAGCTAGCTAGCGTGTCGAGTCCTCTCTATACGTATAATACGTAACATCGACCAAGCACGGAGATAGGAGTGGACACTTCTCTCTATTAGCTAGCTAGCACAATATATGTAATCTCTAAATTAACCCTACAAAACCCTCAAACCCCCCAACCCCCCCCCCCCCCCCCCCCCCCCTTCAGAAAAATACAAAAACTGCAGCCCCTAAACTGCTGACGCATTGAAGCCTTTTGGTCCCGGTTGGTGGCACTAACCGGGACAAAAGGCCCTCCTGCCTGGGCAAGCCGCAACGGTCACGTGGAGCACCATCTGTCCCTGTTCATGGCCAAATCAGGACTAAAGGTATTGAGTTTTAGTACCGACTCTTTAGTCCCGCTTCGGTAACTGGGACAAATGGGCCATTTTCTATTAATGTATCTTGTAATGTACTGAGTTTATCTCTGATCGATTCGACTGTTGAGAAAAACCTATCATAAATCATAATCGCATCGCATCTCCTTATCAAGTACGATTGTTCAGTCTAGTCAGGATGACTCAGGAATCCGTCGAAAGTTCCAAACTATTTTTCTATAATTTCCTTGTGTCGTTTTTGAGAACCCATGTAAGCTTCAAAAGGTACTAGCATAGATCGATCGTTTGCAGAAAGTGAAAACGACCTTGGATCCCATCCATGTCGGCTCGGGGAAAACGTGCGTGTATCCATATGGACACGGCTCGCATCGCATCATACCCCTTCAACACGCCACACCCACACTGCATGCCTACCTACGTCCGACAGCATACACCATATCCGGGCCCTTAAACGCCCGCAGACATGTTCGACCGGGCATACGGGCAATGACCGGCCAACCTTCATATTTCGCCTGTACATTCAAGTATTTTAAAGGTCATACCTCAAATCCATATAAATCATGCAAAATAAAAATCTACGTAAAACATAAATATCCTACCTACCCTGCACTACCCGTCTTCGGAGATGTCCACAATTTCCGTGTCGTGCTCTGGGTAGATGGCCGCCTGCGGCAACTCCGGCTCATCATGATCGTCACTAGAGGCGAAGATTTTGTGAATCTCCGGCCTCTGATAGCAGAGGAGCGCCAGTTGGCCTCCACCGCGGCCTCCGACTGGATGGACTCCAACTGCCTGCTCCGCCGCTTCCTTTGCTTGAGTCACCTCAAACTCTGCCATGGCATCCTCCATGACAAAGCACGCAGTCGGCTCCGCCTCCTCCTCCTCTATGGCATCCTCCACCTTCGGATCAGCCTCCTCCATGAGCAGGGGGTCTTGCTCCGCCTTCGGCTATCGAGCCATGGATGTTGGTGTATGGCGAGCGGAAAGGGAGGGGAGTGGATGTGGCTCAGGCAGATGGTGGGGAGAGGAAGGGAAGTGGATGTGGCTAGGGATGGGGTTCGCAGTCCCGCTTAAATAGCCGGACTTTGGCCCTCAGGCAGTGAGCCCGAGTGGTGCACGTGACGTTCACATTCCCTGAAGGAGATTTCCGTCGGGCCGTTGGGTTTTTGAATGTTTTCATGTGGGACCCTAACGTCAGTCTGACATGGTGGATGCGCCCGGGCGCACCTGAGCCACCTTATACCCCTCCCCCCTCCCCATCCAGATTTAGGAGGATATGAGGGGTCATGGTCAACAACCCGAGCGATTTGAGGCTGGTTTGAGGCGTTTAGGTCTTTTTTCTTTACCGGTCAATGACCTGTCGGTCCATCTGGGCGTTTGGGGACGATTTGAGATGCACGGCTGTAGATACTCTTATTCTATTGAATGACGCCAATGTGTGTACCACGTACTAGTGTCCCTAGCTATCCCCCCAAATTGATATTCTACGCACTAAAAATGGCCCAGTTTCTTCTTTATACCCTGCTGATATAGCTCTCATTCCCTGGAGATTTTTCTTTTCTTTTCTCTTGAGGGTTAGAGCTCTAATAAGTTAAGCAGCACTAATTTTAGGTAAAGGCATTGCATGAAACTTTTGTTCCCATGCATGAATCCGATGATTTTGTGTCAGAAAATCAACGATGAATTTTATCCACCAAATCATGTTTTTTTTGTAAATCCCGTGGGTATACAACTGGTGTATGTTTCCATGCAGGGCCACATGACACTGTTGTCAAATACTTCTACATGGCAACTTTAGACTTTGTAGTGCTTGATCCAACGGAAATCCGTTGGTGCTCCCGGGAGCACGCGCTCCTGCACGCAAAAAATATATTTCAAATTGTGAAAAAATTTCAAACAAAAATTTGTCGCATACATCTCGACATTATATGTGTGTACGTCAAGTTTCAGAGAAAACTGACATTTTTTATGGCTTGTGTAAAAAAGACAAAATGATGTCATGTGGAAAACATTATTTAACACTAGATTTTGTCCTTTTCACATGCGACACATTTTTTAGAAAAGGAAGATGGTCCCCGGCCTCTGCATCTGGGAGATGCATACAACCATTTAATTGATTATTCTCGAGGACCTTACAAAGTATTACAACAATGTGCCTGAATCCACCATCTTGGCAACACATGCCGCTACTCTTATCTAAAATGATGAAGGGGTGCTAACTGGGCCACTACCCAAACCACTCACCTAAGCCTAACACCAAAAGCCGGAAGCCGAAACATATTCGGAAGCCCCAGCCGAGCCACATACCGGGTTTGGGACACAATCCGGTCAGACGCACTCGTGTGTCGTCGCCGCCATCTTCCACAGGTCCGTCTTCAGATCATATTGAGGCTTCTACCTTGTCTGGCCACTCTTCCATCGACATCACCATGACGCCAAACAACAACCTCCTCCTGCGCGAGTCCATCTCCGTGCATCGGACGCCGAGCCTCCACAACGTCATGCCGCCGATATCCGCCGCCATCGATGTGTGAGATGAAGCACCGCTCCACCATCCCCCCAGCCAGCACTTACTCCAAAACGATGCCCCCAGGAGAGAAAGCGATAAAACGCCATCAGCGTCCGATCCGGAAGACCCAGATCTAGGGTTTCCCCCGGAGCATTCCGAGCCTGATGACGCAGACTGCAACGACGATGCCTCGACAAGGGAACGACATCTAAGACGCCGCCATCGTCCGCCATGACCGTAGTTGGCACAATTTTCATCGGCAGTTGCTCCACCAGACGTGCGCCGCCAACGTCGCTGGTCCCTTCAACCGGAGCAAACTCCAAAACAATGCCCTAAAGAGGGACTACGATGCAAAAGCGCCGCCATCGCTCGATCCCAAGGAGATCTAGGGTTTCCCCCGTAGTTGCCCGCGCTGTCAAGGGCCAGACAAGGGTAGAATCCCGCGGATCTTCCCAGCTGCCGACGAGTCGCACCCACCACCGTGCCGACGGCCGACCAGCGATCAATCCGGCCGCACCGCCGCGAACCGATCCGGTCACGCCGCCGCCGTCCCTGGCGGCCGCAACGCACCAAATCGCAAGGCCTCCTGCCGCGGGGAATCGACGTCGCCGAGGCGCCGCCACCACCCGCCGTGGCGACCTGCCCGGCGGCGCCGGCCCACGCCAGCCCCACCCGAGCGAGAGGGCCCGAGTCCCCGCCGCCACCGGCGACGGCTAGGCTTCGCCTGGCCGCGCCCTTGGGCGGCGGCGAGGGAGGAGGAGGAGGAGTAGGGGAGGTTCGGCGGCGATAGGATCTGGGGCCTCCCGGTCGCCCACGCGGGGGCGGCTCGGGAGGAGATTGGATGTTATATGTACGACACATAAGTGTTCGGTTTTTAGCGAAACGACTTTGTGAGCACGTACAATATTGAGATGTACACGCCAAGTTTTTGTTTGAATTTTTTGACATTTCAAAAATATGTTTAAAACCCATTTTAAAAACCAGAAGCGCGCACTCCCATGTGCCAAAACGCCGCACTCGTGATCTCACGAGCTTCAGTGTTATCTTTATTTCAAACAGAATATATACTCTAGCTTACTACCTTCTTGATTAAGTAATAAGGCTTATTCCATCGACACTCACATGGTACTATAATGGGACCCTCCATCCCACTTCCTACAGAGCATTGGAAATTCATTACCTACTTATTCGTGCCGATTTATTTTGACCTTGGCGTCGGAATTTTTGATGATGTTCTGGTGACACGTCAAGACTACGAAGTAGGCAGTTTAAAGAAAAAGCATACAAAGTAGGATGATTAATGAAGGGGGTCTTAGGCTTTAGTTTAGAATAGTGACATCCAAAGAAAACATGATTTCATGATGCCCGATTGAAAATTAATTTTCATAAAAGTGAGATTTTTTGTTTGAGAGATGCTGAGATAAGAAAGGAGTGATGGCCTAGGCAAGGCTCGGGAGTGAGCTGACTTTCAAATACTACTCCCTTCATCTTAAAATAAGTGTCGCCGATTTAGTACAAAGCTTGGACGTATGGAGTATTTCCCAGATTTTTTTCATTATCTTTTCCGTGGTGTAAGACTTGCGACTTTAATAGATATCGACCAGGTGGCTCGTTGCTTCGAAAAGTTTGGTTGACCCTATTCCATCAAACTTATATCACATGCATGACACACTTTTGAAGCTGGTGATTTTGTCTCGGAAATTAACAATATATTTTGTATACATTTTATCAACTAATTCACATTTTTAATGGATGTACAATTGGTATCATGGGCACAAGACACTGCTGCCAAATACACGGCAATATTGTGCTGCTTGGCTCACCAGCTTTAGTATTATCTTCAGTTTAAAGAGAATATAAGAATATGCATTCACAAGTTTCTAGATAACTGCCTTCTTGATTAAGCACTTGGTGCCGAATTTCCATGGTGTAGGACTTATTCTACGGATATTCAAATGGTACAAAGGGACCCTTCATTATTCTTGAGTGCGTGCTGCTTAGTCCGCGTTGGAAATTCGCTAACTACTTATTGGTGCCGATTTATTCGGACCTCGACGTGGAAATTCCTGATATGTCCAAACTAATCGTTTTCCTCCTGTCCCTGGCGGCTGGAACCCTAGCCACCGCTAGGAGAGCCCAATCTTCCAGCGCCGTCCTTCGGCGGCTCCCCTCAGCCGGCGCGGTCATCGGTGGTAAGGGGGTCGCCGGATCCACGCGTGTGGATCGTTTTTACTTCCTCGTAGTCTAGGTTTTTAGGTTGTTCATCGCCTTTGCTTCGGTGGCGATGATGACAGCGCTGAATAAAGATTCTTCGGATGCTTTGTTGACAAGGCCATGGGTCCTATGGTTGGGGATGAATTTGGAAATCAGTCTGTTCAAACAAGGATGGCCTGGCGGCGGCAGCATCCTCGAGGTGGACCTGTGTCCTCGGGCTTCACCGTTGCGACAGCGTTTGCTCCAGCGTCGGCGCGGAGCTTGGGAGGTAGTCCAAGAGCGGATGCAGATTCTGGTCTGCATCGACGACATCTGGAAGACGGAACATGTGATGGGTTCGTGGTTCGTGGATGGCAGCTATGGTTTCCTTCTGCGGCGTCTTAGTCGCGGTGGGGTGCCAGATCTGGAGTTCGATGGCGTTTTGGGGGTGTTGCCCCGATCTGATTCGTTCAACGGTAAGGGCTTCACTTTTGGTGAGCCACCTTGGAGGTCTGCAAATCTACATATCAGCGATGGAGCCGTGTCAAGCTTGGGTGAGGAGGTGATCCATCATTCTTTTCTTCGGTGGCTGCTGTCGTGGTGCCGGAGGCAGGTGATGGGCGTTGGTGTCAAGCTCAGAGATGTTCTGCTATCTTTTTAGTTTTGTCATGTTGGTCCTTACGTGATTTGTACTTTAATCTTTATTATATGAATGAGACACGTATTACCATGAAAAAAATATACAAAGTAGACTGGTTAATAAAGCGTTTTTAGGGTTTAGTTTAGCCCAGAGAAAACGTGATTCACGATGCCCACGTGGGCACGTATTCTTTGTCACACTGGAATGGAAAAAGAAGGCAATTAGAGTGGATATTCAAACCAGGTTATCTGGAGTTCTAGGTTATTATTGATTGAACGTAAGTCAATTGAAGCATGGGATCCGATCAATGCTACCATCCACTTTAAATGTGCTAGAGAAATAACTAAAGTTCAGTCTATCTCGAATCTTAATTCACCTCCATGTTTAGTTATTCGATTCCACATCGTTTAAACGTCATAGCACAAAGTTCACAGAGAACACATATTCTGACCGACTCACACTTCTTCGATTTGCCCCATCATCATCTATAAATAGACACCGTTCAGTCACAACCATCATAAACCTCCAAAGAAACAAACAGCATAGATAGATAGATAGCTCAACTGAAGCGAGCTGATCAGATCGTTCGATTTAGGTTCTAGAGAAAAAGGTAGCAAATTGAGCAATGGCAGAGAGGGTGAGGAGGTTGGCGTCGCAGCGCGCGGTGGTGATCTTCGGGGCGAGCAACTGCTGCATGTGCCACGCGGTGAAGACGCTCTTCACCGAGATGGGCGTGAGCTGGACGGTGCACGAGCTGGACAAGGACCCCCGCGGGAAGGACGTCGAGAGGGCGCTCGCCGACATGGTCGGACGGAGCCCGCCCGTGCCGGCCGTCTTCATCGGCGGCGCGCTCGTCCGCCCCACAGACAAGGTAATGTCGCTGCACCTCGGCGGCCAGCTCGTGCCGCTCCTCTGCCAAGCCGGCGCTCTCTGGCTCTGAACTTCTGATGAATCAAGGACAGCGGTTGCTGATGCGTACGTGCAGCTACATCATTTTGGAAAGGTCGTCGAACATATTAACGGTGATGATCTTTCAGTTGTACTACCTCTTGTTGCCACAGTACTATAAGAGATGGGCGTTCTGAGAAATATTAAATGAGCTTATGCTTACCTTGTCGTTGCTACATTTGATGCTTTGCTTAATTTAGCTGGCGATTGTGCTAAGACCATTACAGAACCAACGTTATACATATAATTGGAACCTTGATTCGCGCATTTACATGTTTAGAATTCTTGAGTGATTTAAAGGACTGATGTTTGTGCTACCTTGAGATGGCATTTGTTTTTTAGAACAGGAGGATCACGCCCGGCCTCTGCATCAGAATGATGCATGCAGCTCCTTTATTAAGTACTAGCAAGATGCATGTGCATTACGCGGAACATCAAGATGTATTTTTTTTTATAAAACACCTATTGTGATTGACCCATGCGCGAGTAATCCCATGTGTATAAACTAATGATATCTCGAGAAAGAAGAGAGATAAGGTGAGGAGGAGTGGGAAGTGGTGGTGATTGGTGGTCCAATAATGCTACACGTATGTGATGGTTTTACGAAAGGTTACGTAAATCCATCCCACGCTAATTAATCTGCCCCCCCCCCCCATTTTCAGGGTGGGCCCGTGTGGCGAGGTAAGGCCCAATATAATTCAACCACGTTAGATTGTACGTAAGGTACATAGAAATCCTTACGTAAGTGTACCATCCCTCTTGGTGGTCGGACTGAACGGAGGCATGGGGATGAACGACGCCGGCAGCGGCCACCATGCCAGATTGTTCCAGAGGCTTGCTTTTTTAGTTACTCAACAATGAGGTTGTGGAAGATAAGGATGAATGGGAAAACCTTATCTGCAAATGTGGAGAGAGGTGCGGTTATCTTTTTGCAAAATACCATAGTTTGCTTTCTATCCGTCAGATATAGATCAGACGGTCTATATTGCAAGATGGCGGGCACACCGTTATTATCAACTCAGTTTTTTTATAAGAGTAGAGAAAGTATGCGAAAAATCAATACAAGCTCGCTCGGAGCTAGCAAAAGTGATAAAAAAAGATAAAAATTGTCACAACCGGCGAAAATAGAAGGAGATGTCTAAACACCTAGCCTATTACTGGACGTCATCCAAACCTTAAAATGACATGTTATTAGACCATTTCAAATACATCATATGAACATTTATTTGCTAATATTTTCTCTAATGATTATTTGTTGTCATTTTCGGTAACAACATAAAAAACAATGTGGACAACAATGAAGAAAGTTCATTTGCAAAATAATTTCAACCCAACAATGTCCAATCCAAAATCATTCAACATGTTGCTCATGTGTACACATCATATACCATACACGCCCCCAATTGAGAGTAGCTCAGTTGGATAGATTTCTTGTGGTGGAACTTGCCCACCCATGTTCAAGTACTAGACTTGACATGGGTGCCCACACCTTCTTGATTTTTTTATTTTTTAGAGAAAAGGCCAGAGCCCGACTTTATAAATAAAGCCACCAGGCAGAGTCACAACCAACCAGAAAGAACCACCGCACAGCAAAGGCAGAGTATCAACTAGAACCACACAGGCTAAAGTATAACGTACATGGCTTCCAGGCCAGTACACGGCGCGCAGGCCGGAGAAACTAAATACAGCAAAATCAGGGCCAACAACTCCTAACTACCGGCTTGAACTGAAGAGAGGGAAATAGTAGAAGCCCGAATCTTGGATACCATCACAGCGAACGCATCCCCGTCCTCCTCCTTAGTCAATAATCTCCACTGCTGCAAGAATATGCAAGTTTTAAATAAGCAATCAGCAGGTTTAGCAGGAAAAACATGTTCAATTGTAAACTTGTTTCTTGTCGTCCAAAGAGTCCAGCACATCGCTGCCAATCCCACCCAAAACATTCTTCTCTGGGCCCCAACTAGGTTGATGGCCAAGAGTCGAAGGTCTGAGAAGGAGGAAGGTCTCCAAGAAACATGCAACCACGATCTGATACAGCACCAGAAGAGTTTAGCCAAAACACAGTTAAAGAAAATATGCTTCGTGTCTTCTTTTTGCCCACACAGGGCACGACGGTCAGAGCCGGGGCCATTGCGTTTGCGGATTTGATCACCGGCTAGCAACCTCCCGCGAGAAGCTTGCCAGAGAAAAATCTTGATCTTAGGAGGGATGCGGGTCCTCCAGATCCACTTGGAAGTGTTGGAGCCAGAAATCAGTTTGCCATATAAAGATTTCACGGAAAAACGGCCAGAAGAGGAGTGGGGCCAAACCACTGTGTCCTCCTCCTCCGACAGCACAGGGAACAAAGCAACAAGGCGCTACCAGTCAACCAACTCTTTAGGAGAAAGAGAACACCGCAGCTGCAGGTCCCAATTATTGGCAGAGAGCTCAGAGATAGAGATCTCAGGGTCAGGGTAGTAAAAGAAAAGAACAGGAAAGGAGATCGCCAGCATGGTCGAGCCGCACCACTAGTCAAGCCAGAATCTAGTGGATCTGCCATTGTGAACAACGAATTTGACAAGGCCTTGAAAGATAGGCCTAAGGTTAACAAGGTATTTCCAGAACTGAGAAGCACCCGTGGCGCAAGCAAACATGGGACTAGAGGAAGGGAAATATTTAGCTTTGAGGATGTTGTACCATAGAGGTTTATCCGAGGTAGTGGTCATAATCTTCCACCACCATTTGATGATCAAGCATTTGTTCATGACTAGAGTGTTAATAATACCCAGCCCCCCGGGCTCTTTGGTCTGCAAATAAGGTCCCATTTAATCATGCGATACTTGCATTTGTTATCAGCCGCGTTCCAGTAGAAGGCACCTCTATGTTTATCAAACCCAGCATGAGTGCCATTTGTAAGCAGATAGAACCCCATCACAAACATAGGGAGGGAAGAGAGACAAGCATTAATAAGGGCTACTTTACCATCCTGAGTATTATATCTACCCCTCCAGGTCATGACACGATTGCCAACTTTAGGCACCGTAGGCGCAAAGTCTTTGGACAAGAGTTTGTCAGAAGTTATAGGTAGACCAAGATACTTAAGAGGGAAGGAGCCAAGAGAGCAATTCAGTACGTGGGCAACACGCAAGGCCTTGGTATCCGATACCCCAGTGAAGATGACTTCACTTTTGGCAAAGTTTATTTTTAGACCACAAAGTGCGTCGAAGCAGAGAAGGAGAAATTTGGGCTGGGAGAGGCACTGGTCATTAAGTTCCACCCTAGGTGAGTAATCCCTTGAGGAATGAGATGGGAACTAACAGGAGTAATGTGACCAACCCCCGCGGCCCTGGACAAAATACTAGAGAGGGCATCCGCCACGAAGTTGAAGAGGATGGGAGAAGCCGGGTCGCCTTGTCTAAGGCCTCTAGAGTTCTTAAAGAAGTTGCTAACTTTCCCATTTAAGAGATGGCAGTGTGGCCACCCGCGACCAACTACATAATTCGATGGATCACACCACCGTCGAAGCCTTTAGGTAGAAGCACTTGTCTTAAGAAAACCCAGCTCACAGAGTCGTAGGCCTTTTCAAAGTCCAATTTAAGAATACCAGCCTTGCTGCCTGATTTGTGGATATCATGGACGATCTCATGCAAGCAGAGTACCTCATCGAGGATAAAACGGCCTTTGACAATGGCAGATTGAGAAGGAGAAAGGTTTTTTTGAGCCACAGGAGTAAGACGAGTAGCCAGGCACTTGGCAGGGGACTTGGCAAAGTTATTGATAAGAGCAATAGACCTAAATTGGGATATGAGTTCCGCACCCTTAATTTTAGGAATGAGAGAGATAACCGCATAGTTGAGTCTAGAAATGTCCACCGTCCCCAAACAAAACCCTTGAATAATCGCACAAATAAGTGTCTTGAGCCGAGGCCAGAAAGTTTTAAAGAAAGGAACGGAGAAGCCATCCCGGCCAGACACAACATTAGTGTTAGCTTTGATAATAGAGTTAAAAATCTCCTCTTCAGAGAAAGGTAGTATAAGAGCAAGGTTTTCATCCAGGGACACCCTGTCCCCTTGGTTCCAGAAGGTAGAGGAGATTCTAAACCCCTGACCAGGTTTGGCAGAAAGGAGGGAGGAAAAGAAATCGACTACGTGATTCATGATGGTGCCTTGGTATGAAATTCTACCCCCATCGATCATCAAGCTGTCAATCAAGCATCTATGCCGCCTCCCATTGGCAATGGCAAAGAAGTAAGCAGTGGGGGAATCTCCTTTAAGCATCCAATTGATCGTGCCCCTCTGGCGTCAGTAGATTTCAGCAAGGCGATGCAACTGCACCAACGACTGCTCAAGAGAAAAGTGCAGGGCCCATTCAGAATTTAAGAGTCCAGAGGAGTCAGCCCGAGAATCTAGAGCATCAATCTGAGCCGAAAGGAGGGCCTTATCTCTGCGCTCCTGTGCCGCATGATTACGAGACCAGCCACGCAGGAATTTACGCAAGGAATACAAGCAGTGGTGCCAATCACCCATAGGACCGAAGGAGCAACGAGCCGTCGTAAGCAGATCTGAGATTTTAGAGGCGAGGAGGTCACGAAAGCCATCAATCAGAAGCCAAGAGGCATCAAACTGGAACCGAGGAGGGATGTGGGCACAATGGAGCCCATTTTCAAGGATGAGCGGAGCGTGATCCGAGCCTACAATAGCCTTCATTTTAACTTCACCTTCTTGAATTATCCTATTCCCTTCAGAGGGAGAAGATTTGTAGACTCAATCGCTCATACGCGCCCATAAGGATAGGATGTGCATGTGTGCCTTTATAGGAGTGTGTGTGTGTGTGTGTATGTGTGTGTGTGTGTGTGTGCGAGAGAGGGAGGGAGAGAGAGAGGGGGGGCTTCTATGTCTATATTTTGTTTCTAAAAAGGTCACTGTACATGGTTGCAACATGGCAAAACACCCTGCACTACATAAAAATGTTGATTTCTTCGACCTCTCGCCATCACCAAATGTTGATTTCTTCGACCTCTCGCCTGCACGAAATACAGCTCCACTTTGAGGTCAACCATCCATTATCTATGGCGTGAGCTCTACCTAGGGTAGAGTATGGTGTGATTGCTTCATATGTTTTGCTGCCTTTGGAGTTGAATGAACACACACACACACACACACACACACACACACACACACACACACACACACAGAGAGAGAGAGAGAGAGAGAGAGACCCTTTAATTTGCAAGAGTGCGCACATAGATAAATCATCTCTACTGAAAAACCCTTGTCACATGAGTTGCTCTTGTGACTCACGAGGCATTTTTGCCGCCAACTCCGAAGACCCATCCCTCATGCCTTACTCCCCACCGCCACCATTTTCAGCAGGGCCAACATGCTCTCTTTATGATTGATGAACACCACTCGTAGCTAGAGCGAGATCCCATGCCACAGCGATGTGTCAGCTAGCCCCGTGGTTCATGTTGAGGTGAGGTAGGTACCTTGGACATTGGGGTGCCGCATGATCTAGCTGTTGTGTGTGCATACATTTCCACGTGATTCTGGCATCTGTAAAATGACGAGGTCAATCAGCACCGAGCACTTCATGACCTATATAAGCAGATTATCCTTGATACTTGCATCATTTTTGTAAGTAGAATCTACGATATTCAACTTCGTTTCACAAGTGTCGAGGTCCTAAATTGAGTTTGTCATATAAATGCTTAGAGATATGGATACGCTAGCACCTAGATCGTGTAAAAGCATTGCTTTTTTTTTTCAAAACTAATACCAATATTGATGATAGGCTCCCATATGTCAGCTTGTCTAGCGGGGAGCATTTTAGCCATCTCCCATCTTGGTGGATTCAAACTCTAGCCCCATGTAAGTTTGTGCAAACTCTCTTCACAGATTATGAATAATTAGGATCCTCGTCATATTGGGCTTTTTGGTATCTTTAAATCTAGTATTTCAACAAAGTCTTCCACAAAGTATCCAAATGGTGATCCATCTTCATGCTCCTCTTCTTCATATACTAGCATGGCTTGGGTGGAGCTCTTCATCTTGATTTACTAAACAGGGTTGGGCTCTGGCTTTCCTGCAACTTGGGTAAAATGAGAACTTGAACTTGACTCTCAATGGTACTTACGATTTCGATGTTATTTTTCCCCTTTCTAAAACATTTCCATATCGGAAGCAAGAGCACCTAAATTACTAGCCAGTTGGCATAACCAAAAGGCGCACACTATATATTTTTAGTGAAAACATTATTCCGCTTCATCTGAGCATTGCTTAATTGCTTTGGCGTGTCTTGCACACTTTGGCGGTTTGGAGTGTCATTGTTTTAGCCGTTTGAAGTACATGTGTGCATGGACAACATACAACTTTCAAATTTGCCGTCATAAGAATTAGAGTTCTTCCACCATCGTTAAAATTACTGCTACCTATAAAATTAACACCATTAGAAGCATAATCAACAATAAGATTAATGGAGATTAGACCTGAAATATCCATGCTTATCCATTTTTAGTGATATTTCACTACTACTCGCTAGTTTTCTTCACCTTCGATAACATTTTTTTTCGTATTGTCACGGGCGTTGGTGCCTTGTCCAACATGCCATTGGATATGGTTCTTAGTGGACATTCTACAACTTGATAGCTTCCACTCACATGTCTACCCCTAAATGCTACACATATGGTAGTTCCAAGCATATTTTCAGAAATAGGGTGTAAGGCATGGTAAAAAAAGTCACTACAACATGAACCCCCCTTTAGCAACGCAACGATGCGTTGTCGTTTGTCCATATAAGCATTGTTAAGGTCTACACCAACGGATTAGTATGTGTTGTCGTAGGTGGCGTTGGAAGGATTTACAACAACATATATAGTTCTGTTGGTAATCTGAAGAATAATGTGTTGCAAGGCAACACTAGATCCATGCAACGCTTCTATGTGTTGTTGCTTGCACAATAGAATAACCTCCTTATATAATCAATTATAACAGCAAGTAGTTTGAATGGCAGTACAACGCACAACTTCAGGAAATTTGAGAGAGTAGAAATGAACTAATATATTGATTCAATTGCACAATCTGTTACATTGCAATGCAAGTATCATCAGTTAGGAGTACATCACTTTCATAGAAAATACATTTTACATAATATAAAATTTCTAAAAATTGAAAGAATTGTTGTTGACTCTCCTCCAAGTACCAAGCATCAACATATAGGGGGCTTCTGGCTTGCGCCCATGCTAGCCCTACCAAAGCTAGGCTCGCCAAATATTTGGCGGACAAATTCGCCGCCATCATCTCACCAAGACTTGGAGCAGCAAACTGAAGCAGGACCAAAGTTGGCGTCCATCCAAATGCTGGCCAACGCACTTTGCCAATATTTTGGCACGGTGGCTCTCGGCTTTGAACCAAACAGACCCATATTCTCCAAGTATCCAAGTAACCATGTACCGTATTATTGAACTTCTCAACCTACAATGAAAAAACATAATACTATTCTGCCATATATTTGAAATTTGAAGTTAAAAAATGTACATGCTATGCATTGTACCTAAAGGATCCATATAAAAGTAACCAGTGTGCAAGAAAAGATCATTGGGAGAAACATACAAGCTTATGTACGTCTAACAAATAACTTGGTACACAATAAAACACCAAGCATCGGTGAGCAATCTGATGTACATGTACACTGTGAACAACCATCAACATGCATGTACTACTAACAATTATCCAAAGATCATATTGTATCAACAATGAGATAAATTCAGCAACCAACTATTAGATAAATAGGTTACTAGTAATATCAACTACACAGGGTTCAATAGTTCTATTTTCCAAAGGTCTATGCATTAATTAGTTTTGCATCACCAATACTTCCGTACTAATCATGCTTAGTATGGTGCATTAGGATTTAGGAGAAACAAACTCAATGCCAACAGCTCAAAAACCATTAAATAATCCACCTCACGCAAAACTTCGTACTTTTTTTTTCGAAAAGGAGGAATACCCCCGGCCTCTGCATCTGGTCGATGCATACAATGTTACACTTTAGGATTTCCTGATCCATGAATCAAGTTCTCAGAACCTGTAGAAGCAAACGCATCATCAGATTGGGGCTTCTCTAGGAAAAAGTAGGAGAGTCCTGTTCTAGAGAAGGTTGGATCCTAGATGTTTACAGAAAAATAAAAAGAAATTAATATGCCCCTCTTTTATTCTTCAAGACAAACCTAGTACAAAAGATGATTACATATTTTAGAAATGCATCAGAGGTGACCAATGTAATGGCTGAACAATCTGAATAAAAGCATAACTAAGTAATGGGTAAACAATGTTTTGTCAGTGCGTACCCAGTCCAATGTGGCATATCCTATAATCAAGAAATTTGATCCCTGTCGCCACTTAGCCCTCTAATCATGTATCATTTGTCCTGTCATTGAATAACTGATCATCAATACCTATATGAATGTAAAAAATATGGGACTGGACAAAATTTAAGACTTTATAAATAGATATATATTCGCACACTTAACTAGCAAAGATTCGCTCGACCAGTTAGTGTAAAAATTAAGGATATAGAATAAATAGTAATGCTATGCCATGAGCACAAGAAAATGAAACTGAAACGGTGAAACCAGGGGAGAGTTTATCAAGAAATGAATGGTTTCCCCACTTTCTCTGACATTGTAGTAAGGTGTACATATCCATCTGCCCTGAAGATGCACGCTGTTAAAGCAAGTACTCCCTTACATAATCAGGCAAGGCAAGCTAAATATTTCACCACAATCTTATCTATTTGCGCATCTAGTTTGAAACCTGAGCTGTAGGAGTATTTAGAGACTAATGACTGTTAGCTGACATTTCGCAGGCACAGAAAATGCAAGGGGAAAATTCACATGATGATATACAGGTGGAAAATATATTTAGATACAGTCGACACAAATCTTATTGGTGGCCTGGTAACTTTCCTACTAACCTCCCTGTCATGGAGTAGTACAACTCCATCATGTAAGTAACTTGCAGAGCTCGGAGATTTCATGGTATGACAACCTGAAGCCAATGTCGAGGCAGCCTGGAGCTCCTCCATATCCTCCAGAACAAAGATGATGATGTAAATAGAGTTCATCGTAGGTTCAATGCATGTTTTATCTTGATAACGGGGGAAAGCATTAGCAGCTGAATCATACTTGCATTACGGACTTATAAGGTAATTTGTTTCAGACCAACCTACAGTCCAGATTAACCATCGACACAATATAGCAGGGCCGGGGTGGCGCAACACTGTCATGCCCGAGAGGGCAGCAGCACACGCGCACACGTGATTCAATGGGCCTACAGACCTTAGGCGAGGGAACCGCGCCGGCCACCGTTGCGACTGGGGTTAAGAATAAATCATTTGTATATATAACATGAAGGTATGGTTAGAAGCCTTGGTGTGCAGCATGATTCATCTATGCGTGCAAATCAACCAATAGGGTACTGTACATTGTCGTTTTTGCTGGTTTGCATTGAAGGTGAACATGTGTTACAGCCAAAACCTGTGATCCTAGTAGTTTGAAGTTGCAAATAATTTTTTTCCACAACGGGATCTCAAACAATAAACAGTTAAAGGTGCATGACAGTAGTAGCTATGTTGGAACATCTATCATAGATTACGGCAGAATACAAGGATTCAGAGGAATCGAGCAAGTCCCTCAAGATGTGTGTTCTTACCGACGGTCCGATGTTGCTGGCTCCACCTCCTCG